>CM018687.1:45419011-45575993 GCA_009363875.1 Mikania micrantha | reverse complement strand
AAAAACCGGTTTTAACCCGGTTAGACGGGTTCGAACCCGCGACCACTTCAAACGGAACCCGCACCTTTTACCAGTTGATCTGAGGCACTAGGCCGCGATAAATTCGGTTTTGAATTAGTTTTATTATGTTCCAGTTGCTGATCCCCTATTCAGATCATAAACAGGAGGAGGGGATTCGAGCCCCTAGTTCCCTTTTCACTCTAAATTCGACTGATATGGCTCCCATTGTTACCCAACCCAACCATGGGCTATGTTTGGGGTTAAAGACGAGTGAGATGGTGTAAGAAACACCTACCTGGATGTGTCCATTTGATGAAGTTCGACCTTAGGGCGAGCGGGCGACACGAAACCGAGGTTTTATGGTCTTATTCGCGAATGATGCAACGTTTGAGTTGTGGTTATGAGTTCACAGACAGTTTCGTGTGTGGGTCTAAAGGTGTTATGGGTTCGATTTTATTTGGATTTTATAGCCGATTGGTTGAGGTTTGAAATTCCGGTCGTATCTCATATTTTTGAAACGAATTTCGGGTTTAATGGCTGCCATTAATCATTAATACTGATTGAAAACGTTTACGCGCATAAATCCTTACCTAAACTGTTGATTGATTAGCTGGAATCGTGTTGGAATGAAGAGAACATAAACCGGGTCGTGGGATGGGTGAACGGGTCGAAGGAGAAGATCCATGGGTGAAGAGGAAAAGAACTTTGAGGATGGGCAAAATGGTCCCTCTTTGTTTCCCTCTTAGTTGTGGTTTTCAGATTTGACACCTTTAACCCTTTACTTTCTTAAAACAATGTTTTTTAAATGCTAGTTAAAAAAAATTTTGTAACTAATATAACTAATTTAGTTATATTTTTAGGTTATATACATATATGTAATATATATATATTCTATTAGTTAAAAAACAGTTATTTATAATATACTTAAATTATTAAATAAAGGTTTTATTTATAAAATGTTTTTGTGATAAATTTTTATTATTTGTCAAATTATTTATTTCAATTTATTTATAAATTTTATAAACTTATCATTATAAACAATATTTTAAATTTAAAAGTGAGTTTTGATTTTATTTCATCGACTTGTATAGTTATATATAATGAATATTAAAAAAAATGTTTATTACAAATTTTCAGAAATGTTACAAGAACCATGTTGCGAAATCGTTCGACACTTTGACAATGTAACCGGATCTTCTGATAGTGAATCAAAGTGGCCATTCCATAAGGAACGTCTCCTGATTCGCAAAAAATAGAGAGGCTTGTGTGAAACATTGTGGTAAACTATCATCATTCTCCATTAAACCTAGCTCAAGAGCTGCTTTTCAAAATGTGTGTGCCTTACACCGTTATTGTGCCAAAGATCATCAAAATAAGTTGGACCTTTAACATTTGACAAAAGTAGGCGTAAGTGGTACCTTTCTCCTTCGATCAAGTAGCTGAAACAATACAACCCCTTTGTGCTTTATGTAAGCGGATTCCAACATCAGGAACTTCTATTCCAAGTGAAGTGTTTGGGAAATCTTTATACAAATATTGTCTTGATGATTCATCTACTATGTTTCTTTCAAAAAATGCAGTCAACATGGTTATCATATCTTTACCCTATCACAATCTCAAACATTATATCATTATCACTAAGTCTAAACATCTGATTATTAATAAGAAGAGTTGTAAGGCTAACACAGCTCGATAAATATGAGAGAGAAGGAACAAATGCGCCACATAGCCTCTGGGCGATACATAGCGTGCATCTTGAAAGTTCTTGATCTCATTGATGACAACTTGTTGCTCATCCTGATCTTAATAAATTTGAATAACCTGTTCATCATGTCCTTTCTAAACATACTTGAATAAATTTTTCACAGATTTTATACTTGAGCAAACCTTGACATTAATGTGGTAGTTGAATATCATTAACAACCTTGTGTTATACGAGACAACCTATTTGTTATCAAGATTTTTTCTTCGTACATCCACTTTTATTCCATTATCTCTCATTGGATATAATGAATATTCATCATCTCCTTGGGTTTTTTGTTTATTAAGTTTTCTAGGATAACAAACCTTCAAGTTGGAGGGTCCTGAAAACAAGGTCATGCAATTTGGGAGGTCTAGTCATTCAGGGTTTCGGCAACCTTGAAACAAGCTCAGGTCGATCTCGTGCAGTTCGACCAGTTTTAAAATTATCACATATCTCAGACCATCAAGCTAACATGTTTTTGTAAGGAATAAATCAGGTTTCCGTCTACTTGAACTAAAGGCATCGCATCTAGATATTGAAGACACATGTCCCGAGGCCCTCCAAGAAGAGATGTAGACACACAATCCACTATCCGATTTGTTAGCATTAACCTCACTAGAATTAACGCAATCCACACTATCTTGAAGACACATGTCCCGAGGCCCTCCAATGAAAGATGTAGACAACACAATTCACTATCCGACTCTGTTAGCATTAACCTCACTAGAATTAATGCAATCCACAGTATCTTGATACAAACCTGTTCTTATCTTAGCTTGGTTTAGCTCACAAAACTATAACATTATGTCTCAAGTTTTATGTAAACATCTACAACAAATTGTTGTAGCAATCTACCACCAAAACAAAAGCACATTCTCTGTAGGAATTTGGAACTTGTAACAGTAGTAGTCCCGCATAGCCACAATTTTTAGACCATGTCGTGTGTTACACTTTAAATAAATGCAATGTTAAAAGTAAATAATACTCGTTAAGGTATTATATTTACGCACCTCACTTAAAAGGATATGACAATTGTTGGTACTTTCCATTTCCTCGTCGATGTTTTCTTCTTCATTGTTATGAACTTCATTGATCGATACTTCTTCGCACGGTATGTTAGGATGCCAGCCTGACTCACTGTTAGGAAAAAATAAGGATACAATAATGGATCATATCAACCAAAGTATGGTTGAATAGTTTGACAATAGCAGACTGACCATAACAACAATACTTCTTTTATATAAAGTTGTATAGTCGTTGCCTTCGACCCAAACACCAAAAACCTATATAATAGTGCATTATAATATGTAAAATTATTTATACTATATGCATGCCAATTTTATTTCATAATACTAATAAATTTAATCTCAGATGTCAACGATTGGTTATACCCTCTTTTGTCAAGTTCCACCGAAGCATTGAAAGTGACTAGATAGTTTTCCAGAGGTCCTAATTTCCCAAGACATTGAAATGTTTTGACGCATCGGTTTGTATAAAGAACACGTGCCAACATCTCAGTAATACTTCCATCAAAATTTGGCCACTGGAGTTTATGATCTAACTCGCATTAGGATCATAAAAATATAACTGTAAATATTTAGGTTTTACGTCCCTCGGAACTAATTGATCAATTTTAAGAATATATCTGTATGAGCATGAAACATATAAACATCATCTCTCATATTGTCCATTGCTTCATCTAATGTCACATCCATAGAAGAAAAGAAAAATTGGTGTTATACGCACGTATATTTTTGCATAAATATTTTTCCGATCTCATCTCATGACGTGAAAAGAAAAGAACAATTTATTGGGAATTTCCGAATTTGTGAACTTTGTTTTCCCGCTCATACAACAAAGGTAGCAAATTCAAAAGGAAATAATTTTGCACCGTAATGAATTGTTCTGTCTTTTCACCTCACAAGATGAGATCAAAAAAATATTTAGGCAAAATATACGTGCTTATAACACTAGCTTTTCTTTTACCTCTATGGGTGTGACATTGGATGAAACAATGAGCATATGAGAGACGATGTTTATATGTTTCTTGCTCATAAAGGAATATGTCACAAAATTGATCAATTAGTTCTGAGGGATGGAAACCTAAATATTTACAATTGTATTTCTATGATCATTATACTGAGTTAGATCATAGACTCCAATGGCCAATCTTGATCGAAGTGTTACTGAGATGTTGACACGTGTTCTTTTGGCAAAAGCATATGTCAACACATTTCGAAGTCTTGGGAAATTAAGACCTCTGGAAACTATCGAGTCACTTTGAATGTTTCAGTAGAACTTGACCAAAGAGTATATAACGACCAGCAACATATGAGGTTTAATTTATAAAGTTGTATGAAATAAAATTGGAATGCATATAGTATAAATAATTTACTTATTTAATGCACAATTATGGCAGGTCTTTGGATCAAAGCAACGATAATATAACTTCATACGAAAGAAGTATTGTTGTTTATGGTAGGTCTTGTTATTGTCAAACTATTAAACCATACTTTGGTTGTTATTATCCATTATCGTATTGTTTTTTTTCCTAATGGTGAATCAGGCTGGCATCCTACATACCGCGTAAACAAGTATCGATCAATGGAGCTCAACAATAATGAAGGCAACATCGATGAGGAAATGGAAGATACCGACAATTTTCACATCCTTTTAAGTGAAGAACGTAAATATGATACCCTAACAAGTATTATTTACTTAGAGTAAAATGTCATTTTTATCATATGGTTTGACAACTTTTGCAATTTTAGTTCAATAATTAAAATTTTTCATTTTGGTTATTATTGTTTCATTTTATTGTCATTTTGGTCATTATGGTTTTCATTTTATTATCATTTTAGTTCAATTAAATTTAAACTTTTGAACGAAAATGACAAAATTAGCCAACCATAGGGACGAAAATGACAATAAAATGAACTATAATGATTAAAATGAAAAAATTAAACTATTGGACTAAAATGTCAAATTATCAAACCATGGGAACTAAAATGACATTTACTCTTACTTTTAAATTCCATTTTTCAAAGTCTAACACACAGCGTGGTCGGAAAACCGTGGCTATGCGTGAGTACTACTGTTACAAGTTCCAAAATCGATCTGCACAAGATTGACTTGATTTTATTTCAAGGTTTTTCATGCTAAATTGAAGGATCTTAAAGAACAACTATTCAATAAACATGTCCACGGAAAAGTAAAGGCATATGTTTACGTCATCGAGTTTCAAAAGCGTGGTTTGCCGCATGCGCATTTTCTTCTTATTATGTATCCCAGGACAAAGTCAAAAATCCTAACCACTATGATAAGATTGTATGTGCTGAAATCCATGACAGACAATGACATCCCAAATTGTACGAGCTTGTTGTCAGGCACGTGATTCATGGTCCTTGAGAATGTTTATGTTCAAACAGTCCTTGTATGCATAGTGATCCTCCAATTTGTAGGTTTCGCTATCCTAGACAACCTAATGAAGAGATAACCCAAGGAGATAACGAATATCCATTATATCGAATGAGAGATAATGGAATAAAAGTGGATGTATGAGTAAAAAACTTGATAACAGATGGGTTGTCCCATATAACACAAGTTGTTGATGATGTTCAATTGCCATATTAATGTCGAGGTTTGCTCAAGTATAAAATTTGTGTAAATTTATTCAAGTATGTTTACAAAGACATGATAATCAAGTTATTCAAATTGATCAAGATCAAGACGAGCAACAAGTTGTCATAAATGAGATAAAGAAATTTCAATATGCATGCTATGTATCGCCCCCATAAGCTATGTGGCACATTTTTTCCTTCTCTCTTTCTCATATTTATCTAGTTGTATCTGCCTTACAACTTCTCTCCTTAATAATTAGATGGTTAGATTTAGTGATAATGATAGGGAAAAAGATAAGAAAACCATGTTGACTGCATTTTTTGAAAGAAACAGAGTAGATGAATCATCAAGACAATATTTGTATAAAGATTTACCCAAACATTTCACTTGGAATGGAAGCTCCCGCCCTTGGAATCCGCATTTACATAAAGCACAAAGAGGTCGTATTGTATCAGCTAATCTGGCGGAAGGAGAAAGGTGCTACTTACGCCTACTTTTGTCAAATGTTAAAGGTCATACTTCTTTTATGATCTTTGCATAGTTAACGGTGTAAGGCACACCACATTTTGACAAGCAGCTCTTAGGCTAGGCTTAATAGTGAACGATGAAAGTTTATCACAATGTCTCACAGAAGTCTCTCTATTTCAATTTCCGAATGCCTTAAGAAGGTAGGCCATTTGCTGCTAATTTTATCACATTTGGTGTTTTCTTTTGCATGGGTTCAAGGTGGACTCTTCAAGGTGATTATGTTAATAAATAGTTGTTTGGATTTGCATTTTGGAATTTATTATTTGATTATTCTAATTTGAACAAACAACCTAAATTATTGTTATAGGTGTGGGAATATGACATCAATCTTGGAGGTGGATGATTGCAAGGGGGCATACATTTATGATTTATCAGGGTTTACCTTATTGCACAATTATGCTAGTAATACATTTGAAGGTGATAAAAATGGGTGGGCTAGGGAGTCAGTACAATAAATTAGTTAATAATTAAATACTGTATGTTTTGATTATCTTCAAATTGTAGTTTTAACACATAATGTATAGCATGTGACGGGCCTCGTACATGTATGATTCATGTGTTTGTAGTTAAGTGATTATTGCACACTTGAAGTTTGTAGACAACATTTTTGATTGACTTTTTTTCTACCTTATGTTCAATTTAGCTTCGAGAAACTTGATTATTGTGAGTAACATTAATCAGTTGATTACCTGAAGGACTCCTGAAACCCTTTTCAAGAAATTTATGCTTTCATTTTGTTTTAAACCATTCTTCTTTTTTAAAATTAAAGAAGAAAGTTTACCTACTTGTTTGCAAAAGTATCAATCCTTGTTGTTTCTCCAATCAGCCAAGATAAAAATATATATCCAAAACATATAAGGTTTAAAATGTTATGGTACTCAAAATTTCTCTGATTGTCCCTTTTCACCCTTGAACTTTTTTTGACGTTTTTACTTTTCTCTCAGTTGTAACTAGTTCAAATAACTCTTTTACATCATAGGCTTAATTTTGTTAATGAGGGTCTATTCCTCAATTTTTCACCAATTTTATATTTGACACTAAAACCTTCTTTTCATAATCTTTTTATCTTGAAGCTTAAAAAAAGGCTGGGAAATAAAAGGTGTAGCAGGTTAATAAATGTGAATGCAAAAATGTGTGAATGGGTATATGTATATGATTGTGTGTATGTAGTTTTGTATAAAAAGATTGCAGTTTGTGTAGCTTTTTTAATAAATTTGACAGCTTGTGCTAGATTAAACTAAACCATGTGAAGTTAAAGTTAAATTCAAATGCGCAATAGATTAATATACAAAAACATATTATGTGTGAGCCATGTTCTTGACATTTCACCAAGTATGGTATGCATATCAATCTTTTGGTCTTACTCAATTGCCTAGCTTTTTTTAGTTTAAAACTCTATGTGTAACTGTGCATCTTGATAACTTTTTGATCTTGTGTTTTTGTTGTTTTTGATTAATGAAAGTCTGTTCTGATTTTCAGGTTTTTGGACCTGCCATGTCTTCTGCTAAAGCATTTTTTCTTGCATCAGCTAGGTTATTAGGTATCGTCACCATTTTAATTTAGATATAATATCTTAAATATTCCTATTTTTCGATTGACACATAGGCGGATTCCTATCTGAAGCATAGGTTGTTATTTGTTCATGAAGGGCATTCAAAAATTGAATATCTGAGGATTAAATCTGATGAATGAAAAGGAAAAAGTGTTCTGCTAATTAAATCTGGGATGATTGCACGCTTATTTTTCAACAAGAAACAAGCAAATGTACTCCAAGGCAACTTTCTATGTGTTTGACACATTTCCTTGCAAGTTTTTTTTTTTTTTCTTTTGAATTCTTAGATATTAACCCCAATTGACTATACGTATGGGTCAATAAAAAATCATTCACTATAGATTTTCTAGTTAATTTGGGAACCTATATATTGGAGCAAACTTTGACAAAAGACATGGCATTGTAGGTAACTATATATGTTGTAGTTACCTTCATATCATGAACATTTAAACTGGTTGGTATTTGTTGCACATGCATACATGAATTTCCCTTTTGTATATCAGTTGCTAAATTCTCGTATGTATGTAATTTCTCCTTTCATCTTAAAGAACAAGCATTGTGTTATTAATCATTTCGTCTATGCTACTTTCCTGGTCAATTTTTTTATGGTGGTGTTGTTTAGTAGTTAAAAAATGGATTTAAGCAGGTGCACATTTCGTAAGAAAATTACAGTATGATTGTGCAAATTATCAAATTCCTTATCCTTAGAAACTCATTAGTTTAGATATTATAGTCTGTTATTTGAAACGATCCATTATGATTTATTAATAGGTAACTTGAGTTAGTAATAGTGTATATGTCGGTGATAAGTTTATCTAACGTGTTCTTACAAATTTCTAGATTTTACCAAAGGTGAAACAAATTTAATTTATATAAATTGTTGTTATTCATTTTCGTTTACTTTTAGTCGTGTTGGTAAATAAGTAACAAAGCACAATTCAAGGTAATTATGATAAGGATCAGAGTGGAGGTATACCTTCCGAGTCAATCCGCGTGCAAAACTCGTTTTAATAATTGATAACCCGATCCTTGAACCAACTACACTTCCGGACCCGTTTTTGCGTCACGAGTTCAACCAAGCACTTCGGTTATGTAGTTGACCGAGTTTGACCAGCTTTAACCGAGTCCTGGAACAGTCGAAAGAGGCTCAAACAGCCCCAAAATTCTCCAACCTAACTCGTACTGCTACTGCTGGTTTGCTCTATCACCGGTTAGCAGATCCGGCTGCCGGAAACAAGCTGATAGTTTCATGTCAACATGAAGCCATTCCTCACCAGAACTGCAGGTCTAAGAGTTATAAACGAGATCTGAACACAAAACCTTAGATCGAAATTTTAACGAGAACCAATTCACCAAAACTCACCTTAGAGCCAAACATACCAAGCCCATCATTATGCAACTCATCGAGAACGAATGGCTCACGGCTGGTTTGCGCGTCACCACCGTAGTTGGGTCTAGAGCCGTCGGTCAGCGGAGGAAACCGACCGGAAGTGATGACAACAGTTGTAAAAATCAAGAAGGAGGTGTGCAGAGGGCTCACTCAAGAACGAATGGCTCACGGGCTGGGAAAGAGATGCCACCATGGAAGCGGCCTGAAATGGTCGGAGATCGGCCGACGAGTCCATGAACGGAAATGAAAAGAAGCAGCTAGTGTCGTCGTGGAGGTCACCGGAGAAGAGAGATGCTCCTGGTCGGTTGGGTCTCGCCGGAGAAGGAAAGCTTGCCAGCTTCATTCTTCTTTCTCTGTCTCACGAGCTAACACACACGTGTGTATTTTCTATGTTAAGTGCGACTGATGGAAGGGGGTAAAGTATGGGATTAATTTCTTTTTATATCTAGGGTTTGGAGGTGGAAGGAAATAACCGGCGTGTAACTCAGGTAATAAACATGTTCAAGTCAATTATCACTACCGGTTATTATTTCGTCACTGAAACATGTTAAAAATAACACTGTTGAGAATGAATCGGGTGATGAATAAATGAGTTTTAACAGCTAAGTGTCTGTTTAACTATGTAACTGTTTTAAACAACCCATTAATTGGATTTTTACTAATAATATTAATATTATATAATGTTAAGAACATAATTATCAAGAACCTATCAATCGAACGTTAATAAATAAATCGTTCGTTTTCTTTTGCAAGCCCCAAATTAATGATTACATAACAATATGTTAAGAAAATTGGTGACTTTAAACATGTTATCTTTATATATTGGACCTTAGTTAGACCTGATGTCTTATTGGGCCTCATCAGGCTTAACTGGGTCTACTCAGTTTGAACCAATTAATAATGAATCTATTCACGAATTCTGAGGGGTGTCACACTCATCTTGACATGTATTGTTTTAAAGTGTTACATATTTCAACTCATTTTATGTTATAATGATATAAATTTCAATGCAAAATACAATAATTGTTCAACCTTAATTAACTAGTTCAACATTTGTATTTTTTTTACTTGAATTAAGGAGTTTTCTGTGACCCACGGCGGGTTTCCACATATAAAGTGTGCATATAATCAGATGGATCTTTGACTCGTCGGTAACCCATATTTTCGTTGAAAAAAAATGAAAAGTTACTCATCAAACACACAAGGGACCAAGACATTAAATTTAGCACACGCGTATTACCCAATAGTTTGTAAAGAAAAACATTAAATTTAGCACACGCGTATTATCCAATAGTTTGTAAAGAAAACCATTTTTAAGTAGACAATTATGATAATTCTATAAACCTCTATATCGTATGTTTGTTTAACTGTTATCATTGACTTCACTTATAAGATGTCTTGTATTGGATACTTAAAGCAATTATTATTTTAGGTTGAGCTACAGAGTTTTTTTCGTTGTAGGTTTTATTCTGAGCGGGTAAATCAGGCCACCAAGCTCCGTTCTTCGGGCAAATATATATAGGTTGTAAACGAACAGAATCCAAGTTGTATTATTTTGATTCAAGAGAGCTTGAGTTTAAGCTTGATTTGTTTAGAGCTTTTCGTATATATATAAACTCGTGTTCGACTCATATGGATTTTTAAACTCAAGTTGATTCGAGTGTTGCTCATTTAATATATAACTAGGTTAATATCTCGTGTATTACACGGATTGTATAAAAAATATTATATAGTAATTAATAAAAATTTAATATTTAAAAAACGATTTTTGAGATAAAATATGGTTGAATTTAAGTTATTTTTTAACGTTTCATTTTTAAAATTGTATTAAAAAACCTTTTTTTGTATACAAATCTTGGTGTTTAAACTTCTGGGTTTAGGTTTTTTTGGAAAAATTGTTTTTATATAATTTTTACTTTCAAAATATATTTTTTAATATACAGATATGATTTATAATTTATTAAAAAATTATTATTAATATAAAAATGTATAACTAAAATAATTAGTTATTGTATTTTATTTAATTATTTAATATGAAAGAGAATATGCAAGCATTTAATATGAGATATAATTGGATAACATGGTTCAAACGTGACACATGTCATTAAGTGGCGTAAAAACTTTACAAGTGTCATTAAATAGCTTAAAAACTTAACAAGTGTCATTTGAGTTACTTATTTATTATAGGTAGAAGATTATGTTACTTAAATTATCCATATTTATAATTTGTTGCTCATTTCATATATAATTATGTTACTTAAATTTTCCATATTGTCACACCCCGGGCCGGCGGGAACGGATCGGGTTTTCCCGTCGGGCGGAAGGTTCCCGGGGCGCGATATCTTTGAGTGATAATCAAATAATCAGATTGTTTACATAGCACATGATATATAAATGAGAAATGCTAACACATCAATGATATATAATTACAAGATTAAATTACAATGTATCGTTCATAATTTAATCAAGTAAATCTACCAAAAGAATCAATGTAACTATATCTTGTATATGTACAAGATATACAAAAGATGATTCAATGTTTAGGCACCAAAAGCATGCAACACAAAATAAGCTAGGTCTTCTAAAAGTCCTCTAGCTTAAACCGTGCATGTATGTCTCTACACCTGTTCGTCACCTGAGAAAACATGTATTTAAACAAAGTCAACACTAGGTTGGTGAGTTCATAAGTGAGTTAGTTGAAAACTCTTATTCAATCACATGCATAATCAATGTTTTGTTATGTTGCTTGTATATTGTGTATCTTTTGTCCACCTCATGGCTCCTCAATAGTTATATTCACAAGCACTATGTTATCCTAGTAGTGATGCTTATATATAGAGCATAAGTAAGGGAGCAAGCCCTAGCCAACATCCCACCACATCACGACTAGAACTCCACACTACTTGTAATACAACTATTGATTTCCATTCCCATGTCACCTGTTTGTCCCATTATTGATCACCTATGTTTCCATGAATAGAATAATATAATGATAACGTTGTAGTTATCAAACCGAAGTATTGACAACCATTTGTATAGTAAGGTATTCAATAAATCTGTTCCTTGTATTATTCTATTGTCTGTGTGTTAAATTTTATGTTACACTTTTAATTAATTAAAAGTGTTAGTTAACTGTTCATCATGTATCTCAAATGCAGCGTATAGGATCCGAATGGAATCCATTTTAATCCTCACATAATCAGATTAAAAAGCATTCCAGTCTCTCCTATCCCACCGTGTGATCCCAAGGCCTTTACGGGGATTGTCTCATGTAATTAACAAAGTCGAATAAGAACTAGTCTTATTACGTTATGTTAATTAAGTGTGATTGGCAGTGATAGGCATGAAGTTACGTTATCATGGTCGCCGTTCACAGTAATCCATATGTTCACCATGTAATCCTTAAGCCGTAGTAAGAACAAGTCTTAGTACCCTTAAGTGACGCAGGTGGTGGATAATCAATGCGATCATACTACATAGTAGTATGTTTTTAGGGTGTAGATCAAATGTTATAAGCAATTGACTTATCACACTTAATCACTTATGATGTGGAATGATATTCAGAAGATATTTTATCTTCTGATCATTCATGTGCTGTGAAGTGTCATCATGTTTCACTGTAATAGTTCTCATTGTTCGTTTGTGTATGAATTGCCTCAATATTCATTCCTGTAGGAATAACTAAGTGTTATAAGATAAATCTTACAACGGTGTTATCCCAATGTTTTGATGATTGTGAAAGTACATTATCACAATCGTTTGAGTTTCCCTGTTATCTCATGATCATACAAGCATGCATACAATGATAAGCGATAATAAACAATTTAATATTATCAAAATCAAAGTATAATTAACATGTTAAGCAGAACTTTTAAACAAATAAAAGTAAACATGTTTCTCAGCCCCGAGAGTTAAAATCAGTTAAGCTTAAAGTAAAAGGGGCATATGAACTCACCTTGTTGTTGTAGAGTTGACTTAGCTTAGAAAAATGGAAACACGCGCTCTTGATTGTTCTTTGATGTTGATTTCACGATCCTGTATTGTGTTCACGATGTATGTACTTTATAAGTATGAGTAATATTGACTTGTGTGTGTATGTGTGTTTGTGTTAGCCCTCAAATTGGCTAACACTTGTAGGTCCCGATCTTTGTTGTCATTCGGCCTCGGTTTAATAGTTGTTACTTTTCACTATTGTTAGTTCAATTTAGATAGAACTTAGTGTAGTCCATTACATGGTTTTAAGATCCATTTTGTTTTAACCCTGTCATGTAGTAACATCATAAAGTTGATCATTGTTAAAAATAATCATTTCACTCAATTCCACCAACTTAATCACAAGCTATTTCAATTGTATACAATTTGTCTATTATTATTCCTTTTTAAATTGTTTGACCTTGTTCTTAGTATTTTGGGCCGAATGACACGCATATGAACCTAACTCAGTCGGATGAGTCTTATAGGCTTTGTGGGCCTAACCGATTGTGATTGGGCCTTAGCTATGTGAGCCGGAAATCACATTGGGTCCAAAGAACATGTTTGGGCCTTGGTTACTTTGCTATTGGGCCGAAACAAATAAGTGGGCCAAGAGATTAGAATTGGATCGATTGGGCTAGGGGTTGGGAGTTTGGGCTGAAATTAAAGTTGGGCCCATTGTGTGACTACATAAATTCGGTTGGGCCAAAAGAAGTGGGCTGTTAATTTTTCCTGTCATTGGGCCGAAATATGTTGGGCTACTAAAGAAATTGGACCATGATGTAATTAGGTTGGGCCGATCATATAGATCAAATGTTGTGGGCTGAATAATTTTTCATTGGGCTTGATTAATCAATATAGGTTGGGCCAAGTAGGGCGTGGGCCTTGGGCCAAGTGAATGACGCTCAACTGCAGATTGTTTAATCAGCTGCTTAGGTCCCTGGTTCGTTCCTTCTAAAACTGATAATGGCCCGATGAACAGGCTGGCTAGTCACATGGTTCGGCTGGAAGGACCTAAGGTTTGATCCCTTAATGGTCAAATGGTTCGGCTGCATGGAAAAAGCATGGTTCGGCCAGTGTTTAAGTCATAGGTTCGTTCAAACCAACACAGTAGGGTTCGGCCAAGATGAGGAAAGGCTCGGCAACTGGTGGGTTCGCCCGAGAGTAGGGTTCGGCAGCACTAGGTTCGCGAGAGGTGATGCAGGGTTCGTGACCCATTTCCTTGTCAACTAAGGTTCGGCACCATCACATTCTCCCGAACCTGCATCTATTGTGTCATCATCATCATCTGGTCTTAACATACGTGGCTACACACATGTCAGAGTGTTCCAGACGAGGTTGTCGTGGGTGTAGGGTTGTTGTTGTGTATGAGCTCTAGGCCGGTTTAGTGTTAGTTCGAATGAGAGAGCATAAAAACCCTAACTTCTGCGATTTTTTGAAGCTCTATACCTCGTTTTTGGCTGGTGAAATCCTCAGATCTGTTGTACTTTCGTGTAGAGGGCATCAAGAGCTTCACGTGGGTTCAAGAATCACCCAAATCCATGGAGAAATGAAGGAGATATGAGATTTTTAAGATGCAAAGATGGTGACTTTTAGTGTGGCCGGAAATTGGGAGAGAGAATGAGATTTGTAGGGTTAAAAATGAGAAAACCCACTCATTTAACCTATTTATACCCCGTGTGGTGTCCGGGTTCATTTCGGTTGCTCGGTTCGCGATTTCGTCGTGTAACCGGATTTCTACACGTAATTTAAAATAATAATAAATAAAAGGTGAATTTTAATAAATTTGATGAGTTTCAAAATTGTAAAAATGTTAATTATTTTATTTTATTAAAATTAAATTCGTTTCGCGTCGTATTTTGTTTTCGTTTCGTCGAATCGCGTCACCATCGCGCGTATTCGTTCGAATCGTCATTCGAACGAACACGACGATGGTTTTGCTTTCCGACTTTTGTTTTCTACTTTCCAGTCATCATTTCAGAACGTTAAACTCACAGATATGTTTGTGTGAATCGTCACCCACGCAAACACACTGTCAGTTCGTTATTCTGAAACGACACTGTAGTTTATGTTTAAATTGTGTTTCCTCACCGTCGGACTCAACTAAACATTCTGTTTTCACCTTGTTTTCACATTGAAATGTCGGCCATCTGATTCCTGTCATCTATGGACATCAGATCGCAATCGATTTGTTTCTGAATAATGTTTGAATACCGTTGTCTCTCATGATTTGTTGTGTTAACTGTCATTAAGTTTTCACTTAATAAACACAACTAATGTTTCAAATTTACATTGTACTTAATGTATTTAAGTTTACACGAAAATACGTACAACTGTTCTTGTATTTAGAATCCTGTTAATACAAGTACTGTTTACAATCGTATAAGTACACATAGTTACTGTAGAAAGTACACGTACCGTACGGACTTGCCGGGCGGTCAGGTACTAGTTGTCACAGTCTCCCCTTGTTAAAGAAATTTCGTCCCGAAATTTAAGCATAAAGATCGGTCTCTACTTCTCAAACAAGTGGGGATACTTGGCTTTCATGTTGTCCTCGCGTTCCCAAGTAAATTCTGGTCCACGCTTAGAGTTCCATCGAACCTTTACAATAGGGATACGGCTACGTTTTAGTTTCTTAACTTAACGTTCCATTATCTCTACAGGTTCTTCAATGAAGTGTAGTTGCTCATCAACTTGAATTTCTTCCAATGGTATGATCAATGACTCATCTGCTAAACACCTCTTGAGATTTGATACATGAAATACATCGTGTACTCCACTGAGTTCATCAGGGAGTCTGAGTCTGTATGCCACAGGACCTATACGTTGAGTAATCTCAAACGGTCCGACATACCTAGGTGCTAGTTTGCCTTTAGCCCCAAAACGAACTACGCCTTTCCAGGGGGACACTTTCAACATGACTCGGTCACCCACATCGAATTCCAAAGGCTTGCGCCGTTTTTCTGCGTAACTCTTTTGGCGGCTACGTGTTGCTTGTAATCGTTGTTGTATCTGGGCAATCTTATCAGTAGTTTCCTGAATAAGTTCAGGCCCAGTGATTCTGTTGTCTCCCACTTCGGTCCAACAAATTGGAGACCGACATTTTCTACCATAAAGTGCTTCAAAAGGAGCACATCCAATGCTACTGTGGTAGCTATTGTTGTAGGAGAACTCAATGAGAGGTAAGTGTGTATCCCAACTTCCACCGAAGTCTAGGATGCATGTTCTCAACATATCCTCTAGGGTTTGAATGGTGCGCTCGCTTTTTCCATCCGTTTGTGGATGATAAGCAGTGTTCAAGTTAACACTTGTCCCTAAGGATTGTTGCAATGATTGCCAGAACCGCGAAGTAAATCGACTGTCCCGGTCGGAAATAATAGACAATGGCACACCGTGCCTCACTACTATTTCATCAATGTATAGTCTTGTTAATTTCTCCATCTTGTAAGTCTCTCTGATTGGCAAGAAGTGTGCGGACTTGGTCAATCGATCAATGATGACCCAAATCGAATCGTATCCGCTGGAAGTGCGGGGTAGCTTGGTAATGAAATCCATAGCTATTTGTTCCCACTTCCATTGTGGTATTTCCGGTTGTTCCAGCAAACCCGAAGGTTTCTGGTGTTCGGCTTTGACTTTTGCACATGTGAGGCATTTGCCAACATAAGTGGCAATGTATTTCTTCATGCCCAGCCACCAATAAAACGACATAAGATCTTGGTACATCTTATCGACACCAGGATGAACTGAATAACGTGTCTTGTGTGCCTAGTCAAAAATGAGTGTTCGAAGTTCATCTACTGCTGGAATCCAGACACGATCCAGATAATAGATAACTCCGTCTTGTTTTGTCTTGAAGTGTTTCTCGGCTCCACAATCGAGCTCGCGTTTCAGGTTTGTTTCTTGCCACTGCTTCTTGTTGTGCTTGTAAAATATGATCTCTCAAACTCGTTTGCACAGTCACTCCCATAGCACGAACGCGTAAGGGTTTGACTCTCTCCTTCCGACTCAAAGCATCTGCAACAAGATTTGCTTTGCCCGGATGATATTTGATCACACAATCGTAATCGTTTAGGAGCTCAACCCAACGTCTTTGTCTCATGTTAAGCTCCTTCTGATCAAATATGTGCTGTAAACTCTTGTGATCTGTGAAGATAGTGCATTTGGTACCATACAGGTAATGTCTCCAAATCTTTAATGCAAAGACAACAGCTACCAGTTCAAGATCGTGTGTCGTGTAATTCTTCTCATGTATCTTCAACTGTCGTGAGGCATAAGCAATGACTTTGTCTCGTTGCATCAAAACACATCCGAGTCCCTGATGGGAAGCATCACAGTAAACTACAAAGTCATCATTGCCTTCTGGGAGTGTTAAGATTGGAGCATTGCATAATCTTTGTTTCAATGTCTGGAATGCCTCTTCTTGTTTCTGAGTCCACACAAAAGGTTCAGACTTCTGTGTGAGCTTGGTGAGTGGCAAAGCTATCTTAGAGAAATTCGAGATGAATCTCCTGTAATAACCTGCCAATCCTAAAAATGATCTGATCTCTGTTGGTGTTGTAGGCACATCCCAGTTCTTGATTGCTTCTATCTTGGCGGGATCCACGTGAATACCAATACTGTTAATCACATGTCCCAAAAATTGAACTTCTCTTAACCAAAATTCACACTTAGAGAATTTGGCATAGAGTCGTTCTTCTTTCAGAAGCTCCAAAACTGTCTTGAGGTGTTGCTCATGTTCCTTCTTGTTCTTTGAATAAATCAGTATATCATCAATGAAGACGATAACAAACTGATCTAGATACGGCTTGCACACCCTATTCATTAAGTCCATGAATACAGCCGGTGCGTTCGTCAATCCGAACGGCATCACCATGAATTCGTAATGACCATATCGGGTACGAAAGGCCGTCTTTGGTATGTCTTCTTCTTGAATCCGGAGCTGATGATAGCCTGATCTCAGGTCTATCTTTGAAAAGTACTGTGCTCCCTGTAACTGGTCAAACAAATCATCAATCTTCGGTAACGGGTACCGGTTCTTGATGGTAAGTTTTTTGAGCTCTCGATAATCAATGCACATCCTGAAAGTTCCATCCTTCTTTTTAACAAAAAGAACCGGAGCTCCCCACGGGGAAAAGCTCGGTCGGATGAACCCTTTATCGAGTAACTCTTGTAACTGATTAGACAGCTCCTGCATCTCTGGTGGAGCAAGTCTATAAGGAGACTTGGCTACAGGAGTTGCTCCCGGAATCAGATCGATTCGGAACTGTACCGATCTCTCGGGTGGCAGTCCCGGTAAGTCATCCGGAAATACTTCTGCAAAATCTCTCACAATTGGTACATCTTGAATCTTGATCGCCTTCTTGTCTTTCTCGATCACGTGAGCTAGAAATGCAATGCATTGTTTTCGTAAACACTTGCGAGCCTTCATGCACGATATTATCATGACAATGCGTTTCGCTTGGTCTCCACGAATCTCCAAGACCTCATTGTTCTCCATAGGAATGCGTAGTAGTTTATCGGAACAGATGAACTCGACTCTGTTGAGAGATAGCCAATCCATTCATATAATGATGTCGAAACTGCCCAGCTCCATCGGTATCAAGTCGATGGAAAACGTGTGATCGCCAAGTGTTAATGGGCAATTCCTTAATATTGTGTCTACTGTGATCTGTTTGCCGTTTGCTATCTCACTAGTATAAGGGGAGTCTAACAGTTCCTTATCATAATTAAGATGGCATGCAAAGTCGGATGAGATAAAACTCTGATCCGCACCAGTATCAAACAGTATGGATGCATATGAGTCAGATAAGAGAAATGTACCCGTGACCACATTCGGGTCTTGACGAGCAGCAGCAGCTCCTATCTGAAAGGCTCTTCCTCTTGGTGCTTGAGCCCCTTGTTGGTTTCTCCTGGGACAATCCCGAGAGAAATGTCCTGGTTCGCCACAGTTGTAGCAAGACCTAGGATCTGCAGCAGCAGCAGCAGCAGTAGTAGCTGCGTTGTTGTTTCTGTTTTGAGTCTTCGGACTCCTGCAGTGAGTCACCAAGTGACCAAACCTCCCACAGTTAGTACAGTGTCTGCACGGGACGTTCGGTAGGTGATGATACTGGCATGAATTGCACAAGGGTGCTGTGCCAGTATATGGCTTCCTGATCTGCAATGGTGGTGGTTGATTGAGCATAGGAGCTTGAGTGGTTGCAGCAAAGTTTCTAACCACTTTCTGTTTCTTTGCAGGCCTTTTATCCTGCTTCTTTGAAGTTCCAGCTTTGTTCGAGTCAGCCTCCTTTTTAAGTGCCCCAGAGGCAACCATAACATCAGTTAGAGTCGCTGATAGAGACACAGCTGACTCCATAGTAGCAGGGCGAGCAGAAATCACGTGCCCTTGCATGCAGGGAGGTAGTCCACCAACATACCTCTCGATTCTCTTTTCTAAGGTTGGCACCACATCCGGTGCCAAGGTAGCAAGCTCGTGAAATCTGGTGGTGTAGGCCAGATGCCCAGCACCAATCATAACCAGATTGAGTAGTTCAGTCTCAATCTTCTTTACTTCATTTCTTGGACAGAACTCTGTCCTCAGCATCGTCTTGAAGTCATCCCAAGACATTGACAGAGCCTCTTCCCTGCCTCTAGTTTGAATCTGAGCGTTCCACCAAGTCAACGCTCTTTTGTTGAATGATCCAGCAGCATATCTCACCCTGTGCTGATCAGGACAGCCACTGATGTCGAGGGTGGTTTCCATCTTCTCAATCCACTGGATTAAGCCGACAGCACCTTCGCTGCCACTGAAGCTGGGTGGCTTGCATCCTACAAAGTTCTTGTAGGAGTAATCCTGATGAAGCCGAGTGTTACCGCTGCCTTTTCCATATGAGTTGGCAACGTTGTTGCTGTTGTTGCTGTTGATCCTGATCATCATGTCAGGAATCACTTCCTTTAGTTGACTGATCAACAGTGTGGCCAGTGCTACCGTAGTAGGGTCCAGCTGATGGTTGGGTGGTGGCGGTGGTGGAGGAGGAGGTGGAGGTGGTGGTGAATGTGGAGGAGAGTCAGGTGGTGTTGGTGTCGAGGAGTGTGGTGCTGAAGTCTGCGTGGTTGGTTGCTTCCTGGGCAGCATTCTGATCATAACCGAAGGAAAATCGGTTAGTGCAGTGATCAGATGCAGAAAGCACATGCAATTAAGATCTTGTATCATATAATATCTACATGAGGGTCCCTAGGTTATAGTCTAGGCCAAACCGTTTATGTAATATGACCTATATTTCTCTATAACCATGGCTCTGATACCAATCTGTCACACCCCGGGCCGGCGGGAACGGATCGGGTTTTCCCGTCAGGCGGAAGGTTCCCGGGGCGCGATATCTTTGAGTGATAATCAAATGATCAGATTGTTTACATAGCACATGATATATAAATGAGAAATGCTAACACATCAATGATATAGAATTACAAGATTAAATTACAATGTATCGTTCATAATTTAATCAAGTAAATCTATCAAAAGAATCAATGTAACTATATCTTGTATATGTACAAGATATACAAAAGATGATTCAATGTTTAGGCACCAAAAGCATGCAACACAAAATAAGCTAGGTCTTCTAAAATTCCGCTAGCTTAAACCGTGCATGTATGTCTCTACACCTGTTCGTCACCTGAGAAAACATGTATTTAAACAAAGTCAACACTAGGTTGGTGAGTTCATAAGTGAGTTAGTTGAAAACTCTGATTCAATCACATGCATAATCACTGTTTTGTTATGTTGCTTGTATATTGTGTATCTTTTGTCCACCTCATGGCTCCTCAATAGTTATATTCACAAGCACTATGTTATCCTAGTAGTGATGCTTATATATAGGGCATATGTAAGGGAGCAAGCCCTAGCCAACATCCCACCACATCACGACTAGAACTCCACACTACTTGTAATACAACTATTGATTTCCATTCCCATGTCACCTGTTTGTCCCATTATTGATCACCTGTGTTTCCATGAATAGAATAATATAATGATAACGTTATAGTTATCAAACCGAAGTATTGACAACCATTTGTATAGTAAGGATGTTAGATTCAATAAATCTGTTCCTTGTATTATTCTATTGTCTGTGTGTTAACTTTTATGTTACACTTTTAATTAATTAAAAGTGTTAGTTAACTGTTCATCATGTATCTCAAATGCAGCGTATAGGATCCGAATGGAATCCATTTTAATCCTCACATAATCAGATTAAAAAGCATTCCAGTCTCTCCTATCCCACCGTGTGATCCCAAGGCCTTTACGGGGATTGTCTCATGTAATTAACAAAGTACAATAAGGACTAGTCTTATTACGTTATGTTAATTAAGTGTGATTGGCAGTGATAGGCATGAAGTTACGTTACCATGGTCGCCGTTCACAGTAATCCATATGTTCACCATGTAATCCTTAAGCCGTAGTAAGAACAAGTCTTAGTACCCTTAAGTGACGCATGTGGTGGATAATCAATGCGATCATACTACATAGTAGTATGTTTTTAGGGTGTAGATCAAATGTTATAAGCAATTGACTTATCACACTTAATCACTTATGATGTGGAATGATATTCAGAAGATATTTTATCTTCTGATCATTCATGTGCTGTGAAGTGTCATCATGTTTCACTGTAATAGTTCTCATTGTTCGTTTGTGTATGAATTGCCTCAATATTCATTCCTGTAGGAATAACTAAGTGTTATAAGATAAATCTTACAACGGTGTTATCCCAATGTTTTGATGATTGTGAAAGTACATTATCACAATCGTTTGAGTTTCCCTGTTATCTCATGATCATACAAGCATGCATACAATGATAAGCGATAATAAACAATTTAATATTATCAAAATCAAAGTATAATTAACATGTTAAGCAGAACTTTTAAACAAATAAAAGTAAACATGTTTCTCAGCCCCGAGAGTTAAAATCAGTTAAGCTTAAAGTAAAAGGAGCATATGAACTCACCTTGTTGTTGTAGAGTTGACTTAGCTTAGAAAAATGGAAACACGCGCTCTTGATTGTTCTTTGATGTTGATTTCACGATCCTGTATTGTGTTCACGATGTATGTACTTTATAAGTATGAGTAATATTGACTTGTGTGTGTATGTGTGTTTGTGTTAGCCCTCAAATTGGCTAACACTTGTAGGTCCCGATCTTTGTTGTCATTCGGCCTCGGTTTAATAGTTGTTACTTTTCACTATTGTTAGTTCAATTTAGATAGAACTTAGTGTAGTCCATTACATGGTTTTACGATCCATTTTGTTTTAACCCTGTCATGTAGTAACATCATAAAGTTGATCATTGTTAAAAATAATCATTTCACTCAATTCCATCAACTTAATCACAAGCTATTTCAATTGTATACAATTTGTCTATTATTATTCCTTTTTAAATTGTTTGACCTTGTTCTTAGTATTTTGGGCCGAATGACACGCATATGAACCTAACTCAGTCGGATGAGTCTTATAGGCTTTGTGGGCCTAACCAATTGTGATTGGGCCTTAGCTATGTGAGCCGGAAATCACATTGGGTCAAAAGAACATGTTTGGGCCTTGGTTACTTTGCTATTGGGCCGAAACAAATAAGTGGGCCAAGAGATTAGAATTGGATCGATTGGGCTAGGGGTTGGGAGTTTGGGCTGAAATTAAAGTTGGGCCCATTGTGTGACTACATAAATTCGGTTGGGCCAAAAGAAGTGGGCTGTTAATTTTTCCTGTCATTGGGCCGAAATATGTTGGGCTACTAAAGAAATTGGACCATGATGTAATTAGGTTGGGCCGATCATATAGATCAAATGTTGTGGGCTGAATAATTTTTCATTGGGCTCGATTAATCAATATAGGTTGGGCCAAGTAGGGCGTGGGCCTTAGGCCAAGTGAATGACGCTCAACTGCAGATTGTTTAATCAGCTGCTTAGGTCCCTGGTTCGTTCCTTCTAAAACTGATAATGGCCCGATGAACAGGCTGGCTAGTCACATGGTTCGGCTGGAAGGACCTAAGGTTCGGTCCCTTAATGGTCAAATGGTTCGGCTGCATGGAAAAAGCATGGTTCGGCCAGTGTTTAAGTCATAGGTTCGTTCAAACCAACACAGTAGGGTTCGGCCAAGATGAGGAAAGGCTCGGCAGCTGGTGGGTTCGCCTGAGAGGAGGGTTCGGCAACACTAGGTTCGCGAGAGGTGATGCAGGGTTCGTGACCCATTTCCTTGTCAACTAAGGTTCGGCACCATCACATTCTCCCGAACCTGCATCTATTGTGTCATCATCATCATCTGGTCTTAACATACGCGGCTACACACATGTCAGAGTGTTCCAGACGAGGTTGTCGTGGGTGTAGGGTTGTTGTGTATGAGCTCTAGGCCGGTTTAGTGTTAGTTCGAATGAGAGAGCATAAAAACCCTAACTTCTACGATTTTTTGAAGCTCTATACCTCGTTTTTGGCTGGTGAAATCCTCATATCTGTTGTACTTTCGTGTAGAGGGCATCAAGAGCTTCACGTGGGTTCAAGAATCACCCAAATCCATGGAGAAATGAAGGAGATATGAGATTTTTAAGATGCAAAGATGGTGACTTTTAGTGTGGCCGGAAATTGGGAGAGAGAATGAGATTTGTAGGGTTAAAAATGAGAAAACCCACTCATTTAACCTATTTATACCCCGTGTGGTGTCCGGGTTCATTTCGGTTGCTTGGTTCGCGATTTCGTCGTGTAACCGGATTTCTACGCGTAATTTAAAATAATAATAAATGAAAGGTGAATTTTAATTAATTTGATGAGTTTCAAAATTGTACAAATGTTAATTATTTTATTTTATTAAAATTAAATTCGTTTCGCGTCGTATTTTGTTTTCGTTTCGTCGAATCGCGTCACCATCGCGCGTATTCGTTCGAATCGTCATTCGAACGAACACGACGATGGTTTTGCTTTCCGACTTTTGTTTTCTACTTTCCAGTCATCATTTCAGAACGTTAAACTCACAGATATGTTTGTGTGAATCGTCACCCACGCAAACACACTGTCAGTTCGTTATTCTGAAACGACACTGCAGTTTATGTTTAAATTGTGTTTCCTCACCGTCGGACTCAACTAAACATTCTGTTTTCACCTTGTTTTCACATTGAAATGTCGGCCATCTGATTCCTGTCATCTATGGACATCAGATCGCAACCGATTTGTTTCTGAATAATGTTTGAGTACCGTTGTCTCTCATGATTTGTTGTGTTAACTGTCATTAAGTTTCACTTAATAAACACAACTAATGTTTCAAATTTACGTTGTACTTAATGTATTTAAGTTTACACGAAAATACGTACAACTGTTCTTGTATTTAGAATCCTGTTAATACAAGTACTGTTTACAATCGTATAAGTACACGTAGTTACTGTAGAAAGTACACATACCGTACGGACTTGCCGGGCGGTCAGGTAGTAGTTGTTACACATATTTATAATTATACTTTTTTGTTATTATTGATTATTCTTATCACAATTTTATAATAATAATAAATATTAATCTATCTATCTATTCTAATAAACAAAAATGTTCATTTACCACTTGTCGCATTCTAAGGCTATAATGTCACTTGTCAATTTTTTATGCACTCATTTAATTATCTCTTATTAAATACATTATATTATCTCTCATATTAAATAAATTATATTATGTATCTTATTTAATAATTATAATAGTAATAACTAATGATATTATTTTTATTTTGCAAATTTAAAAATAGTTTTTGTATATTTAAATCGAATCATTTTATTATAAAATATAATTTAAAAAGTTTATAAAATATATTTTTTCATAAATATCAATTTTTTAAAAACAATAAGAAATATTTCAATTTGTTATTTTTAGAAAATAATAGTTTTACAAAAAAAATTCTTAAAAAACAATTTTTTTCAAAAAGTTAAAATATAAGCAGAAAAATATGTAAATGATGATAAAAGTTACATTTTTTTATCTTGTATGTTTAACGTTAATTTCAAATTAGGTTCTTTAACTTTAATAATTACAAAAATATTACTTTCTTATCTTACTTTAAAATAGTTATTTTCTATCTTTGATAGAAAACTAACTAATTAATTTTTTAACTTTAGTTAGTTCAAATATCTCAGTTATTACAAATCAAGAATGTTAAAAGATATTACTATTGTTATTACAAATTTTGATTATTGTTTTATTATCTAAAGTAATTATATAATTTAATCATTTTATATAAAAATATCATCATTTATTATTTTTAAATTTTTATTATTAATTATTTTATATTTTATATTTAATCCGTGTGTTCACACTGGTAATAGACTAGTATATTAATATAAATATATATTTAAAAAACTAAACAAAAGTTACATACATAAAACTCTCGTTTAACTTGCAAGCGTTCGATCTCAAACGTGACTTGTTTAAGCTGGTCGTAATTCTAAGTTTTTAGTGAGCAAATCACAAGTGTTTCACGAGCAACTTAACTTATTTACGGGTGTCGTTTGCTCTCTTTTATAATCCCATTATGCATATCAAACACCGCATAACTCTTAAAACTATTCCAAACACTACGTACAAACAATTTATTAATATATAAACCAATTATCCAACAATTCCCTTGACTTTATGGGTTATCGTTCAAGTGTACGGCTAAAGCCTTCAATCGTACGCGGCCAAATGCTAGAAAGTACATTTTTAATCGATAATGTTATTAAGAAGTTTGACAGTATTGTTCCAGTTATGCCTCTATTTGTATGTGAACCTACTCCTATATATATATATATATATATATATATATATATATATATATATATTTCAATTGCTGCACTTCAATTCTTCATTTTTTTAACGTAATCTATATATATATATATATATATATATATATATATATATATATATAGGGTGTGGAATTTTTAATAACCCACTAAATGTGTACTAACCCAAATAACTTTGGCAAGATGAAGCCGAATCTTGGATTTTTTTTTGAACATCATTATAACACATTTTGAACACCATGTTATTTTATGAGTTTGTGGAAATTCATCACCGTTTAAAAAATATCATCGTTGTAAGTTTTGTGCTACAGTACTGTAAGTTTTAAATATTTTACAACTTACAGTACTGTAAGTTTTTGAACGGTGATGAATTAGCCCAAACTCATAAAAGAACATGGTGTTCAAAATGTGTTACAATGATGTTCAAAAAAAAAATCCAAGATTCGGCTTCATCTTGCCAAAGTTATTTGGGTTAGTTCACATTTAGTGGGTTATATTTTTAACCTTCCCCTATATATATATATATATATATATATATATATATATATATATATATTCTAACTTTGGTTAATCGCATTTGTGTTTGGATCCAAATAAAAACGAAACTTAGACGGGTCGTCTGTCAACTCAACCGACCATCTTTTATTCGAATTTATTTAACCCGTTCGAACCCTATTTGACCAGTCAACAAATAAATTCTTTATTCTTTATTATATATATATATATATATATATATATATATATATATTATAATAGTCTTGAGTACGAGGTGTTACAACTACGAACCTTTCTGGGCAATTCAAAACCACCCACAATCGTTCAAAGCTTCGAATTAAGACCTGCAACTCTTTTGAACATCGCGACTCAGCTGTGATACCCGAATTCACCCAAACAACATTCAAAGTAAGTAAACTATACATCACTAGATTAATTACCCATGTACTACACGGATTGTCTAATAAAAATAATATAAATCTTAAATTTGTATGCAAGTTTAATGCATGAATAATACATATTACATGTAACAAACAAAAGTAATAATTTAAAAGTTGCAAAATTATACATCTTAATTAATTACCTATAAAATTATACATACATACAAACATACACCTAACTCCATATATAAATACAAATTTCTGCATACATATGCACATAAATTAGCATACTACACACATAAATTTGGATGCAAAATTCAGTAAACATACACACACAATCTACATACATAAAAACAAAAATCTGCATACATACACAACTACATACATACATACATAATATGTAAAATCTATATGAATGTACATACTAAACACACAGATTTAAATATCAAATCCAAACAGAAGATGCTCTTGAATATGTAAGAGAACCAAATTTAACTTTGTGATTTATCTGACTACAATATTTATATGTGAAGCATATAAAAGAAAGCCCAATTAGAAAACAATCATTAAATTGACCAATTCGAGAATGAATTGCAACTATTTATCATCACATACAAAGTAAACATCACCTATTTGAAGGACAGATCTGGTACTTTCACGTGTCAAACAAATGTATTGCAATTTCCAGAGGATACTTAACTCCAAAGGACATTATTGAAGGCTATTGCATTTCCTGCACAGATGTTTCACCAAAGGTCAAAGATAAACACTCAGGTCTTTACGCATTGTTGGAGTTCTTGAAGCAGACACACACATAATATTTGTATCGACATGTTGTTATATCCTACTAAAATATAATGGTGGTTTAAATTAAGTTACATATCAAGATATTCTTCTCATAATACTTTTCTGATATACAAGGCCTGTCACAAAAATCCTGCACAATTATGATAAATGAATGCAAGTGAAGTCCTTAAAACAAAAATTTATGATAAAAACCTAAGAATTTGATTGTTTCAATCACAAAAGAACCATGAGGCTGAGGTATAGAGATGCAAAAAAACCTTTGATTTGCTTGACCTCCAATCATGCTTATCATGAATTCTGGTTATGAAATATAAAATGAAATTAAGTGAACATTAAAAGTCTCAAGTGAACAAACATTTGATTTGCTTGACCTCCAATCATGCAAGCAGCACATAAAAATAAAACCCCCTAATTAAAACAAATGAAAATGCCTCTTTAGTCTTCTATTCATACAAGAGTCAGAAAGAAGGGCACGATGAGGCTGAGGTATAGAGATGCAAAAAATTGTCATAAGACCAACAATTTAGGGAGAAAGAGACAATTAAACATACCCGAGCAACCTCTTAATTCATAAGCAACCAGTTTCCAAGTCGATTGTGGGAGGAAGAGAGAAACCTTGAAAGAGTTTGCAAGTAGTAGAAGTAAATCGTTGAAGGACAGAGATGATCCATTAGATGATTTAGGGATTTGAAGAAATATCAACATTAAACACAAGAAGAGAATGAAGTTGTCACACGAAAATGGAATTACACAGATAAAGAAGTTTTGAAGGTAGTTCCAAACACTGAAGAATTATGGTTTTCATCTGAATTCGAATACATTACACGAAAATAGAAACATAGAGATGAGAAGGTTTAAAGGTTGTTCCAGACATGAAGAAATTAGGGTTTTCTTCACAAATGTGAAGTTCGTTTGAGAAAACAATCGGGTATAATTCATAGTTATTTGGATGTATTTGGATCCGAAAATGGGTCAATAAGACCATGGGCGGGAAAATGTTTGCCATAGTTGCTAGAATTTTGACACTTGGCAAAACTTGTTAGTCATTTATTAGATTAGATAGATTAGACTCGTTTTTGAATCCTGAACAAAAGCCCTATGGCTATTAAACTAATCGGGTTCAAGATAATTTGAATTTGATCGGAGAATCGATATAGGGTTCTTTGTTGAAAATCTGATTTGGGGGGAAGGGACCGAGTCAGGTTATGTTAAAACAATTTCTAATGAAATCCATACGCGGCTTAGGCCCTAGCTCAGATGGTAACCTCCCTGGTGTTGGTTCTAAAGGTCGTGGGTTCGATTCCTGCTTCTGTCGATTTTGGACCAAAAAACCTTTTAATTTTTGTAACTTTAAATCTGTGAAATTTTTTTAAAATTCTGTTTTCACAGAAAATTTTTATAAACTTAATTTTATAAAATGGAATAAAAAAAGTAATATTTTTACACACACATTATTAGTTGAGTTATTTCTTATAAATAAATTAATATAAAGTAGTTATAATAAATTTCAAATAGTTAACTTTTAATTTAACATTTTCTTATATATTAATTAAATTATTATTGTTGTTGTTGTTATTATCTTTCTCTTGTACATACATATGTATATATATGTTCACATATTTTTAAATTATATATTTTAAAACATATATCATTTATAGCTTGATACAAATATTTAGTTTTTTTTACTATAAGTTTTAAAAGAGACTTTATTATTAAATTTATAAGATTTATAAATCTAAACATTTACTTTATTGTAAATATAATATTAAACTTATCTCCAAATTTAATTTAAAATTTCTTTAAAACTAATTTTAATTAAAGATTTATGAACTTAACTTTCTTTTTATCTTAAACATAGGGTATATTATAAGGGCACTTAAACTTTAAAAATTCTATTTAAATTTTAATGTAAATTTTTATAATAAATCGACTAAGATTTATTTCATAACCCCCTTTAAACAAAACAAGTATTCACCATGCCTCAAAACAGAACCACACATGAAAATCATTTTTAGGAATTTCTTAAAAGTTATATATATATATATATATATATAAAAACATTATGCCAAATGAACTATATAGGTGAACATTGAACTTGTACACATATTCGTGAACTCCCATTTGACGATTATTGTGCACATCTATCTCATATATCAAGGTGAGTCTTCATAGCCCTTCTTTTATTTTGTTTTGAAATTTTGGGGTGAAACATATAACCTTGAACTTATCATTAACTTAAGTACATGTGAACTTAGCTTTGTGACCTAAAGTGTAGCATGAACTTATCTTTAGCTTGCATTGATCACAACTTAACTATTTAGTAACAATGATAGATCTATTGCACCGACCATTCCACTGTTGGTTGAGTTGAATTCGGTCCTCCGCGGTGAACTGTTTACTACTTTAGCATTGTTAGGAATGCTAGCTTGGTCAAACATCATTTGTTAACATTATTTGATCTGCGTATGGTTTAATTACATGTTTTAGTTCATATTGGCTTGTTGTCACATGTGACAACTTTCCTTTTATCAAACTACTTCAGTGTGTGTGTTCAAACCTATGAAACTCACCAACTATTCATAGTTGACACTTGATTTTAAACATGTTTCAGGTGAGGATGTGTTGGACTAAAAGAACCAATGAGCCTGATCAGAAAAATCTCTAAGTCTCACAGCATTACAACAACTGAAGAAGAACACAAAGGCTGATATTCAAAGGTGCTGAAGTCACAAGATCTGAAGAGATGTACAACAGCTGAAGTGTAAGTCGTCAGATGTTGTAGTGTGTAGTTAGTCTTCAGTAGTTTTCTTTCAGTATTTGTAAAGTCTGATGAGTAGTTTACTCATCAGATGTTTTAGTATTTTGTACTTCAGTAGTTTCAGTATTTGTACTTCAGTAGTTTTGTTCTTCAGTAGTTGTAGAGTTTGTCTTCAGATGTTGAAGACATCCTCAGTAGTTTAGTTAATTTCAGTTGTTTTGTTTTGTCTGTTAGATGTCAACATCATGTGACATCATCAGACGTCACTGCCTTCTATATATAGGTAGTTGACATGATTGTAATGTAACGAAGTTAATAATCTGAATGAGATATTCCTTTTTACATAAAACTTTCTCTCTCTATAACAAACTTGCGTTACTGTTTGATTGAAATTGATCTTACTTTACTTATGCTAATTCTGTGTTGAATTCCGCTGCTATACTCTTCTATCATATCAATTGAGAACATCTGATCCTACAATTGGTATCAGAGACAGGTTAATCATTGATCGATTTCACAATTGATCTCTGAAACTGCTCAAATTTGTTCTCAAATTGAGTGAATTAGCTGATTAAGTAAGAATTTGTTATAGATCGAAGTTTTCTGTTAACTTCTGTTGATTTGCATTTCAATATCAATCTGTTTTGCATCAATTGATTGAGATTTGTATTGGTTTGTGTTAGATTGATTGAATCTGTGATCATGTCAACTCCGAACAATGATCCGCACAATACAGGCTCCGCAACCAAGCCTCCGATGCTGGTGCGGAGTGAGTACAACATATGGCAACGTAGAATGCTACATCACCTGTCGATTAACAGCGCAGGATGTTGGAAATCTGTTGTGCATGGACCATATAAACCCACGATCACTGATCCTGAAACTAAGATCATGATTCCGAAACCTGCTGATATGTATTCGGATGAGGACATTAAATTGTTTGAAATTGATGCTAAAGCTCATGGTATTCTGGCTATGGCTCTGCCTAATGAGATCTATTCTGGCTTGATGCATCATGATACTGCTCATGATCTCTGGGTTGCACTGAAAGAACAATTTGGTGGAACCGATGAGGTTTTAGCAAATACTAGAGAAATTCTGGCTCAGCAGTATGAGACATTTTCTCACCGAAAGGGTGAATCCTTGACTCAACAATTTGAGCGATTCTCATGTTTAATTTCTGAGTTAAAAATGGTTAAGCAAGAATACACTAACAGTCAGATGAATAACAGATTTCTCAGATCATTGCCTGAGAGATGGGACACTTATACAATTGTCCTACGCTCTAATGCTAATCTAGAAAGTCTATCTCTCACCCAATTACATGGGAAACTCTTAACTTTTGAGAGAGAGGTAGAACAAAAGAGAAAACTGTCTTCATCTGGAAAACTTGCTGATGATTTTGTTCCTGGTAACACTGCTTTACTTGGTCAGGAGTCAGAGTTTAATGGGTCTGAATGTTCTTATGATGAACATATTGACTTTTCTACTAACAATTCTGATCATGCTTTTGTGGGAATTGAGGGTAATGCAGGAAGTTATAGTGACAACTTGTGTTTTGTGATGGATGATTTGAAAGGTATCCCGGATGATGATCTAGAGGAGATGGACATTTTAAGTCAAATGGCATTGATCAACATCAGATCACAAAAGTTTTATAAAAGAACAGGAAGGAAGTTCCCTGGATTATCTGGCAAGACTAAGGTTGGATTTGACAAAGGGAAATTGAGGTGCCATAAGTGTCATAGGCTTGGTCACTTTGCTAGGGAGTGCAAAACATCTGGTTCTAATCCTGCTGCACCTTTTGTGACCTTTCCAAGCAACAATTCCTCAGGCAAAGGACCACAATCTTCTGGTACTAGTCAACAGCAATTTTATCCAGCTCACTTTGTTCCACAAAATCCAATGCCCTATCCATATCCTTGCTTTTACATGCCTCAACCTCCTCACAATCCAGCATTAATCCCACCTCAATCCCCTGCTCTTCCTGAACCCAGCAAACCTCAATCAACTCAACAGTCTCAACAACAACAGCATCAGAGTTTCTTCACTCCTGGAGTTGTTGATTGGAGTAGCTTGCCTGATGACTTATCAGACTTCAACATGCAGCCTTTTTCTGAAACTGGTCCACATGGTGGAGACAATCCTTTTGGAAATCTGGCACTAATGGCTATTGATTCAACTGAAAATACCTGTCAATCTTCTTCAACATCTCAGGGTCCTTCAGCATACCAAAGTAGCATCTGGTATGTTGATAGTGGAGGATCCATGCATATGACTGGGAGCAGATCTCTTCTTCATAACTATTTCACTGGAAGGAGAGGATTTGTGTCCTTTGGTAATGATGCTAAGGGGTATATCATAGGTAAAGGTGTAGTCACTAATGGTGAGATTAGGTTTGATGATGTTAATCATGTTGAGAATCTTAAGTACAATCTGCTGAGTGTTAGTCAAATGTGTGATAAGGGTCATGTGTCTCTCTTCACTAAGCAAGATTGTAGGATTCTATCTTCTGATGTGATGCCTTTGATTGGCAAAGTGTTAGATGAGTACACACTTCTTAAGGCTAACAGAGTGGGAAAGGTCTATGCCTTTGATCTTTCTAAGAAAATCTCTGTCAAAGGTCATCCTTGTTTATTTTCTAAGGCCTCTTTCAAGGAATCTAATTTGTGGCATAGAAGATTAGGTCATGTAAACATCAAGAACATGAATCAATTGGTGAAACATGGTCTGGTTAGAGGTCTTCCTTTAAAGGATTTTAGTTGTGATGAAAACTGTTCTGCATGCTTGAAAGGAAAGCAACACAAAGTCTCCTTTCCTTCAATTGGAGATTCCAAATCCACTGGTTGTTTACAACTGTTACACATGGATCTATTTGGTCCAGTGCAGATAATGTCTATGGCAAAGAAGAAGTATTGTCTAGTTATTGTTGATGACTATTCTAAGTTTGTCTGGACTTTCTTCTTACACTCAAAAGGTGAGGTTGCCAAGGCTATTATCAATTTTGTGTTGTATGCTGAAAAGCAGTATTCTCTTTTTATCAAGTGTGTTAGGAGTGACAATGGCACTGAATTCAGAAATCATCTTCTTGATGAATTTTATCAGTCAAAGGGAATTCAGAGACAGTATAGCATTCCCAGATCTCCTGAACAGAATGGAGTGGTAGAAAGGAAGAATAGGACCCTGATTGAAGCAGCCAGAACAATGCTTGCTGATTCTGGTTTACCTCTCACATTCTGGGCAGAAGCTGTTAACACAGCTTGCTATGTGCAAAACAGAGTTTTGGTGAATCAAAGATGGTTGAAGACTCCATATGAAATCCTTCATTCTTTAACTCCTTTGATTTCCTTCTTCAGAGCTTTTGGGTGTCCTTGTTTCATTCTCAACACCAAAGATCAGCTTACCAAGTTTGATTCCAAAGTTGATGCAGGATACTTTGTTGGATATTCTTCAACATGCAAGGCATATAGAGTGTTCAATTGTAGAACAAAGACTGTAGAAGAAACTCTTCATGTCAAATTCAATGAATGTCCTAAAGATTCCATTCCTCAGAATCCTGCTGAGATGTTTGATCTGAATATCTTGCAACATGATTTTCATGTTGAGAATAGTGGTGTAGAAGATGCAGTTCTTCCAGCTAATCCACCACCAGCTTCTAATGCAACATCACAAGGAATTTCAGATGATGAAGATGCAAGTACACATTTGTTCAGATTCAGTGACAATATATCCACTTCTACCAAATCTGATGCTCCTCCTGCTTCAGCAATCCCACTCAATACAAATGCTGATGAAATTCTGGAATCCTCTCAATCATTTGAAATCCCAGCTGCTTTGTTCCCTGAATCATCTTCAACTGCAACATCTGGTCCTCCAGCAAACACTTGCACTGATCTTATTCCATATCAAGAACTGAAGGATCATCCATTATCTCAAGTTCTTGGTGATATTTCAGCAGGTGTTTCAACCAGAAGTCAATTATCTAACTTTTGTCTTTATGCTCTCTTTGTCAGTCAACAAGAGCCAAAGAACTACCACATAGCACTTAGAGATATTGGCTGGGTGGAGGCAATGCAGTTGGAATTGTTGCAATTCAAGAAGCAACAGGTTTGGGAGCTGGTTTCTTTACCTCCAGGTAAGTGTGCAATAGGCACAAAATGGGTGTTTAGGAATAAAACAGATGAAAAAGGTCAAATCATTAAAAACAAAGCTAGACTGGTTGTACAGGGGTTCTGTCAGGAAGAAGGTATTGATTATGATGAAACTTTTGCCCCTGTAGCCAGATTAGAAGCAATTAGGCTGTTTTTAGCATATGCTGCCTTACATAAACTTAAAGTTTTTCAAATGGATGTCAAAAGTGCTTTCTTATATGGTAAAATAAAAGAGGAAGTGTATGTGTGTCAACCTCCAGGCTTTGAGGACAATAAACATCCTGATTGGGTGTACAAGCTTGATAAAGCTCTTTATGGGCTGAAACAAGCACCTAGAGCCTGGTATGACACATTATCCACCTTTCTTCTAAACAATAATTTCACTAGAGGCTCCATTGATCAAACTTTATTCATAAAGAATGTAGGTCAGCATAAGCTACTTGTTCAAATTTATGTTGATGACATTATATTTGCTTCATCTGACCCAAAGTTGTGTGATGATTTCACTAAGCTTATGACTACAAATTTTGAAATGAGTGCAATGGGGGAGTTACAGTTTTTCTTGGGTCTTCAAATCAAACAAAAACCTGATGGAATTTTCATTCATCAATCAAAATACACAAAAGAGCTTTTAAAGAAATTTGATTTGCAAAACTGTAAGCCCTGTTCCAACCCCATGAGCACCACCACACAACTTGATGCAGATCTGAAAGGTACTTCAGTGGATGAAACTCTTTATAGATGTATGATTGGATCTTTAATGTATCTAACTGCATCCAGGCCAGACATTATGTTTGCCACATGTGTTTGTGCTAGATTTCAGGCTGCACCCAAAGAGTCTCATTTGATTGCTGTGAAAAGAATTTTCAGATACTTGCAAGGTTCTCAATTCCTGGGAATATGGTACTCCACTGGACAATCCTGCAAGCTGGTTGCTTTCTCAGATAGTGACTATGCAGGATGCAAACTCTCAAGAAAATCTACTTCTGGTGGGTGTCAGTTTCTAGGAAATTGCTTGGTTTCTTGGCAAAGTAAGAAGCAAACTTCTGTAGCCACCTCAACTGCTGAAGCTGAGTACATTGCTGCTGCAAGTTGCACTTCCCAAATTCTCTGGCTTCAGTCTCAACTTCTGGACTATGGCATCAAAGAACTGAAGACACCATTGTTAATGGATAGTGCTTCAGCTCTTTGTATTGTCAAGAATCCAGTTCAGCATTCTAGGACTAAACACATTGAGATCAGACATCACTTTATAAGAGATTGTTTTGAAAAAGGTCTGATTGATCCCAAATTTGTTCCTAGTGCTGATGAGCTTGCTGACATTTTTACTAAGCCTTTAGACACATCAACTTTTCAAAATTTAGTTCTAAGGCTTGGTATGTTGCAACTTGAATAGGTTAGTGTTTAAATGAATAAAATGTTAAATATCCTTTTAAAATTCCAAAAATATTTTTTCCTTTATCTTGACACATTTTGATATTTTCAGTACATACTGATACATATCAAAAGTACTGATTCAAGAACAGTTATGATCTTTTCTAATACTCTATGTTACAAGTACTGATGAGTATTGATGTTCTAAGTACTGAAGGTCAAATATTGTTCACAAATTCTGATGAACAAAATTTCTACAAAGTTCTGATGAACAAATTGTGTACAAGTTCTGATGAACACATTGTTCACAAGTTCTGATGAACAAAATTTCTACAAAGTTCTGATGAACAAATTGTGTACAAGTTCTGATGAACACATTGTTCACAAGTTCTGATGAACAAAATTTCCACAACGTCTGATGAACAACTGTTGAAAACACCTGATGAACAAAATTATCGACAACACCTGATGAGTAATTTTACTCTTCAGTTGTTTAAACCTCAGTTGTTTTCTCTATTTAACTCCACCTTCTTCAGTTGTTTCATTATCACTTTCTCAGAACTTTTCATCTTTTTCAAAACCTATTTTCCCTCTTTCATCTCTGCTTCCATGGCTGCTCTTACTTTGAAACCGCGTCACAATTCGATTGCCTACTTGACCAAATCTTCATTCTGGTCCAAGTTTGATGAAGCAGTGGATTTGATGAACTCCTCTCAATTCAAAACCGCTTTTCTCATCAATCCAACTCTGTATGTTGAATCCATTCATCAGTTTTGGATGAATGTTGAACTAATAAATGTTGGAACTGGAGTCATCTCTCTTCGATCAACAGTCAATGGTCACAACGTGCATATCAGTCCCGCTGAGCTCAGGGATGTTCTTCAACTTGACGATGCCAACCTAGTTACTCAGTTCCCTAAAAGCGCCACTGCCCTCTGTTTTACAAGTCATGAATACCAGGGCGACTTGAGTGACTCAACACTTTTCAAGAAGCACTTTAATGATCCAGAGCGTCTGATATTCCATATGATCAACATATGCCTGGCTCCGAAGTCTTCTTCATGGGATCAAATGTCATCTAGTTGGCAACAGGTATTGTACTCTATTCTCGAATCTCAAAAGCTAAATTTTTCTCAAATACTTTTTTCTGAATTAACTGAACATGCTGGTAAGCCTGTTTCATCTAGATGGTTACTCTATCCTCGTTTTATTATGGCCATCATAGAGAAACAGCTGCCACAAACAGGCCTTGTTGGTCAGGGGATCCCTGCTCCAGCAGTTTTGCTGGAAGTCTATTCCCGACACAACTCCAACCTCACTTTAAAAGAGGCTGCCCGGAAGCTCAAACCCAAGCAAAGGGAACCCACAGCCTCATCCTCAAAATCCAAATCCAAAGTCCCCACTAAACCAAAATCCACTAAGCCCAAAAAGGCTGCTCAGGGAAATGAGTCCCCTGAGTCTGCCCATGCCTCACCAAGGCATGAACTGACCACTGGTAGTAGTCAACCAGTGGTTCATCCGACTCCACCGGCTCAAACCGCCCAGGTTTCCTCTCAACAGGAACCTGGTGCAACCTTTGTAGGGGACACCACACCACTAGAACCTATTTCAGTTGAAATGGTTTCTATTGAAAAGCACCAATCTCCCCGGGTGCATTCTCCTTCAAATCCACTTTCTATAGAAACCACCACCAATAGCCCAACATTTGTTATTGATCAAATCCTGAATCAGCTGAACACTCCTATCCCCTCCCAGACACCTATCACTACTGGGATAAGCTCCAACATTGAGGGGGAGGACCAAAGTGTCTCTGATAACCCACAGGATCATGACTACAACATCAGATCTCCTAGTGTGGAAAGAGAGATTCTGATATCTGACAAGGCTGCTACTTCATCACCTCCATCATTTGGAGTGATTGCTAGTGGTACCATTGCTAAGACCTTGTCAGAGGCAACAACTGATGAAGGGGTTACCCCTGAGGTTGGAAGTCCCCAGTACCAAGACAAAGGGGCACCTGAATCTGTTGAGCCACACTCAACTCAGGTAAATCCTGAGATTCTCAGGAGGTCAGATGATGTAGCTAATGCTACTGATGACCAAAGATCAGTTGCTGAGCTTGTTAAGCAAAACCAAATCCTTGAGGCTGAGGTCTGTAGACTCAATGAGCTACTCACCAAAATGTCCAAGGACAAAAGTCCATCTTCCCCACTTACCCCACAGATGGCACCTTCTCATTCTGAAGGTCACCCAAACACTTCAACCACAAATATCCAATTTGACAAGCCACCAGCCACTGCTTCAGGCACTAATCCTTTGGGTTTTAGCCCCCCAGAGGCATTAGCTGCTGCCTTTCTACAAATCCTCCCTCTCATCACTCCAGTCCTAAAAACAATTATTATTCAAGCCCTTGATGAGAGGTTACCTTCCAAATCCCATATTCAGCAGATGGTTGATGAGGCTGTGACTGCCAGACTTGCCACTCTACATACTCCTTCTTCCCCTGCAGCCAAAAAGGGGGAGTTAGGTACTGAATCAGTCACTTCAGCTTCCAAAAGGCCAAGGTCTGAAGAGGTTGTTTCTGAAAGGTCTCCTGTTATTCAAGTAACTTATAAGAGACAGAGGAAGAATAAACCTGTTGAGGTTATCAACAGAGCTGATGTGGAAGTTGAGCAGGAAATGGTTGATAAAGAGATTGAAGCAAGTGCTGAACAAGTGGAAGCCACAACATCTGTTGTACAAGAACAAGTCAAAACTTCTGAAGTTCAAGCACAAGCTACAACCTCTGAAGTTCAAGTACAAGCTACAACTTCTGATGCACAAGACACTGAACTAGAGGGGGTTCAAATTCCAGAGGTTCAGACTCAGGTTGAGACTCAGGTTGTTGAGGTAAGGGCTCCTCCAAAGAAGAGAAGGCAACTCAGAATTCAAGAAGAAGAAAGTTCTGATGAAGAAGACAGGTTGCCTATCTCTACAGTTATCAAGCCAAAAGTTCAAAAGCCTGCAACACCAACAACTGGGTTGGATCAAGCTATTCAAAAGAAGAAAGTAACTCTACCTGCCAAATATGTGCCTGAGAAGTCATTGGTTTTTGGTCAACAACCAAAAATCACACCTGAGGATAGGATGTTAGCAGTTAAAGTGAAACTTGAAGAAGAAGAGAATCAAAGGGTGCATGATGAGCAAATCCTAAAGTTGATTGACAAAGATTATCCTCAGACATCAACCATTACTGCAATGAAGAAAGAAGCTCAAAGGTTGTATGCTCTGAGGTTCACATACCAGTATAGGAAGGAACAGATTAGAATGTGGCCTGATCCAAGAATAATTCACAGGATCCACAAGAGAGAGGCTCCAGCAGCTTATGCCAGAAGGATCAAAAGGGTATTAAGTGCTGAAATTATGCTGGGATCAGTACTTGATCCTTGGGAGATAATAAATGACTTCAAGAGTGTGTACAACTCAGGTTCAAAGGCTCCAAATTTCTTAGAAAACAAAATGATCAAGAAAGGATTGGTATACAAGAAACTTGAACATGTTCTGCAAGCTGAGCTTTATCTGTTTCTGGAAGGAAAGCATCCAGATGAGTTTGTCTACAGAGAGATAACTAAAGTAGAGCTAAATGATGGGACAACGGCCAGGTACTTGTCTGAGTATTATGGACCTGAGTCTTTCTTCGAAGGTGAACCTGAAAGACTGACTCCAGAAGAGAAGATGTTACTACTTGAAGCTTATGTCAGGGAGTCTTTCAGGTTAGTATACAATCAATAGCTTCAATGAGAGGGGTTAATGCTCATAGTCCATTTCCCCAATGGAGTTCCCTCTCATATTTTGAGTGTTAGAATTTTTTTGGAAGCTGTTGGTTATCAGGCTTATACTTTAATTGGTCATTTTGATACTGATCTCAAAAGAAAAAGACATATCTTTATGCCTGGGAATAAATAAGTGAGACCTTAAATAAGTTAGAGGTTTTTGGCTGCATTGGTTCAGGGGGAGTTTGTTGGACTAAAAGAACCAATGAGCCTGATCAGAAAAATCTCTAAGTCTCACAGCATTACAACAACTGAAGAAGAACACAAAGGCTGATATTCAAAGGTGCTGAAGTCACAAGATCTGAAGAGATGTACAACAGCTGAAGTGTAAGTCGTCAGATGTTGTAGTGTGTAGTTAGTCTTCAGTAGTTTTCTTTCAGTATTTGTAAAGTCTGATGAGTAGTTTACTCATCAGATGTTTTAGTATTTTGTACTTCAGTAGTTTCAGTATTTGTACTTCAGTAGTTTTGTTCTTCAGTAGTTGTAGAGTTTGTCTTCAGATGTTGAAGACATCCTCAGTAGTTTAGTTAATTTCAGTTGTTTTGTTTTGTCTGTTAGATGTCAACATCATGTGACATCATCAGACGTCACTGCCTTCTATATATAGGTAGTTGACATGATTGTAATGTAACGAAGTTAATAATCTGAATGAGATATTCCTTTTTACAGAAAACTTTCTCTCTCTATAACAAACTTGCGTTACTGTTTGATTGAAATTGATCTTACTTTACTTATGCTAATTCTGTGTTGAATTCCGCTGCTATACTCTTCTATCATATCAATTGAGAACATCTGATCCTACAGGATGCCATTTAGCTATATTGTTGAGCCTGGATTGGATTTTCATTGTGTTTGATGTTTGAATTAAACTGATGTAATACTTAAAGTTTGAATATTTAAGCAATGTATTGAATGTTTGAATTTAATGAGGAATTAAATGAATTGTTTGAATTAGTTACAAATATATACATTGTGCTATGAACGATATACACTTCGTGCCGCCCCGATGTTTCTGACATCGGTCAGGGTGTTACAACTTGTGATAACTGCGTACGAGGAATTACGTCAGCAACGAATTGAGCACAGTTGATGGTGTTTAAAATTCACGTTGAGTTGACAATCGAAGTAATTATGGAATGATAGTATGCGAAAAATGATGAACGTGGGTGAAAACCGTGCGCGAAACAGAGTTACGGATTTCCCGAAATCACAAAATGAAGTTTCTGTCGAAAAATGGGAAAAATGGTCTTCGAGGTACGCTAAGGAGGAGCTAAGGACTCTTCGCGGTCCGCGATGCTTGAAAATATCTGAGATTTCTCCGGATTTCTTCGCGCTACGCGAAGCACGCTTTTCGTTTCTCCGCAGTACGCGACGGATGGGGATGTCGCCAACTTGCTTAAAAAGATCAGATTTCATCAATCATCATCATCATCATATTCTTGTTGCTTCCAGTCGACGACACCACCACCACCTTCAAACTTTTCTTCATTCAACCCCCAAAATCTCCATTTTAAAGGCCTCACGACGTGTAGATCACATCCAGAAGTGTTAAAACAAGTCCAGATCATCTTTTCATCCGCTGGAATCCATCAGAATAGGTAATGGTTCATTTTAAACCTTCTGGTTTGATTATGAATGATTAAATCTTAGTTTTGAACGTAATGATATAGTTAGGGTTGTTGATTATTGCTTAGATGATGGCTAGGATTGATTATGAATGACAAACTCGAATTGTTAACGGGTAAATCCTTGTTTTGAGCCGTTGTAATGCCCGGCTTGCATGAAATCATAACAATGATTATAATGGTTTAAACCATTTGGTTATGACAATGTAGGTGATTAGTTTGATTAATCCTTGACATGCAACGTGAAGGTTTAGTGTTTTAAACTAATCACAATCACTAACATACTCATTGGAACGATTATCTGATGTTACTGATAACAGTCAGATTAGTATGTTAAACATGGTTATTAAACCTAATCTAATACTACATTGTGATATTTCATGATATTTGGGTAATCAATAACAAGGATTGATCATTCCTAAGCCATTAAATTGTCTAGAAACTGCTTTAGCATTAGAATCAACAACATTAACTATTTGGTTAGTCTGAGATTATATGGATTAATCAAGGGTGTCATCAACCTAGTATTAGGAACCTGATTCAGTATAGGTTCCTACATTATCATACATTGTATGATATGATAATAAGATAATCATTAAAAATTCTATATTGGTTTGATGACTATTAAGGCAATGTCTTTGACATTGGACGTTCAATAAGATTTAATTAGTAAGTTAAAACATTAATAATTTATTAAACTTAAACTAATGCAGAATTACATCATTAGCACCAGTTGCGAGTGTTCCTATAGCTGTGAGATATCAAGTGAGTTTCGTACAACCCCTTTTCTCTTTATTGTTTTATAAACATCGGGGTAATACTGCAAACTATTTTCTGAACATATGATATGCATCACTGATATCTGTGTGATTTCATGTGACTTTTTGGGTGATTTCATGGGATTTTGCCGTTAGTATCTCTATCACAGTATCAAAAGTCCTCATCTCTTGAACTGTATCTAGTGAACCCATGTGGGGCCGAACAGGAATCATTGATAGTACTATTGGCTGACAACCCATTCGCTGGGAGGATTGCATCTCCCCTGGTGTGAATGTTTGATACCTGGTTACGAAACGCTTTCTTAATGTTAGTGATAGACATTAAGATTATGAGGCATTAAGATATTTAACGACGGGTAGTATCTTCGTGAACGAACAACTGTCCGAAAGGAACTAGATACGGGTCCCATGGTTATCATGAACTGAAACTTTGAGAACATACTTATCATATCATATTGTTTTTAAATTAAACTGTCGAACTCACCAGCTTTGTGCTGACGTTTTAAAATTAACATTTTTGCAGGGCAGCGGTGATAATACGGTGAGGATGCACGTCACACTTGTGTAATTAAGAAGTTTAGATTATGTAATAACTATGTTGTTATATTACTGTATTGACGAAACCTTTGTATGGTATTTATTTTAAGTGAATCTGTGTGCTGTGATATTGGTTCAAGTAAGTCACACCTCATCTCTGAGACATCACCACTATGCTTCCGCAACCAATAAAATGAGACATATGACATCATCTCAGGTGACGGGAGGTGGGGGTGTGACACAACTCATTATTTCGATGAATCATTTCTTCGGACAGAAGAAGATTATGGAAACACTTGCTCGAAATCTCACTTATCAGATTCCATTGTGAAAGACAAAATTTTTCTAAAGAATTCGCCATGAACTACTGAACTTAATCACTTGTTGCCGTTACTCTTCAGTTTTCTGTTGAGATCTATCCTGTAGAGGTACTCAAATGGGATCAGTGATCGATTTCTATGTTCCCAAAATTTCCATTTCATCACAACCTTTCCTCAAAATATCTATTTGACTTTTCAATACCATAAAATATACATTATCTGTACGGACTTCGGCACCCCTACATATACAGGCGGCGCCTATATAATCAACGAATCAAAAATTGTCATTTGTCCTCTAGGGGCGCCACCTTATACATATGTAGGCACCGCCCGTACATCTATGGGTGCAGCGCCGCAGCCCGTATACAATAAAATTCAAAAAAAAAATATCGTGTTAAAATATTTAGGGAAATTGACAGTATAAAGTAAAGTCTAAACTGAAACATAAAGCTAAATATCAATGATTATTTTGGTAAAATCTTCATCAAACTTGCTTATTTTGGTAAATTTCCCAAATATTTATGGGCGTCACCGCCCGTGACAGTCGTGTTAGTGTAGGCATGGCACCCGTGACAAATAGGCGTGGAAGCAAATGACATTTTTTGATTAATTGGCTATATAGGCGTCACTCTTATATGTAGGGGCGTCACGCCCATACAAAGTTAAAGTAATGCAATGAACATTTTAAGAAATTTTTGCAGTTAAATGAATATTCTGAAAATTTTCACTTAAAACTTTTGAGGTTGAACCAAGCCTTTGTTAAAATTGGAATTTTTTTTAAAAAAATGGGTCCATTTTAAAAAAATGGTTACAAGGGGGGTTCAAAATTTTTTTTTTCACAAATGGGGTTTTCTCCACTGCTAGTGGCGATTTTAAGGAGTGATAAAATGAGAATATAGGGGTATAAGAAGTCAGTATATTATAAATCAGCAACTAAAAATTATTTGACCCCTCCTTTTCGCCATTGGTAGTGGCGAAAATCACAAAAAGCCACAAGTCAAATTTGCCATTGGTAGTGGCGAAAAGTACTCAAATGTCCTTTTCTGCCACTTGTAGTTGCGAAAACGAGGTTTATTGCCACTCACAGTGGCGAAAATTTTTCGTCACTGATTTTCGTTACTGTGAGTGACAATAAACCTCATTTTCGCCACTACAAATGGCAAAAAAGGACATGTGTGCACTTTTCGTCACTACCAATAGCGAAAAGGACGGGTCAAATGATTTCAATTGCTGACTAAAATAACGACTTCTTACATCTCTACATTCCAATTTTATCATTCCTTAAAAGCGCCAGTAGCGGTGGAGAAAACTCCATTTGTGAAAAAAAATTTTGAGCCTCCTTGTAACCATTTTTTTAAAATGAATCCTATTTTTTAAAAAAATTCTTAAAATTGTTAAAATAAATGTATTTTATAATACTTTTATATTTATTCTGGTTAAACTAGACACAAAATCCTCTTCAATTTTCATTTTAGTACCCCCACCCTCCACATGCACCTCCAACCTCCGTAACCATACAACCAGATCACACATCTCAGGAACCCTAATTTCGATCCTCTTCACATTTTCCACAAAACCCTACATATCCAATCTCTGATTCAATACAATTTCGTCTCAAAATCCGTCAAAAAGATGACGGCACTGAAACCAATCCTTCATCACATCGATAACATCCCGTCTCACACCGGAAAATTCAAGCCGGAGAAATCATCAGTCTACTATATCCACCACCGTCTCCGATTCCATATTTCTTCCGCAAAATGCGCACTCTGGTGGATCATCTTCCTGTCATTGATCCTCATGCTGTTCTTCCTCTCCCCAACGTCCACCACCACCCCTCGCCGTCGCCACCGGACCACCATTTCCACCGGCATCTCAAACTGGAAACGCGAAATCAAACTATCCGCCACACCTTGCTCCGTCAGAAATCACGTCGTTCTCGTTACCGGTGCGGTTGGTTTCATCGGCGCACATGCGTCGGTGGCGCTCAAACGCCGTGGAGACGGCGTCGTCGGACTCGATAATTTTAATCCGTATTATGACGTCACGCTGAAAAGCGCGCGAAAATCGAATCTTTTAGATCCGGAAGGAGTGTTCGTTGTGAAAGGTGACATCAACGATGGCGAGTTACTCCGGGAACTGTTCGATTTAATTCACTTCACTCACGTTCTTCATCTCGCTGCACAGGCGGGAGTAAGGTATGCAATGATAAACCCTAATTCTTACATCAAATCAAACATCGATGGATTTGTTAACCTGCTAGAAGTAGTGAAATCAGCGGTTGATCAACCTGCAATCGTTTGGGCGTCTTCTAGTTCCGTATACGGGCTCAATTCAAAGGTACCGTTTTCAGAAACGGATCAAACGGATCAACCCGCGAGCCTGTATGCAGCTACAAAGAAGGCTGGTGAAGCGATTGCACACGCGTATAACCATATTCACGGGTTGTCGATTACTGGTTTGAGATTCTTCACCGTTTATGGACCCTGGGGTAGACCCGATATGGCTTATTTCTTCTTTACCAAAAATATGATGAATCAAAAGCATATTAAGATATTTGAAGGGGCTAATCATGGGACAGTTGCAAGGGATTTTACTTACATTGACGATGTTGTGAAGGGTTGTTTATCAGCTATTGATTCTGCAAAGAAGAGTACTGGAAATGGGAAGAAGAAGAAGGGTGAAGCTCAGTTTAGGATTATTAATTTGGGGAATACTTCACCTGTTTCAGTACATAAATTGGTGAGGACATTGGAGAAGTTGTTGAAGGTTAAGGTGAAGAAGAAGGTGGTTTTGATGCCTAGAAATGGTGATGTGCCATTAACGCATGCAGATATCAGTTTGGCACGAATGGAACTTGGGTATGAGCCCAGTGTTGATCTGGGGACCGGGTTGAAAAAGTTTGTTAAGTGGTATCTTGATTATTATGGTGATGAGAAGAGTTCTTGGAGATGAATATGACAATGAAGATGAATAACTATTCAAGAAAACCAGGTTAATTAGTTAATTTCTGCATGAATTCTTTTTCTGTTCAATCTTTATGATTAAAGCTGATTTTTTTAGATGAAGATGATGATAATGGTTGTATGCTTGAACTACAATTTTATTATCATTGTTTCAAGTTTTTTTATTTTCTTCTAGATATGTCTGATAACATTTGATAGTCTTTAGACTTGTTACATTCATCTTCCATATTTATTATGAATTATTGCTGCTTTTATTGATGGTTTCGTATTTTTGTAAGATGTGGTTAATTATTTGTTATAAAGTCAACCAAACATGATCCAATATATATATATATATATATATATATATATATGATACATACATACTCATCCTTAAATTACTACATGCTAAAGTAATGAGACGTGATAGTGTTCGTATGATTCACTATCATCTCTAAACACCTCCCCCTTACATGTTATTGAGGTGTTATCCCCATTCTTGTAAAGGTGTCATGGGGCACAGGCATTAAACATTTGATGCACTAACACCTGCAAAAAAGGTTTAAAAAATGATGTGGAGGTGTTATTTGCGAAATTTTTTTTGTTCGAGGTGTTTTGGACGTATATGCATGGAAATGGGTGGTTTCGAAGTTTGTTTTGGTTTATAGGGCTTTTGTTACTCCAAGTAGCGGAAGTGGGTGACATGGCACAAAACAGACATAGGGGAAGCATGGGGAATTGCCACATATGCATGTTCCCTTACTCCAAGTATGTAGCGGAAGTACGTGGGTTAAAATTGTTAATTTTTTGGTAACAAATGTTCCAGTTTCTTGCTAATTAGAAGATTCAATCATCTTCCGCTACCTCAAGTAGCGGAAACTAATGATGTGGCATTATCTTGATTTTCCAACGTTTAATAGGTTGCCAAGTCACCCCACTTCCGCTACCTCAAGCAGCGGAACACCCACAAACCAAAACCATCCTTCAAACCACTTAGAAACAATGACTATTATCTCAAACAACCTAGAACAAAAAAATTCAGAAATTTTAAAAAAACGAAGTACCAAATTGGAGCAAAAATCTGCATGCAAAAGAAGGATCCGAACAAGGTTGATTGTATGTTTGATTCGACAATCTTGTTCCATCCAAGTTACACGTTGTTCTTAGGCTCTAGTTTGTGGGGATATCCTGGAAATATTGGATGGTCTTAGACACGCCACCAATCAACCATCGTCGTACTACATTTTTATCATGAACAAGTAATTTAACCCGTCTTGCGTTGTGATGGCATCAAAACATATAGTAACTCTAATTTATACCAATGAATGAAAATGTATTGTATTCAAATCAACTTGTTTTCAAACAGAATTTAGATCAAAATAAAACGAAATGAAAATGTACATAAAATAAGAAAGAAAACGTATCTATTTGACCGACTAGTTTCCGAAAAAAGTTTGATCAGGTGCCGGTACAAGAAAACCTCTCTGATACCTAGAAGTTTCATGGCGACATAATTTCGTTGGTATAGGCTATTTTGCTCGACGAAAGGTCGTAAGCAAAAGGTAATTGAAAGGTGTTTTTATTTCCAGCTTATTCAAACAACATGTCATCGTCACAAAACAATTATCCAGGCTTCCAATATTCTAAGGCGAGTTTTTGTGTGAAAAAACTAGCGTAGATGACACTTATCCAGACAACATGACATTGTTTTTTGTTTTTTTATTTGTTTTTTCTTTTAATAAAAATATTAATAAAAACAATTTGTTTGAGATGCAAGCTCCTAATGTTTCTTATGTGTCAAGCTCTCAATCACAATTTTTTGAAATGTAAGAAACGATATATATATCTAATGAATGAAAACATAAAATGAATACAATACGAGATTGACACACTCTAATCAAAGAAATGTGGCTCATCAAGTGAGATGAAGACTAACATGTTAACTTTTTTTTTTTAATAAAAATTGATATTTGTAATACAATTAACAATATTATGTAGTTTCTTATAATATTTATAATCATGTCTGATAGGCAATCAGAGTGGTTACATGTGACACCCCGTAAAATCCAGGTCAGCATTTGTTTTAACTAAATATTTATTTAACTGATAATTATATACGTGGTACTAGAAATAGTTTAATTTATTGTGACACGTGGCACGACAGTACGAGCACCGACACAAACACGATAATTCGGTGAATTATCGCAACACGCACACACGTGTCTAAGAAAATGCGAACGTTGGTGAAAGATTAACACATCGTGTAATTAAGCACTAGAAATATCACAAAACGCTCAAACATTGAACGTGAGAGTTCAAACAATGCCGAACAATATCCCCTAAGCGAGAAAACGATGAAAAAAGAACCAAACCATTGAAATTGGGCCTATTGGGCTCTTCCGGGACTCTTCGCGGTATGCTAAAAGCCCAAGAATAGGCCTTGGCGGTACGCGATGGATGGGCGGGGATTTTGAATCCCGAAATTCATTACGGTACGCCAAGCATCTTTTTGAGGGTCTTAGCGGTACACGACGACATCCAGACGCCAAATCTTTATAAAACCAAGACAATTATGCCTACTCTACACTTTCTCATCATTTTTCTCGACCTTGCACACTTACTCTCATCTTATCCCCTCCAAAATCATCTGAATACTCCATTGGAAGCCATATTACAAGCTTGGAAGCCACTTTGAAGACTTGAGAGGTTGAAGGAAGCTCTCTAGAACAGCATCCACCATCACCATCTTACTTAAACCTATTGAAGGGTGTTACCCAGAAGATTCAAGGGCAGTAGAAGCTCTCATTTCTGCATTGTGGAGCTTTAGAAGGTAACCCCATGGCTATTGTGCACATTCAACACTTAAAAACCCTCATGCAAGGCATGACACCCACATGCAAACACATATGCTACACATGCACGAAAGTTTTGGTATTTGAATCTGGGTTTGATGATGTTTTTATGAATAATGATGATCTAGAATGATTAGATGGTGAAATATGACAATCCATGATGTTGAAGATAGGTCATTATACAAAACTTGTTCAAAAGTATCGAAATACTTGCATGCATGCATGATCCATGGTTAGTTGGATAATTTTTTTAGGTTCATATATGTTTATTGGTGTTGTTGATGATATGTTACATGCTTTGTTATAGTTTAAATGGTCAAAACATGACTATTTGGTGAACTTGCCATATATAGTAACTTTTATGTTACAACATGGTGATATAGATAGAAATATGAGCATGCATGTGAATAGGAGTAACATTGGTATGATAATATGATGATATAATGCATAAGAAATTAATTTGGGATTTGTTTCGGGTCATTTTGGACCTAGTTACTATTTATAGTAACTTTTCTAATCTAAATATTGCTAGATGACGATTTGGGTGAAATGGGTATGTTTAGATGATGATATCATATATTATAGTGATATTTGATATGAAAATGGATTAGGAATGTTTAGAATAATCGTTTGATGAATATTGGACAAAGTTACTATTTATAGTAAATAGTAACTTTGTTTTGCGAAATCTTGAATTAGAAACGTAAGGCATGATTTGAACATGCTAAATGACTTAACATGACGTGATATGAGTATTGTGTGATAAGCTAGGTGATTCTTGATGATAATCATGCTAGATATAGAAACTTTCCTTTTTTGGAAACTTTAATGAATGAAAATGACTTATATGTATACATGATCGTTTGTAGAACTTGCTAAAAATGGAATCTTACTATAAATAGTAAGTTGTCCATTAACGCGACTTGCGCGTTTTGCACACAAAGAGCACGATCACGAATGTTACACAAATCACAACCATCACATGGTTCACCAACGAGTCGTTGACTTGACACGGTCAAACACGAGCAAGCACGGTCAATGTGAACCGACACGGACAAACATAACAACTGAGGGTTGTTGAGCACAAATAGGGGTGTAAACGAGCCGAGCCGATCACGAGCTCGTTAAGGCTCGAGCTCGGCTCGTTTAGATATATTCGGGCTCGAGCTCGAGCTCGGCTCGTTAAGAGCTTTATTTGCTAGGCTCGAGCTATAAAATTTTTAGGCTCGAGCTCGGCTCGGATCGGCTCGTTTAGATTTTATTTATTTAATTTATTTACTTTTTATTACTAATTTAATTATAATTATAATTATATTTTCTAAATTTAACATAAAATATTTGATTTAAATATATTTATCCTAATTTTATATATAAAAATAATTAATTTTATAAATAAACACTTAATATAATAAATAAAAATTATATAATCGAAAAGCTCGTTAAGGCTCGCGAGCCGGCTCGAGCTCGTTATGTAAAGCTCGGGCTCGATAACTAAACGAGCCACACTTTTGGGCTCGGGCTCGTTAAGGCTCGGCTTGTTCGAGCCTTTTACTGATCTGATCCCGAGTATTTCACGAGCTGCCTTGGTTCGTTTACACCCCTAAGCACAAACATGAGCACGAACACTAACACGGACACTTACATGAACTCACGTAAGCTATACGATATAGGTAACCGGTGAACAGGTCACCTGTGGCATAACCGGAGCTTACACTATCACTCTCTGATTTTACTAAGGTGAGTTTACGGCCCATCTTTAACTCTTTTACAAACTTTTCAAATAGGGGGGGAATACTTGTTGAATTGAGTCAAACATTTATACTTATACAAACATATTGTGTCACACCCCCAAATTCCCACGTTCGGTGTCAAACCGTGCGGAGCTCTTGGTCATATAGAACGACTCTATATGAGAAACACAATCATACAGTTTTGAAAATCAACCAAGTTTTCATTAATAAGCAGTGGAAAGTAAATGTTATAAGCAACGGAATAAATGTAAATTGTTTTGCAGCGGAATTAAAAGTATATCAAACATTACATGGTTAATATTGTTTCAAGACCAAACAACGCAAACAAAAGCCTAGGATCAGAGTCTATATGCATGCCAGACTCCTTAGTGCATCTCCGTGTGCATCCTAGCTTGTAATCCATCAATTACCTGAGAATACATGCGAAAACGTGCCAACTATAAAGTTGGTGAGTTCACAGGTTTAGACAGTGATAAAACAGTAGACAGACATATACTGGGTATGTTAAGTTGTTGGTTGGATCTACGATCAGTGAGTGTGTCAGTTCATCTTACCGAAGCTCGACTGTTTCCGTTGCCTCCCCGGGTCATCGCTGAACCCAGCGTCAACATCGATATTACGCTCGTTATGACCTCCACTCAAAGTTGTTGCCAAGAGGGGCTAGTCAAACCCAGTAGTACTACGTAATAACGACTTAGGGGTGTTCAGAATAACCGAAAACCGTTTAAAACCGTTATCCGAACCGTATCCGTAACCGAATTCCGAATTCGGTTTTCGGTTCGGTTTTCGGTTAGACCTTTTTTTTTAATTCGGTTTGTTCGGTTTGTTCGGTTATCCGTTTAAACCGAATATTTAATTAATATATTATTTTATATATATATATATATTATATAACCCTTAGTTCTAAAACCCTAGATCTCATATTCTCAAACAAAAGAATTCCAGATCTCGTTTATGGCTTCCCATTCACGCCTCATCCTTCTCTGTTTCATCTCTCGTCTCTCGGTGACATCCTACCTTCAACAACAGTGCCTCGTGGTGACATCCTACCTCCACAGCAGCGGCGCCCGGCGGTGACATCCTACCTCTACAGCAGCGGCGCCCGGTGGTGACATCCTACCTCTACAGCAGCGGCGCTCGGCGGTGACATCCTACCTCTACAGCAGCAGCGCTCGGCGGTGACATTCTACCTCTACAGCAGCGGCGCCCGGTGGTGACATCCTACCTCTATAGCAGCGGCGCTCGGCGGTGACATCCTACCTCTACAGCAGCGACGTCCGGCAATGTCATCTCTCGCTCTCACGCACTCATGTTTCTAGCTCTCCTCTAACATACTCGCACACTACAGCAGCGACGTTCGGAAATGACATCCTACCCTCCGGTGAGATCCTTAAATAACACTTGTAACTTGTGTAGGGTAATTTAGCAAAATAGCACATGTAATTTGTGAGGAACTAAATGGATGAGCCTTGAAGAGCACCTGTAATTTTTGTTGGGTATTTTATCAATATTTATGCTACTGTTAGAACGTAATTTGTGTTGGTTTGTTTCAGATTTATGCTGCTACTTTAGCTTTGGTATTTTACCAAGATTTATGCAAACAGGATACTAAAAAAAAGGTCTTTGGTTGAATTGGTTGAATTCGGTTGAAAACGGTTGAATTCGGTTTGTTCGGTTTTAACCGAAACCGAACCGAATTGAATTCGGTTGAATTCGGTTCGGATAACCAATTCCTGAATTCGGTTCGGTTCAGTTTTCGGTTAGGGTAAAAAAAATTTCAAAACCGAATAAACCGTTAACCGAACCGATGAACACCCCTATAACGACTCGTTTGTTACACAACTAACGGTAAGCATAAGTGAGGACTTGTTGTGATAATAGTTACACTCAAAATAGTTTTACAACATACCAGTCATATATCTAAAACAGTTGCATAGTATTCTCACCCCAAGGGTTTAACAAAAGCAGTTAAAGAGTAAAGTGGGGCTGTAAACTCACCTGAGTTTAGCAGTGCGTTCGTTACGTGAACGGAGTAGTGCGCCTCTTTAGTGGTTAGTTCATCTTACCGAAGTTCGACTGTTTCAGTTGCCTCCCCGGGTCATCGCTGAACCCAGCGTCAACATCGATATTACGCTCGTTATGACCTCCAGTCAAAGTTGTTGCTGAGAGGGGCTAGTCAAACCCAATAGTACTGCGTAATAACGACTTGTTTGTTACACAACTAACGGTAAGGATAAGTGAGGACTTGTGATAATAGTTACACTCAAAATAGTTTTACAACATACCGGTCATATATCTAAAACAGTTGCATAGTATTCTCACCCCAAGGGTTTAACAAAAGCAGTTAAAGAGTAAAGTGGGGCTGTAAAGTCACCTGAGTTTAGCAGTGCGTTCGTTACGTGAACGGAGTAGTGCGCCTCTTTAGTGGTTACCAATATCAGATAGGTGTTATGAGTTTGTGTTCACATTCGTGTGGGTCTCACAGGACCGTGTTCGTGTCCAAACAACTCCAAGTTGTTATGTGGGTCACGTCGACCGTGTTTGACCATGTTGACCGTGTTTGACCTAACGACCCGTTGGTGACGTGTTTAGTTCAAGTGTTTGTGAAACGTGCGATTTAGTGTCGTGTGATGTGTGTGAGCACCAAAATCGCATCCGTGTGATACCTTACTATTTATAATAAGTTTCCATCTTAGGAAAGTTTCTATTTTAAGCAAGTCATGCAAGAAATCACTTTCCGTTTATTCTAATATGCATAGTTAACCTATATGAACATGTTATCACATAGCACTCAATCATACATACCCAAATAGTCACGTTTCTCAATTAAAAGTTACTATATATAGAAAGTTCACATATCTCATTATCCTAGTCATCAATAATCTTTTCTAACATGGTCCTAGGACCCTTTGACATTATCATCATAACTCAAACTTGACTAAATCAAGATTTATGAACAAGTCTTTTAACCAAAGTTTCCATTTATGGAAACTTGTAACAAATACACATATTTCCATCATTCTAATGAATCAAAGCACCTAATATCATCATGTTAATGCTAAATAATCATGTTATACATGCAAACAATATCAAGTTCATCACCCAATAACCATTTGCAACTAAAAAGTTACTATTTGTAGTAATAATGGTGTTAATCACTTCATTCATCAATTCTAACATATCAACATAGCAAAAATAATCATATTAACCTTGAATCATCATCCTAAAACACATGTAGGTTCCTATTTCATCAAAAATCACCATCTCATATCATTAAAGTTTCTAAATATAGAAATAAACTTCAAATCGTCATTTTGATCATAATAATCACAATAGACCTTGTAAATAATCCCAAACATCATCAATAAACCTATATCCATATTCAAAATCATCCATATACATGTGGATCATACATGCATGTGACTAGAATTCATTATTTATGACAATAATCCCAAATAACTCAAAATAACATCAATGTTAACCAATAAATCAATCCAAGGGCTCAAAACAGTGAATCACAAGATTACGAGTTGGTGATGCATGTAGCCACATTGGCTTGCATGTGTGTGGAAGTGGTTTTGAGCAATATGGAGCATAGATACTACCTCACAAGGCTCCAATTCACTGAAATAAAGCTTGTAGGGGTCGTGATTCCTTCTAGAGGTCGTTGAGGAGGCTTCAGCAGCAGATGAAGTGAAGAAGATGGGGTGGATGAGCTCCTCCAATGCTTCAAGCCTTCAATCTCTTCAAGAACAAGCTTCCAAAGGTGTAACAATGGCTTCCAGGGGTTCAAATGATGATTTGCAGATGGAAATGTCGAGCAAGGAAGGTGTGGAGCTCGAGAAGAGAGTTATAGGTCGGTTAGAAATGATTACATCTTGGTTTTGTAAAGATTTTGCGTTTGACAGTCTTTGCGTACCGCCATGGGGATCTCCGGAGAGCTCGGCATACCGTAATGAAATCCGGGATTCGAATTCCCCGCCCATCCTTCGCGTACCACTAAGCTCCACTCAGGTGGCCTTAGCGTACCGCGATGGGTCCCAGAGGAGCCCAATAGGCCCAATTTTGTTGTTTTGAACAATTTTTCGCGTTTTTCTCGATTACGGTCATCGTTTCTCGACATACAAACATTTTTCTACTTGTTTTAGATTCTCTAGAACCTAAGTGTTGTGAAATTGGACTGTGGTTTGTTTAATTCACCAACGTTCGTTATTCAAGACACGTGCGAGCGTTTTTCGATAATTCCTTGAATTATCTGTGTGTCTGGACTGTTGTGCAACGTGTCACACTAAATACTAATAATTCTAGTGCCACGTATGTAATAATAATACACATTATTATCAAAATAAAGTAAATGCTGACCTGGAATTTAAGAGGTGTCACATATTGTGTATGCTGGTTTATTAGACAAACATAAGTGTTGTATCGTAACAAGCCCTCGCAAAGTCTTACCGTTAATGTACAAACAACGAGGTGAGTTTGAATAGATCTGTTTGGGTGTGACAAATCCCACGTGGCACAATACTGACTGGAGGTCGGGACTGTCGCACCCCGAGAAACCCCGTCCCTACCGGGGCGCGAGCGGCGGCAGATTGTCAGGATCGCAGTCTCCAGTCACACAACATGCGAGACCTATATGTCTGATTTCGTACGTACATCCAATGATTTGGATAAAATAGTTTAGTAAGATCAGAGTTGCGGAAGTAAAGTATAAGTTAACAAACAGTTTAATCGTTCATAGTTTGCGGAAGCGTTAATTTAAAACGGTTTTTAAAACGATAAGTGACAATAATTGCGGAAGCAAATAAAGTTGTTTAACATTACACAACATAATCAAATGATAATCAGAGTCTAGTAAAATAAGACACATAAACAGATGCATGCGACTCCAGCCTAGAATCCTATTCCTTGTGCACATGCCTTAGTTACCTGAGAAAACATGCGAGTAAAAGGTCAACACAAAGGTTGGTGAGAGCACAGGTTTTTCATAAGCAGTAAACATCAAATGTTTAAAGTAAGAGTTCAGTAGATTTACATATCACGACAATGCTGTATCGATTGATAGCTAGTCAATACAGTTATATTATATTGTGGATGGTACCGAAGCTGACAGATTGTGCCTCCCGCCATGTTATCACAGGACAATGGCAAAGTATTGGTCAATATTGCACCCATTCCGACCTCCAGTCGGGTGGCCTCCAAGACACGATGGGTGGGGCTTGTCGGGCCCAAATAGTACTATTCAAGATTACCATGCTAGGCGTTATGCTATTAACGGTCCGAGGAGTATCGCGAGGACTTTTAGTTGTGATAGGGGCCCACACATATACATATAATGATAAGCATGTCCATACGTAAATAAAATGAGTTGTTGTTCAAAAACAGTTGTAATGCAATGTTTTCTCCCCCAAAGGTAGAAAAGATAAAAAGGGGCCATGAACTCACCTGATGAGTAGTCCCGGTGTGTTTGTGTGTTCGCGTCTGCGAATGCTAGAAATCCTGCTAGTAGGCACCTATAACCATATAGGTGTGAGTATGTGTTTTGTGGTGTGTTGTATCCCATACAACTCCAAGTGTCGGTGTGCTCAACCGAGTGTGTGTGTTAACTAGTGAGACTCGATGAATCGTTGGTGACACGATTGTTGTGTTTATGTGCCTGGATGCACATAAGACACCAAAATGCATCCTATGACTCTAATCACATAAGTTACCCTTTTTAGAGAGTTTCCAATTTAGGAAAGTGTGGTTATGAAATTCCATTTCATAAAACTAATAACTCTAGTATGTTTGTAAAAACACGTTTATACCCTTTTTACTCATCGTTTGCGCATAAACCACCATTTATGCCGTTTTGCCCAAATAAAGTTTCCTAAAATAGTAAGGACTTGTTTAAAAGCTCGTTTTCACAAATCAAGGTTTCCAAATATGTTAGAAATCATTTCTAAACGTATTTCAATAATCCAAGTTCATCGAATCTTTCAAAAACATCAAAAGCCCTCTTTTCATTTACAAAAGTTTCCATTTTTAGCAAGTTTCTATAAAACCATGTTTTTGACAAAATCAAATATCCAAATGTGTTTCTAAACACTCCAATACACATTTAACAACATCTAGACATGTCTAACATGTCTAGATCATCACAAATCCAAGACTTGCAACATAAAAGTTTCCTTTTATGGCAAGTGCACCAAATCATTACCAAATCGAATATAACTCAACCAAGATTCAAATCAAACATTCTAATACTATCAAATCAGTAAATCTATAACATCTATTCAACAAATCCCTAACAAAATCGTGTACAATGTTCACATGGAGTTGCATGTGGGTTTTCACCCATTACATGTGCGATCTAAATAAAGATAAACACAAGAGACTACCTTAGAAGCTTAAATCCGTGGTAAACTAGGTTCTGGAACTCAAATGGTGGCTGATGATGAGCTCCTAGCTTGTAGATGGCTTCCAAGAACTCTTCTTGAGCTTCAATGCCTTCAAATCACTCCAAGGTTGCAAGGAAGAGCTTCAATAATGCTTTTAGGGGGTATGGATGGTGGTTCCAGCAAGTTTTGGTCGAGTATAAAGTGTAAGAGCTCGGAGGAATGAAAGAAAAATGAATGGGAATGAGTTGGAGTTGTTTATAAAGAAATTTTGATCTGCATGGCCTTCGCGTACCGCGGAGGCCGATCAAAATTTACTACCGCGTACCGCGATAGGATTCGGGAGTCTCGACTCCCGGTTTGCGCCGCGTACCGCGAAGCCTTTCGCCGAGGGACCATCGCGCACCGCGATGGGTCCTTTTCCTTGTTTTTCGATTTCGTTGATACGATTTCGCTCGTACTTGATTCCTACGTTTATCCTAAACATCTAATGCACGTTTAAGCATATAAATACAAAGTAGCACATAAATTTGATTGATCACCAACGTTCGTGAGACTCGTGTGTATTTCGATAATTCCTAGAATTATCGTTGATAGTTTGTGCTCGTGTCTAACGAAGTGTTTGCACGTTTGATTAATCCAAATCAACGTGTAATGCACAATTCAATAATTCCTCGAATTATTGTTTTGTGTTAGTGTTGTGGTTGCCACACTTGGTTTCCAAAACCAATGTGCAATGTACGATTCGATAGTTTCATGAACTATCGTTTCGTAGTGGTTTGTGTTCAACTCATCTAATTAATCATAATTAAATGAAATGCAACAAGTATGAATGTGAAATGTAAAGAATATAAGAGTTGCAATTTACCTGAAATTGCCGGGTGTCACAGGGACACTTGAAATCTTGACCTATCTTGCCATGTTATTACGAGTCATGGCGGAGGCAAGGACAAACAAGTCTCGTTTGGTAGTGACGCACTGATACTTGGAGCCTAGGGCTCGGAACTAATATTTAAATAAACCGCATGACACATGTTTTCTGATTATTATCTATGTATATCGAAACCTGTGAACTCACCAACCTATGTGTTGACACTTTTTCTTAAACATGTATTCTCAGGTAACTAGCTGAATGGCATACGAACCAGGGGTGCACTTAGGGAAGAGCACAGGACCAGCATGCAAACACATTATGTGATTTGAAACAATCAATATTTAATCTGTTATGTTTAATTAAACTATGCAGTGTCTGACAATTATTTCCGCATTATTTAAACTTATTACTTTTCCACTGCATTAAACATTCGAAATTCCGCTGCAAACTATTTTGGTTAACTTTTATGATTTCAAACATTGTATTTCGAAACGCATATAGAGTTATTCTATATGACCATGAGCTGTGATTCTAGCCACGTCACACCTATGTGGACTAACACCACACGTGGGAAATTGGGGGTGTGACATTACTGGTAAAAATTGAAAGAAATATGAAACGATATAAACAGATAAATCTACGACTTTTTCGGATACAGATGTATCACCAAAAACACTTCGTAGGGCTGCGATGTCGAAACCGATGATACAGATACACCGCTCCAGTTAAGAAATCGTGTCTAAGAACACCACCCAATATGCCAAGATTGAGCTAGCAAAGACAAATTAATCTAACTCAAAATCCATTGAGAAAAATTAACCAAAAAGAAAACATTTTTTCATAAAAAACTCCACCTCTTCTATTTGGGTCAATCGATTACATAATAGTGGAATTGCAGCAAAACTATCCACGTTTAGACATCTTAGAAAATGTAGAAAACTACTTGCAAATGTCAAATAAATATAAACAACTTGAAAATAAAATACCAAGAAAATAAACAACATAAAATTAATAAACTGCTGCATGAATGTGATGTGGGTTGCATGGTTGGATATCACACTTGTTCCCAGACAACATGGTTAACCCATGCTAGACTTAACACTTCTAACCATTGGCGAAGGTTAGTTCAGACTGGGGGGCGACCCCCCTCCCTGTTTTTTCGTGTAGTAGTGTAAATTTCCTCATTCGTAGTGTAAAATTTTTTAAAAACCTTTATTTCGCCCCCCTGAGATTATGGTCAAGCTTCGTCACTGCTTCTAAGCCATGGTTCCCCGTGATTCTTGGATGACGATGCAATTTCAACGGCAAGGAAATTTGAGTTCCTGGCTAACCGGCTATCAATGTCATTTTGTCAAATATGGTTATTTTACTTTAAATGTTCAGGTTTTTATTTTGTAAAAGATTTGAAAAAAATCTAGGAAATAAATAAAATTTAAATATATTTTAATTTTGCGTTGCACTTTCCAGACGACATGCTATCAAGAAAACTCGTATCTTTTTACATGTTGTATCTTTATAAAGGAGATCAAACACAATACACATATTGATCGTAATATTTATATACTTACTATCTTTCCTTTGGGGTTTATTATCATGGTTCGTCTATATCCCTTTGGATTTATTGTATTGGTCTTATATAGTTGAGCTATTAAATTTATACTGCTAACGAGGCGTGTGTTACTAGAAAATCATATGATTTGTTATATATTTTCGATATGTGATATGGTAAAGCTATTCATGCTACATTGTGTGTTCATTTTTACTTGCGTATCCCAATTTATTCTATCATACGGTCATCAAAAATCATTTTGTACAAAAATTCTACTTGCATCTCACTTTTCCTTTGCATACAGTCGATGAACAAAGATTTATTTGCTAACAAATTCAATGTAACACACTTTTGGTTTGCGTATTTTCTATATTATGATCGTCTAAAAAAAGATGGCTGCCTAAAGGTGTACTTATTGCTTTACCAAGCTCTAGTTTTGCGCATATGATATTGTTGGATCGGGTTATGCAGCCTGCGCAACACTTACAATTTATCTTCTATTGAAATGATAGATGCGAAATTTCTATCAATTCAATTCACACATACACACTTAAAGATAAGATTGAAATAAACCAGAAGAATTAATTCATGCTTAAAGTATATTTCATTCAAATGTAAAGCATACAATACGCTTGGCTCAAGAAAACTTCGCTAAGTTACAAATGAACATATTTATACTAAAACCTACAAATATATTCTCGTAGGAATACAAAGCTAGATAAAATACTAGAAACAAACTAATGTTAAAACTAGTATACTTTTATGGCTTGACATGCCAAGCCATAGTAATTACAATTAATACAAATAACTTTTTCGACTTTTACATTAAATACCTATACTACAAAAGGCATTAATGTAAAGAGACTTCTGCATGTCTGACAAGTATACTCAGCTGATGACTATCATGAGAATGTCTTGATGATAGAAAGCATACCTGAATCTTTCTTTATGTGTGACAGACCTTTGTAGATAATATCTTCGGAAGTAGATGTATCTGAAGCTGCAAGGTCTTTATCGGAAACTATTATTGCTGAAGAAGGTTCGGAAGCCTTTGTCTTCTCTGAGTGGATGTTGAAGAGATAAGATTGTCTCCCGAAAGTATTCAGTCTTCTGAGAAATTAACGAACGTTGGTGAACGTCGAACAATATAATCAATTGAATAATAATTGACTGATATGTGATCAAACATTGAACGAATTAGCTTCAAACGACGGTAAACGATCAACAATAACGAAAGAGCGAACGAAAAACTATTCAACCACATTTCCTTAGGGGGATTGAAGCTAGGAAGATAGAAGGAAGCTTGGAGGAGTCATTTATCATCATCATCACTTGTATCAGCTGGGAAGAACATCTACAACAGCTCTCAGGACCATTTCCCATCTGATTTGGCTACATTTCAGTGATTTTGAGCTTTGAGAAGTAGTTTTAGAAGATCATTTACTCTAATCTTGCACATATACACACATGCAACTCAATATACACACATGCAACCTCATTAATGGTGCACGCATGAAATTTTAACATTATAAATCTGTGATTTGTTGTTATAATGACTGATTTGAGCTAGTATTATTATCTATTGCAAATGTTGTGGTTATTTTGGTGAAGATTTGTTCATATTTCTATTAATGATGATTTTTGATGACATGCATGGACGATCCATGAAGTTCTAGGACATTTTAGTTATGAATATGTGATTATTGTGTTATTGGGATTGTTCATAATGAAAATCATGACTAATATTGTATTATTGTCCATTTGATGTTGATTTGGGTAGTACTATAAGTAGTAACTTTTGTTGCACAAATCTTGCTAGATGATGAGTTTGGTGAAATAAACATGTTTAAATGGTGATTTGAAGCTATTGTTAATGATATTTGAGTGATTAGAACATTAGATTTAAAGATGTCAATGATTTGTTCATGTGTTACTAAAAATAGTAACTGTAATAGTAAATTACATTCATATTTATAAGTCTTGGTTATGAAAGAGTGTTTTAATCATGATAGATGAATTAAAATGCCATATTGTGATGTTATGTGAAATTATGGTGTGATTTTGTAGTTAAACTTATCAAATATAGAAACTTTTTATTTTATGTAACTTTATTTACTAAAAATAGATTTTGTGATTACTTGACAACTTGTGACAACGTGCTATTTGTTAACATGATCACTTAGGTTATACAAGCATGCTAGATTTGTTAAAAAGTAATTTAATGCAAACTTGCTAAAAATGGAAACTTACTATAAATAGTAAGTTGACCATTTAACGTGACTTATGTGTTTACATGCAATATGTGACAAAGAATGATCATTGAACGAACTATAACAAGCAAACGATTCACCAATGGGTCGTTGAATTGCCACGGTCAAGCCCGGTCAAACACGGACATACATGGTCGAACACGAGCAAACATGTCACACCCCCAAATTCCCACTTGTGGCAAATGTCCACGTGGATGTGACGTGTCCAGAATCACAGCTCAAGGTCATATAGAACACCTCTATATGCGTTTACAAATCCAATGTTTGACACATACACAATTAACATAGTTTGCAGCGGAAAAATTATTTCATCATATAGCAGCGGAATATTCAAATGTTTGACATATGCAGCGGAAATCAAAAGTTGTTAAACACTACGATGTTTGATAAAGATACATATCCATAATAAACGGTGTTTGTATGAAAACATAGATAAATGCATGCAGGTCCTATGCTCGATCCCCTACGTGCATTCCTGGCATCCATAGCCTGCTAGTTACCTGAGAATACAAGTTTGAAAAGTGTCAACACGATGGTTGGTGAGTTCACAGGTTTTGATATACATATAGTAGTGAAAGTGTGTCATGCTGTTTATCAATGTTAGTACCGAGCCCTAGGCCCAAAGTGTCAGTGCGTCACTACCGAACTAGACTTGTTTGCTCTTGCCTCCGCTATGCCTCGTATACATAGCAAGTTAGGTCAAAATTTGCACGGGTTATGACACTCAGTCAACATGGTGCCCCGTGGGGTTAGTCATTCCCTAATGGATCCATCCAAACCTACCACGTTGTTCGTACATTAACGGTAAGACTTTGTGAGGGCTTGTAACGAGTTCAACACTTAATGTTTGTCCAATAAACCAGCATACACAATAGTGTTTGTACAGTAATAATGTTTGACTCGATGCAACTAGTATTCTCCCCCTATTTAAAAGCATTTGAAAAAAAGAGTAAAGAGGGGCCGTAAACTCACCTTAGTGATAAAAGTAGCAAGTAGCGTAAGCTCCTGATGTAGTAGTACGTGTCGGTCACCGGCAACCTATATCGTATACCGTACGTGAGTTCGTGTAAGTGACAGTGCTAGTGTTTGTGTTAGTGCTCGTGTTTGTGCCCAACAACCCTCGGTTGTTCATGTTTGCCCGTGTCGGTCCACAATGACCGTGTTTGCTCGTGTTGGTCCATATGGACCGTGTTTGACCATGTTTGACCGTGTTTGACCGTGTTTGACCGTGTTTGACCAAAGTTGACCGTGTCAAGTCAACGACCCGTTGGTGAATCGTGTGAGGGTTTGTGACTCGTGTAGCAATTGTGTAAGTGTTTGTCGTGTGCAAAATGCGCAAGTCGCGTCTATGGACAACTTACTATTTATAGTAAGTTTCCATTTATGGAAAGTTCACAAAGCATGACGGTTTTATATTTCTAGCGTGTTCAATAGTCCTACGGGATCATGTTAACACATAGCACATCATCATACGGGTTCACATAAGTCGTTTATAGCATGATAGTACACAAAAGTTTCCTAAAATGGCAAGTTTCCATTTTTGGCATACGTGACATTGGAAACCATCTAACTTAGCATCTATTATGCATATTATAACACAATAAGTCATTTAGCATGCTCAAATAACACAACATGTTGGCAAATCGGTTTTTCTAAAAATAAAGTTACTATAAATAGTAACTTTGTGGTTTTTGCATAAAAATGAACCTTTAATGTTTCTAATCCATTGATTATGCTACAAATCATCATAATATATCTTCTAACAACATTTAATCATGTCAACATAACCGATTTCATCATCTATTAATATTTCAACTAGAAAAGTTTCTAAAATAGAAATAACACTACATATGATCATAGACATCATCAAGACCTCTTTCTAACACATCAAATCATCATGATATCATCCTAGCAACAATCCTATATACATGCATGTTCACCAAATTCACCAAATCATCTATTTGTAACTAAAAAGTTACTATAAATGGAATGTTTCATAAAAATCGTAGTTTTAACCACTTCAACCAAATCTAACCATGAGTAATCATCCCAATATCATCAATAAGCATATTCCAATACTGAAAATCATCTCTATCATCATGGATCGTACATGCATGCATCAATGTCATCACAAAACATCATTTTAAGTAAGATGGTCCATACCCATCATTTTAGATCATCATAAAACTCGATAATAACATCATAGATCATTATCAACAGTGGTTTAATCCTCAAACCCAGATTCATCATCAAGAAAATTCGTGCATGTGCACTCTAGTGCTTGCATGTGAGATTCAACACTTGCATGTGTGTGTAGTGATGTGCAAATGAGTGTTTTAGTCACAAGAACTACCTCTAAAGCTCAAGAACTGAGAGATGTTGATCTTAGCAGCTTCTATAGGCTCCTGGGACTCGGATTTGAGCAGAGGTGAAGTGATGGTGGTGGTGTCAAGCTTCCAACGTCTTCCTTCGAGCTTCCAAGGCTTCAAGGACCTCAACAATGGCTTCAATGGCTTCCTTTGTGTGTGTTTTGCATGTAACAGAGGTGCTAGGGAAGAGAAACTCGTGCAATGGCGTCTGGAGTCGACTAAAATGATGATATAGAGATAATGATGGATTTTGTGTTGCTCAAGAAGATTTTAAGTTGTCAGAGAGGTCAGGCGTATCGCCTGGCGTGGTTGTGCAAGTTGGTACGTTACGCGCGGATCCAGACAGACGAGGCGCTCATATTTCATCCGCGCGCATCGCCTGTTGCGGGCATCCCGGGTCAGGCGTACCGCCTGGCCTGAATTTCAAGCCCAATAAGCTTGTTTTGTTGTTCTGGCCCATTCTTGCCCGTTTCTCGACTGTAAAACATCATTCGAGTGTCGTTTGGACTCTATTGGTCAATTATCGGCCATAATTGACTTGTGACAATGTTTCGTGAGGTTTCGAGTGTTGTGCTACACAATGTGTTAGATGTTCACCAACGTTCGTGTGTTTTGACACGTGTGTGCTGTTCGTCGATAATTCCACGAATTATCTAGTCATGTGTCAGTGTTCGTACTGTCGTGCCACGTGTCACACTAAATAAATCTAATTCTAGTGCCACGTGTACATAATGCATTTAAATAATCATTTAAATAAATAAGATGCTGACCTGGAAATTACGGGGTGTCACATCCTCCCCATGTTAGAAAGAATTTCGTCCCGAAATTCAACTCGTGTTGCTAGTGTTTGTCTGTTCCGCGAACAGGTGTGGGTACTTTTGTTTCATCTGGTCCTCACGTTCCCACGTGAATTCCGGTCCTCGTCGCGAATTCCATCGTACTTTTACAATCGGGATTTTACTGAGTTTGAGCTTCTTGGTTTCCCGGTCCATAATCTCCACCGGTTCCTCAACAAAGTTCAATTGTTCGTCGATTTGTATTTCCTCGAGAGGAATAACAAGTGTTTCATCTGATAGGCACTTCTTGAGGTTCGAGATGTGGAATACGTTGTGTACGCTGCTCAGTTCAACCGGCAGGTTCAGTTCGTAGGCTACAGGGCCTATTCGTTTTGTAATCTCGAACGGTCCAATGTAACGAGGGTTCAACTTTCCTCGTTTTCCAAACCGAATGACACCTTTCCAGGGCGAGACCTTGAGTAACACTCTGTGTCCCACCTGGAACTCTAACGGTTTGCGTCGCTTGTCGGCGTAGCTTTTCTGTCTGTCCCGAGCTGCTGCCATTCGTTTGCGTATTTGCACGATCTTCTCAGTTGTCTCGTGCACCAGTTCTGGACCAGTCAGTTGGCTGTCTCCAACTTCCGCCCAGCAGATGGGTGATCGACACTTACGTCCGTAAAGTGCCTCGAATGGTGCAGCTTGAATGCTAGTGTGGTAGCTATTGTTATATGAAAACTCAACTAACGGTAGGTGAGATTCCCAGCTACTTCCAAAGTCAATAACGCATGCCCGTAGCATGTCCTCCAGTGTCTGTATGGTTCGCTCACTCTGCCCGTCCGTCTGCGGGTGGTAAGCGGTACTCATGTCCAATCTCGTGCCCAACGCCTTATGCAAGGACTTCCAGAAATGCGACGTGAATCGACTGTCGCGGTCAGATATGATTGAGATTGGCACTCCATGTCGAGTGACCACTTCCTTTAAATAAACCCGAGTGAGTTTGTCTAGCTTGTCAGTCTCCTTGATCGGTAGAAAATGTGCAGACTTTGTCAGTCGGTCTACGATAACCCAGATGGTATCGCAACCACTTGCCGTCCTTGGCAGTTTAGTGATGAAATCCATGGAAATCTGCTCCCATTTCCACATTGGTAATTCCGGTTGTTGAAGTAACCCTGATGGCTTCTGGTACTCAACTTTGACTTTTGAGCACGTTAGGCATTTACTCACGTATGTTGCTATCTCAGCTTTCATGTTTGGCCACCAGTAGGTTGTCTTCAAATCGTGATACATCTTATCAGAGCCTGGGTGTAAGGAATACCGGCTCTTGTGAGCTTCATCCATCACTACTTCTCTCAATCCTCCGTAGCGTGGAATCCAAATCCGTTCCATCAGATAGTAAGCCCCGTCATCCTTTGCCTTCAATTGTTTATCCATGCCGCGCATGGCTTCAAGAGTGAGATTTTCAGCTTTTAAGGCTTCCTGTTGTGCGATCCGTATCTGCTTTGGTAATTCAGAATGAATCGTGAGTTGTAGGGCACGCACGCGTTTTGTTGTTTCCTTCCTGCTCAACGCGTCGGCCACTACGTTGGCTTTGCCTGGATGATACTTGATGGCGCAATCATAATCACCTATGAGTTCAACCCATCTTCGTTGTCTCATGTTCAACTCTTTCTGGTCGAAGATGTGTTGTAGGCTCTTATGATCGGTGAAGATAGTGCATTTGGTGCCATACAAGTAGTGTCGCCAGATCTTTAAAGCAAACACTACGGCTCCCAACTCAAGGTCATGAGTCGTGTAGTTCTTTTCATGCACCTTCAGTTGGCGTGAAGCGTATGCTATCACTTTCTCGCGTTGCATCAGCACACAACCGAGTCCCTGTTTCGAGGCGTCGCAATACACCACGAAGTCATCACATCCTTCCGGTAGGGATAGGATGGGTGCAGTGCATAGTTTCTGTTTCAACAGGTTGAAAGCAGCTTCTTGTTTGTCTCCCCAATCGAACTTTTTGTCTTTATGTGTCAGGGATGTCAGTGATTGAGCAATCTTTGAGAATCCCTCAATGAATCTTCTGTAGTACCCGGCCAGACCTAGGAATTGTCGCACCTCAGTCGGAGTCTTGGGTGCTTCCCAGTTCTTAATTGCTTCAATCTTGGCTGGGTCTACGTGTATTCCCTGCTTATTAACCACGTGTCCAAGGAATTGGACTTCGCGTATCCAAAAGTCGCACTTTGAAAATTTTGCGTACAGTTGTTCTTTCTTTAATAATTCCAACACTAGCTTCAGATGTTCAGCATGTTCTTCTCGATTCTTCGAGTAAATCAGAATGTCGTCAATGAACACTATTACGAATTTGTCAAGGTAAGGTTTGCACACTCTATTCATGAGATCCATGAATACAGCTGGTGCGTTGGTTAGTCCGAAGGGCATAACCAAGAATTCGTAGTGTCCGTATCGGGTTCGAAAGGCAGTCTTAGGAATATCGTTTTCTTGTATCCTCAATTGATGGTAACCCGATCTTAAATCGATCTTTGAATAGTAGCTTGACCCTTGCAATTGGTCAAATAGATCGTCTATTCGCGGCAAGGGATATCGATTCTTGATCGTCACTTTGTTCAGCTCTCTGTAGTCGATACACATACGGAATGATCCGTCTTTCTTCTTTACGAACAAGACCGGTGCTCCCCAAGGTGAGAAGCTTGGTCTGATAAATCCCTTGTCTAACAGTTCCTGCAACTGGTTAGACAGTTCCTGCATCTCCGTCGGTGCTAGTCGGTATGGAGCTTTGGCAATTGGTGCTGCTCCTGGTGTGAGGTCTATCTGAAACTCAACTTGTCGTTTTGGAGGCAGTCCAGGTAGATCCTCGGGAAACACTTCGGGAAAATCGCGGACTACGGCGATGTCCTCAATCTTCCTCTCTTTCTTGGGTTGCTCGGTGATGAGGGCTAGTATGGCAGTGTATCCCTTTTGTAGGTACTTGTTCGCCTTCATGCATGACATGATGTTCAGAGGTACTCCCCGCCTTTCCCCCTGAATCGAGATCTGTTCTCCGTTCTGCAACGTCACTCGTACGATCTTCTCGTTGCATACGATCTCAGCTTGGTTAGCGGATAACCAATCCATTCCAACGACCACATCAAAGCTTCCGAGTGTTACCGGCATCAATTCGATTTCGAGTTCGTGATTCGCCAAAACCATGACGCATCCTCGAAAGATGTGTTGCGTTTCGATCAACTTGCCGTCGGCTAATTCTACAGTGTATTTATAATCTAGTGGAGTAGGGGTAATGTCTAGTAATTTGCTAAACTCACTAGATATAAAGCTCCTATCGGCACCGGTATCAAATAATATGCTAGCATAGACATTATTTAAAAGAAACGTACCGGTTACGATGTTTGGGTCATCCTTGGCTTCTCCCGAGCCAATCACAAATGCTCTCCCCTTGGCCGCTCCTCCTCCGGCCTTCTTCAATTGAGGGCAATCCCTCCTCATGTGGCCCGGTTTGCCACATTCATAACACCCTCTGGAGATGTTCTGGTTGTTGTTCTGGTTCTGGTTGGGGTTGTTGTTGATAGGGAATCTGGATCTGCAGTCTTTGGCCATGTGGCCATGTCTTCCGCACTTCAGGCAACGGTATCGTTCGCATTGCCCGGAGTGGTGGTATGAGCATCGGTTGCACAATGGGTATTTCCCCTGATATACACCCTTCCCCTTGTCATCGGGTTGGGTGGCAGTGAAAGCTCTGGCTGGTGCAGATTTTTGTTGTTGTTGGGGTTGATGAGCTTGCTGGTGGCTGGGTTCCCACTTCCTCTTCTGGCTCTCTTGAGGCTTCACATGCTCGCCTCGTTTTGGTAGCTTGCCCTGCGCTACAGCTTGATCGGTCAGTTTATGAGCCAGTCTGATCAGTGGTTGGATGGTGGTGATGTCAGACGCCATCACTATGCTTTGGAATTGCTCGGGCAGTCCACTGATGAACTGCTCGATTTTCTTGTATTCCGGCGTCACCATAGCCGGGCATAGCTTACACAGCTCATGAAATCGAGTACAATATTGCTCGATCTCCGATCCCACCATCTTATGCACCCAGAATTCCGCTTCCAGTTTGCGGATCTCATCACGAGGACAATATTCCTCATGCAGCAGTCGGGTGAAGTCGGTCCATGACATGGAGTTGGCACCGTCCAACCCCAAGGTTTGAACATGGGTGTTCCACCATGTAAGAGCTGGTCCCTCCAGTGTACCGGTTGCATACTTGACCCGATTTTCTTCAGAACATTCGCACATGGCGAACACAGATTCTGCCTTCTCCACCCAGCGAAGCATACCAACAGCTCCCTCAGTTCCCTTGAACTTGTGAGGGTGGCAGTTCAGGAAGGATTTGAAAGAACATCCTTTGTTGTTGCTGTTGCCTTGCGATCCTGTTGTTCAGAAACCAATGTCGTGTGTTAGTGCGTGTTAGCTACACTATGTTAGTCATGTTAGGCAAGTGTTGGTACCGTTGTTAGTGCCACTCGTTTCGCTGGCATGTTTGTTTGCCTCGTACTCAGCGAGCATCCGGTTGAATCTGCGTTCAACCATCATGTTGATTCTTGCCTTTTCGGCCTTGCGTTTGAGTCTTAGGGCATTTGCTCCTCTCCCCGACATGTTCTATACGGAAGGTTAGAATGTTAGTTAGCATGTGTTTGAGCATTGGCCAATATCATAAGAGAAGTCAAGTCAGATGTCATGTCAGAAGTCAGATCATATGTCATGCTAGTAGTCAAGTCAGATGTTATGTTATCTAGCAATCATGGTCAACATGTAATAAGTAAGACAAAACATAATTCTCATTAATAATAAGCTTGAAGTACAATGATTTCAAAAGGAAATACATAATAAGTTTTTTTTTCGAGCACATCCCGCTCGTCTAGGCCAAAATAAGAAAATACAAAATACAACAGTCCTCTAATCTGAATCCATAGAGACGTGTGAGATATCGCTAGCAGCGTCTCCGTCATCATCATCCTCCTCCGGATCCTCATTAGGATCCTCATCAAGGTCCTCTTCTTCGAGGTCCTCGGCCTCGAATTCAGGACCATCCTCCTGAGGTGGCTCCTCAATAAACTGTGCAGCCCATGCATTAAGCATGGCATCACTGGCCTGCACCATGGCCTGAGTCTCGGTGATGTCCGTCCGATTCTCGGTGATACGCACGTCGTGTTCCTGCACGACATCGACGACCTGTCCATGCTCGGTCAGTAGTTGGGACATTTGGAGTCGTAGAGCCTCCATCTGGGCTTCCAGTCTGTTGTTGCGCTCCTCTAGCTGATCGTTTCGCCTTTCTAGACGATCGTTTCTCTCACGAAGAGTCCGGAACTCATCAGTTAGTTCCCTACTCTTCCGAATCACCTGTCGTGTGCAAGCCACGTGTGCCGCAAACGCCTGCTCTGTCGACACTCCGAGTGGTGGTAAACGGTGGCCTGGAGTGGTGTCGCCGGGATGTCGGTAAGGTGGTACTCTCTCCTCTATGATCCAGCTCTGTATGATGGCGGGTAGCCATCCCCAGTACCTAGCCCGTGCTGAGTCCCTAGCCCTCCGATCCATCTCTGCATCGACCTGGGCTACGATGCTCTCGACGCGTCGCCGACTCTCGGCAGCCATGTCATCAGGGATCTGGTGTCGGTCGGTGCTCCTGCTAGTGTTATCGTTAGCCATCCTGCAAGTTTTTAAGTTAGTAAGCAACAGTTCGATAAGTAATAATGTCATCATTGTGCAAGTTCTACGTGTAGTGTCTACAGTTGAGCAATGGCTATAGTCTAAGTTTACTACATGCAAACCTAGTTCCCTATAACCAAGGCTCTGATACCAGTCTGTCACACCCCCAAATTCCCACTTGTGGCAAATGTCCACGTGGATGTGACGTGTCCAGAATCACAGCTCAAGGTCATATAGAACACCTCTATATGCGTTTACAAATCCAATGTTTGACACATACACAATTAACATAGTTTGCAGCGGAAAAATTATTTCATCATATAGCAGCGGAATATTCAAATGTTTGACATATGTAGCGGAAATCAAAAGTTGTTAAACACTACGATGTTTGATAAAGATACATATTCATAATAAACGGTGTTTGTATGAAAACATAGATAAATGCATGCAGGTCCTATGCTCGATCCCCTACGTGCATTCCTGGCATCCATAGCCTGCTAGTTACCTGAGAATACAAGTTTGAAAAGTGTCAACACGATGGTTGGTGAGTTCACAGGTTTTGATATACATATAGTAGTGAAAGTGTGTCATGCTGTTTATCAATGTTAGTACCGAGCCCTAGGCCCAAAGTGTCAGTGCGTCACTACCGAACTAGACTTGTTTGCTCTTGCCTCCGCTATGCCTCGTATACATAGCAAGTTAGGTCAGAATTTGCACGGGTTATGACACTCAGTCAACATGGTGCCCCGTGGGGTTAGTCATTCCCTAATGGATCCATCCAAACCTACCACGTTGTTCGTACATTAACGGTAAGACTTTGTGAGGGCTTGTAACGAGTTCAACACTTAATGTTTGTCCAATAAACTAGCATACACAATAGTGTTTGTACAGTAATAATGTTTGACTCGATGCAACTAGTATTCTCCCCCTATTTAAAAGCATTTGAAAAAAAGAGTAAAGAGGGGCCGTAAACTCACCTTAGTGATAAAGTAGCAAGTAGCGTAAGCTCCTGATGTAGTAGTACGTGTCGGTCACCGGCAACCTATATCGTATACCGTACGTGAGTTCGTGTAAGTGACAGTGCTAGTGTTTGTGTTAGTGCTCGTGTTTGTGCCCAACAACCCTCGGTTGTTCATGTTTGCCCGTGTCGGTCCACAATGACCGTGTTTGCTCGTGTTGGTCCATATGGACCGTGTTTGACCATGTTTGACCGTGTTTGACCGTGTTTGACCGTGTTTGACCAAAGTTGACCGTGTCAAGTCAACGACCCGTTGGTGAATCGTGTGAGGGTTTGTGACTCGTGTAGCAATTGTGTAAGTGTTTGTCGTGTGCAAAATGCGCAAGTCGCGTCTATGGACAACTTACTATTTATAGTAAGTTTCCATTTATGGAAAGTTCACAAAGCATGACGGTTTTATATTTCTAGCGTGTTCAATAGTCCTACGGGATCATGTTAACACATAGCACATCATCATACGGGTTCACATAAGTCGTTTATAGCATGATAGTACACAAAAGTTTCCTAAAATGGCAAGTTTCCATTTTTGGCATACGTGACATTGGAAACCATCTAACTTAGCATCTATTATGCATATTATAACACAATAAGTCATTTAGCATGCTCAAATAACACAACATGTTGGCAAATCGGTTTTTCTAAAAATAAAGTTACTATAAATAGTAACTTTGTGGTTTTTGCATAAAAATGAACCTTTAATGTTTCTAATCCATTGATTATGCTACAAATCATCATAATATATCTTCTAACAACATTTAATCATGTCAACATAACCGATTTCATCATCTATTAATATTTCAACTAGAAAAGTTTCTAAAATAGAAATAACACTACATATGATCATAGACATCATCAAGACCTCTTTCTAACACATCAAATCATCATGATATCATCCTAGCAACAATCCTATATACATGCATGTTCACCAAATTCACCAAATCATCTATTTGTAACTAAAAAGTTACTATAAATGGAATGTTTCATAAAAATCGTAGTTTTAACCACTTCAACCAAATCTAACCATGAGTAATCATCCCAATATCATCAATAAGCATATTCCAATACTGAAAATCATCTCTATCATCATGGATCGTACATGCATGCATCAATGTCATCACAAAACATCATTTTAAGTAAGATGGTCCATACCCATCATTTTAGATCATCATAAAACTCGATAATAACATCATAGATCATTATCAACAGTGGTTTAATCCTCAAACCCAGATTCATCATCAAGAAAATTCGTGCATGTGCACTCTAGTGCTTGCATGTGAGATTCAACACTTGCATGTGTGTGTAGTGATGTGCAAATGAGTGTTTTAGTCACAAGAACTACCTCTAAAGCTCAAGAACTGAGAGATGTTGATCTTAGCAGCTTTTATAGGCTCCTGGGACTCGGATTTGAGCAGAGGTGAAGTGATGGTGGTGGTGTCAAGCTTCCAACGTCTTCCTTCGAGCTTCCAAGGCTTCAAGGACCTCAACAATGGCTTCAATGGCTTCCTTTGTGTGTGTTTTGCATGTAACAGAGGTGCTAGGGAAGAGAAACTCGTGCAATGGCGTCTGGAGTCGACTAAAATGATGATATAGAGATAATGATGGATTTTGTGTTGCTCAAGAAGATTTTAAGTTGTCAGAGAGGTCAGGCGTATCGCCTGGCGTGGTTGTGCAAGTTGGTACGTTACGCGCGGATCCAGACAGACGAGGCGCTCATATTTCATCCGCGCGCATCGCTTGTCGCGGGCATCCCGGGTCAGGCGTACCGCCTGGCCTGAATTTCAAGCCCAATAAGCTTGTTTTGTTGTTCTGGCCCATTCTTGCCCGTTTCTCGACTGTAAAACATCATTCGAGTGTCGTTTGGACTCTATTGGTCAATTATCGGCCATAATTGACTTGTGACAATGTTTCGTGAGGTTTCGAGTGTTGTGCTACACAATGTGTTAGACGTTCACCAACGTTCGTGTGTTTTGACACGTGTGTGCTGTTCGTCGATAATTCCACGAATTATCTAGTCATGTGTCAGTGTTCGTACTGTCGTGCCACGTGTCACACTAAATAAATCTAATTCTAGTGCCACGTGTACATAATGCATTTAAATAATCATTTAAATAAATAAGATGCTGACCTGCAAATTACGGGGTGTCACAAAACATAACAACCTCGAGTTGTTGAGCACAAACACGAACACACACATAAACCTGAACACAAAATTATGAACACTATGTGATATAGGTAACCGATAGCAAGCACGCCGTTCTAATTATCATCTACGCGCACACTTCAGGTGAGTTTATGACCCTTTTCTTAAACTGTTTTACAAGCTTTCAAATTAGGGGGAGAATACATGTTGTTATATTCAAACTATTTGTACGATCATTTGTCTATGCTGGTTTATTGGGAACAAACATTAAGTGTTGTGCATCGTAACAAGTCCTTGCACAGTCTTACCGTTAATGTACAAAAAATAAGGTAAGTTTAGATAGTACTATTGGGTGTGACGAACCCCATGTGGCGTCAATACTGACTAGATGTCAGGACGCGTGTAATCTAGACCCATCGCACCATTGTTTTTATGATAGACACGGCGGAGGCAAGAGCAAACAAGTCTAGTTCGGTAGAGACGCAACTGACACTTGGAGCTTCGGGCTCGACAAACATTAATAAACAGCATGACACATGACAAAAACTATTTTTTCTGATGTATACTGATTATCAAAACCTGTGAACTCACCAACCAATGTCTTGACACTTTTTCTAAACATGTTTTTTCAAGTAACTTGCTTGCACATGAATAAGGATGCACATAGGGGATCAAGCACAAGACTTGCATGCATTCATATCATGACATTTGAAAACAATATTTATTTAGTTGTGTCTTAGCAAACATAGTAGTGTCTAACAATTTAGTTTTTCGCTGCATTAACATTTATTTCTGCTGCTTTAGACATTTTCAATTCAGCTGCATTTTTTGTCAAACATTTTGATAACAAATTTGATATTTCATATTGAATCAAGTGTATTTTAAAAACGCATATAGATTCGGTCTATATGACTAGAGCTTTGATCCTGGCCACGTCACACCCAGCGGCCTGACACCGCAATTGGGAATTTGGGGGGTGTGACAGGATGTTTTCTTTTGAGTCATCTCCATGAAAGCCTCTGCAACCTCAGAAGAGGAGGAGCTTGAAGTGTGGAAGTAAGTCCCCAAGAACTCATCCCATTCATTTTCCAAGTTGAAAATGAAAGGAGTGGGCGCTTGAGGTTGCTCCTTCTCTCCTCTGGCTGGACTGCCTGACCCCCTAGATGGTACCTTCTCCCCCTTTTTGGAAGCATCAGGGGAAACAAAGGTCACCTGTTGAGAGTCAGGGTAGAAGGGGGCGGAGCTGCAGGTCCAGGATGGTAGCATCTTGAACCTATAGCCTCAGGGTAGTTACTTCAGCTTCAAGATAGGCTAGCTTGGCTTGTAGGGTGGTGATGGTATCCATCAAATCCTATACAGTGGGGCCCTCTTCCACCAGAGTGGAATCATGAGGTGGAGTCCTGAGCCTAGCTCCTGCACCTCCATCACTAGATATGGTTTCGTGGCACCCTAGGTTCCTCTCATTGAAGATGACCGATGGTTTTGGTAATTTCATGTAGTTTAGGTGCGTATTTGTGCATTGTTATTGGATAACTACATGGAATTTGGTGATTGGTTGTGTATTTATGTGAATTTCAGGTTTTCGGGTGAAAAGTATGAATGTTGGAAGCTAAAGGAACAAAGGATAGTTGAGAAGGGAAGTTTGGAGGGACAAAATAGCAGAAAATGAAGTTTTCCTTGAAGTGGCGTATCAAACTGGCATATCACAGAAGATTTGGAGACCAGAAGACCAACCTGGCGTATCATACGCTAGGGCCTGGCGTATGATACACCGGGTACCCCTAAAATCTGGGTATTTTTCTGTTTTGCCACCTATTTAAGCTTAAGAACATAGGGTTTCGACTTATCCTCGATTTTAACGACTTTTCTTGGTACTAGGGGAGTTCCAAGGCATGGGGAATCACAAATTAATCATTCCAATCACATTAGAGATTCCAAAATTGATGTTAGATCGACATAGAATGCGGATGCAAGGCTAAACTCTTCGTGATCATGCCCAGGTGAACGATTAGCTAGGGTTATGTTTTTTGTGGTTTCTCATGTAATTGAATGCAAACTTTGTTGGATGTGAGAATCTTAATTAGCTTGTATGTTTGATTTCGTATGGAATTAAATGATTTGCATTTAATAGTTCAATTAGGTAATCATCATTTTCAGTTTAGTATCGTCAAACAGTGAGTCTTAATTGGATTGTTACTTTCAAATTGGTAATTGTAATTGAGAATTTAGGTTTAACATTAGTTGGTTTTCATCAATTAATTCATAAAATCAGCTTTTTGAGTTACAATTGTCCGTTCATACGAATTGCAAGCAAGTCATATCTATGTGACTTCCCAATGATTAAACCATAAGAATACTTAATTCTTTGCTAAATCAAAACCCGGTTGTAATTAGTTTTTACATTTGAATTACAAATCATTTACTTTTCATTGTTGCTTAGTTACAAATTGGTTTTCTTAGTTGAATTCAAATAAATCTCAATTCAAGTTTACATTTTCTGTTTTAGTTAAGTTTAAGTCACGAATTAAGTAACAATTACACCATCCACATATACTTTTCGTGGTTCGACACCCTACTAGTTTAGGTAGCTAGAAACACACACTTAACTTCCTATTTGATTAATACATCGACGTCGGTCACACTCCATGACCACCCTCACGCTTATGCCTCACGCTTACGCCTCTCACGTCCCGGTCACGCCTCTAGTAGTGAGGGAGGACGCCATAGGGGCGTGACCCATGACTCTCACGCCGTACTCACCTGCCACCACACATAGTATAACACATGCTACTTTATCTAGTAATTAAAACTCTTAATTTGTATTTGTTTGATTGGAATATATAATTATCATGTTCAATATTTTAATATGTAATTATCGTGATTAATATTTGAATTTGTACTTTATTTTTCTAGTGACTTGACCTTAATTAGTAATATATCTTGCTCTAATGTCAAAAGTATGATTAAGGTTAAATAAAAATTAGAAACGAAGAAAACATAAAAAGATTTTTCCGTAAACCTTAGGTTGTAGTTTGCTTTGAGTCTTCCGTGATAAGAATTCACTTTAATTTTTATTTTTTTAAAGCAAATCTATACTCTAATTTACTTTTTATGTGTGAACGTTTGATCTTTTATTAGCCTCATGCCTTCTCATTTTTTAATAGAAAAGAAATTTCACGTTCTAGAAAACCATTTTATTTCATAATTATAAAACATGCTAAATTCCTGTTTTAGTTCTTTATATTTACACAAAATTTCAAAGATAATCATTTATGTTTCGAAATGTTAAAATCACTCCTTTATATTTCCAAATGTTGCAAACTTGATCTTTAATTTGTTAACTTTGTTAAGCATTAACAGAACAGTGAACATAAATATTAAAAAAAATATAAAAGTAATTAAGTAAATTTCACGTTTGACCCTTTATGTTTACGTAAATTTTCAGATATGATCCTTTACTTCGTTAATACTTAACAAAGTTAACGGACAAAGGATCAAGTTTGCAACATTTGGAAACTTAAATGACGGATTTTAACATTTTGAAATATAAAGGACCATCTCTAAATTTTATGCAAAAATAAGGAATTTTATGTAAAAATAAGGAATTCAATGTTAAATTTTTAAATAAGTGTTTTTAGTTAAACAAAAATGGGAGAGGGTTTACCAATTTCATGGTGTTCTCGCGCATTAGAGGGTGCGGTCTCACGGTCGACAACCGAATAATCGATTTTAGTTACCAACCATCAGAATAACCGAATATAAAAGGGGTGTACATAAACCGACCGAACCGTTTAAACCGGACCAAGCAGAAGACAATTGGTCAGTTTGGTCGGTTTTAACACTTGATGGTGCGGTTTATGGTTTGAGCATTTTAAAAACCAAGTGATTCTGCGTGGTTTGCGGTTTGCATTTTTTTAAAACCGTATAAACCACACCAGTCGTATATGTATGTATATGTATGCATGTGTATATATGTATATTATTTTAAAAATTATTGAAAACCTAAGAGTCTTTTTGTTTGCTTAAAAACACAAGCATGAAATGAAGTTCGAATTGTATGAAGGCCAGAAGGATTTAAAATATCGTATGGCTTTGAAATTTATTATAAACCATTGTAACTGATCAGGACTTTATCTAATATATCATCACTCTTTTTAGACTAGTTTTGTTATTTCGATAACGATGGACTTTTGTATTATGGTTTTCGAATTTTGAAATGCGAATTTAAAATGGATTATGATATTTTGTATTATTATATTATCCGTAATCTATTTTTTTATAAAACCGTGTAACCGTAAAACCGTGAAACCGTCAATACCGGTCGGTTTGGTTTCCCAAACTCACGTGATCGGTTTGGTTTGTCATTTTTTGAAACCACGGTTAATGGTTTGGTTCAAAAATTTGTGCAAAATCGACGTACCCCAAACATCCCTAGAATATAAGACGACATGATACTCCGTGGTCTAAAGAAGTTAAACAAAAATGGGATAAAATATTAAGATTTGTCGTCGGCGGCCGTATATATTGAAGAATAATTTATTTATTCTTCTCCCACTTGTCATCAACGACGACCGTCGACATGCCGACGAGACCACTATGCGCCATATCAACATTCTTTCTAATCGAACACAATTTCAAAGTTTGTATCGTATTTGAGGCTCCCCTAAAATATTTTTTTGAAAAACAATGTCGGATGTGAAGAAGATCAAGCTCGGATCTCAGGGGCTAGAGGTATCTGCCATCGGATTAGGATGCATGGGCATGTCTGGAGGCTACGGCCCTGTGAAACCGGATGCAGAGATGATCGGAGTCATCCATCACGCCATTAACTCCGGCGTCACTCACCTCGATACCTCCGACGTCTACGGACCTCACACGAACGAAATTCTCGTCGGCAAGGTCAATTATTACTCGCAATTTGTAGATTCAGTGTGATATTTAACCGATTTCGTGCGTCTGTGTGTGAATTCATGATTGATACAGGCTTTGAAGGGAGTGAAAAGAGAGGACGTTCAATTGGCTACGAAATTTGGGATCAAATTTGGGGAGAGTTTTGGTCAGGCGGAAATCCACGGTGAACCGGAGTACGTTAGGGCTTGTTGTGAAGCCAGTTTGAAACGGCTTGATGTTGATTACATTGATCTTTACTATGTTCATCGCATCGATACCAAAGTCCCCATCGAAATCACGGTTCGTCTCTTATTTCAATTGATCCGTTTTAGATTAGCAGTCGATATGCTTTTGAATTGCTGATAATAAGGTTGGATGAATTGGATCATTGCAGTTCGATCATGATTCCAAATTTCTGATTATTTTAAGATTAGGATTTGATAAAGCATGTAAACCCTACCGATCTAATAACAAATCATTTAATTCGGATCATTCATGTCCATGAAAATAGGGATGTAAACTGGCCAAGTCACTCATGTGTTGCTTAGGATCGGCTTGCTAATAAAAGCTAGAATCGAGTCAAGCCGAGCTCAAACGAACTCGAGCACAAAAATAACTTTTAGTAAACAGGCTCGGTCAAGTGCTTCACTTATCAAGCTTGTGTTGACTTGCTGGCTTAAATGACATATTTAATTTTTATCTAATGTCTTGAACATATATTTATATTGTTAATAGTTATTATAAAATAACTAATTTATATACTATGTTATATGTAAAAATTATAATTAAAGTAAATATAAATGTAATAAGTTAATTTTATTTAAACGGTTAATTTTTGGATCACTGATGAGTATCATTGTGCCACCAGCAGTATCACACGATTATTTCCACTACTAAGTCACCAGTTCTGGAAGAAACTCATTACTTTGTGAAAACCCCCTTAAGAGACTCGAACCCATGACCATTTGATTTCTGAGACTTATCACACCACCAAGATACCGTTATAATGTAATGCATTTGATTGTAATAATTTAATTAATAAAAACTAAGCGAGCCAGCTAAAGCTTCAAAAACTACTCATAAGCCGAATTAAAACTTTAGATATAGAGTTCGAAGCAAGGTGAGCTTAAGTTAAACAAGCCTAGTGAATCTTTTTTAACAGATGGGAGAGCTGAAGAAGCTTGTTGAAGAAGGTAAAATAAAATACATCGGTCTATCTGAGGCTGGTCCAGCAACCATTAGAAGAGCACATGCTGTCCATCCAATCACAGCCGTACAGCTGGAGTGGTCTTTGTGGACTAGAGATGCAGAAGAGGAGGTTATTCCTACTTGCAGGTAGGTAACTCATAATCAGCTATATATATATAAATGTTAAAAATATTATTTTTTTTAACGTCAAAATTATTATACTCCGAAAATACCTCAGACTAAGTTAGACTATTGAATAGGATTGAACACATAACCTCTTGTTTTACGAGTCAAAACCTCTATCAAGTGGGCTAGACCCACATTAGTGTTAAAAGACTAAGTGGCTATCATTAAGAGGCTACCTATTAATGGTTCATTGCCTCTGAATGATTAAGAAGTAACCTTAAATCTCAATGAATGATTAAAGAGGTGGGTTCTTAACCATTCAGACTTAAGGTTACCTTTTAACCATTCAGAGGCTAGGAATTATTAAGAGGCTACTAAACATCCCATAGTTAACTAGCAAACTAAAAGTTATATGTTGTAATACGTTATGTGGCTGTCTGTTTTATCATTTCCAGAGAATTAGGAATCGGAATCGTTCCTTTTGCTCCATTGGGCAGCGGGTTCTTTGCATCAGGGCCAAAGGTGATGGACAACTTGGCAGATAATGATTTAAGAAAGGTATTAGGATTCATTTGATTTCGATATTTTCATTTGTAGATTTAAAAAGCAGGATTTGACTTTTGTTGACTTAAATCAAACTGGTTTCATCCCGAACCGATTTTGGGTAGTGTTTTTTTGGGTTGGTTTGGGCCGGGTCATGCTGACACGATTTGTTCAAAATTTGTGTCACACGAAACATACAAAACTGGCCATTAAGATACATCTTTGATGCTACCTTCTTAGTGTTCAGAACGGGTTATCAAATTGCATAAATTCTAACAATAAGAAAAGAGTAAAATGTTGTTTTAGTCTCTTTGGTTCGACAACCTTTTTCATTTTAGTCCAATAGTTTAAATTTTGTCATTTTGGTTATAATTGTTTCATTTTATTGCTATTTTAGTCATTATGGTTTCATGACTAAATTGTCAAAATTAACCAAACCATAGGGACGGAAATGCCAAACCATGGGGATTAAAATGACATTTTACTCGTAAGAAAATTACCATTTTGCAAGTTTTGTTCATTGTTATCACTAATTAATCATTGTTTGTGCGTGTACTAGATTTTACCAAGGCTGCAAGGCGAGAACTATGATCACAATAAACTTGTATATGAGCGAGTTAGTGAAATGGCAGAAAGAAAGGGGTGCACCCCTTCACAGTTGGCACTAGCTTGGGTCCTGCACCAAGGGGATGATGTAGGTCCAATCCCTGGTACAACCAAGATTGAAAACCTGAACCAGAACCTTGGAGCACTTGGTGTTAAGCTCACGGCTCAGGACATGGCTGAGCTTGAATCCATGGCTTCGTTCAAAGGTGCTAGAATGCCCGAACAGATATTGGTGCACAGTTACAAGAACTCGGACACCCCACTTTTATCCTCATGGAAATCCAAATAAGAACATTGACCTTTTGTATTGGCCAATGGCCATGTGCCCCTAAAAGCATGCTTTTAGTATATGTATTATTTCGAGTGTGTTTGTTATGATGACATCTAAATAAATGTCTTGCGTGTTTATATTTTTTAGAGTAAATTACCAAGATGGTCCTTGTGGTATGCTAAGATTTCACTCTTGGTCCCTAGGTTTTATAAATTACCAATATGATCCTACAATTTACACATTTGTAACAAATATAGTCCTTAGGTCACGAAATTGCCCTCACATAATTGACCAAATTACTATCACATAAGAATTATATGTGTTACAAATGTGTAAAGTTTAGGACCATATGAGTAATTTATGAAACGTAGGGACCAAAAGTGAAATACTAGCAAACCACATGGACCATATTGGTAATTTACTCTATTTTTTATTTCTTATAAAATTCAAGTCTGTTTGTAAACATTTTTGGTTTTAAATTTTATTATAGCGTAATTTTGCATGAGCATTTCGGATAGGATGAGGAACAAAACCAGAAACATAATTTAAAATTTGAATTGGTTTGTTTGGGTTTTTTGTTTTTTTAGTACCCGTAGCAGAACATATATTTTTTCTTGAAGTTATATAGATGGAAGTGTTATGAAGAATTGAATAGAAATAATTAGAGTAAATATGGTTCTGGTCGTTTAAATGTATTAACCATTCTAACAAAAAATAGAATCTTTTATAAATTTAGCCCCATGTGTTGTTAAAACCGTAAATTGCTCATTTAATTATCTTGCATTTAACAATTAAAAAATATAAATATATATGAAAAAGTATACATCATTGGGGGCATGAAATTTACTTACATGTCTCCGGATGGATCTAAATTTAGCAAGATCGATAGATTTTTAGTTAGTGATCACTTTTATCATCGTTGGCCTTTGGCGATTCTCACGGCTCTCTGTAGGAAATGGTCCGATCACTCCCCACTCATCCTTACTACTTCGATATGTGACTTTGGTCCTGCTCCTTTCAAATTCTACTCTTCATGGCTGAAAATTCTGGGTATTGATGGGATAGTAGCCAATGCTCTGGCTGGGTGTTCCAATGTGGGAAATCCTGATGTTATTTTGATGACAAAATTAAGAAAAGTGAAAGCAAAAATAAAGGAATGGCGGGTCATAAGGGGTGAAATTGAAAATGCCCAGGTTTTTACCTTGGAGGATGAGTGTAATCAATTCGAAACACTGGCAGAATTGGGGTTCCTTTCAGATCAAGAACGTGATAGATGGCTCAATGTAAGAATGATCTTAAATTTCTGGAGCAATCAAAGTTACTGGATCTCAAACAAAAAGCTAGAGTTAGATGGGCGGTGACAGGGGATGAAAATTCCTCTTTCTTCCATGGGATGATCCGATCACATGCGGCGGCAAACAGAATTAATGGTATGTTGTTAGATGGGGAATGGTGCGTAGTACCGAATACAATCAAGAGAAAGGCGTGGCACTTTAGAAATAAATTTAAAGAACCCCTCCCCATTCGGCCAACCATTACCTGTCCAGAACTAAAAAAGATTGCTAATTGGGAGGCTGATGCCATGTCCATACAATTTTCTGAGGAGGAAATAAAAAGGGCTATTTGGGACATTGGGATGGAGAAGGCACCGGGTCCGGATGGTTTTAATTTTGCATTTTTCAGGCATTATTGGGATTTACTCAAATCGGATTTTGTAAATTTATTTTCATATTTTTATGATCATGGCACAATTCATATCAGTTGTAGTTCATCCTTTCTTCACTTAATCCCAAAAATTAAAGACCCTCAATCGTTCAATGACTTCAGACCGATCAGCTTATTGGGTTGTCTTCCTAAAGTAATATCCAAGGTTCTGGCAAATAGGATGTCCACGGTTATTGGATCGCTTATCTCGGAATCCCAATCGGCATTTATGACAGGAAGATATATTTTAGATGGTCCCTTGATGATGAATGAAATTTTGGCCTGGATCAAAATATCAAAAACTAAGGCATTGTTTTTTAAACTAGACTTTAATAAAGCCTTTGACTCAATATCTTGGGATTTCATTGATTCTATTTTGAATCAAATGAATTTCTCTCAACGTTGGAGGAAATGGGTAAGTGGCTGTCTTGCATGTTCTCGGGCATCTGTTCTTATTAATGGTGCTCCTACATGGGAATTTCAGTATTACAGGGGCGTGAGGCAAGGTGACCCGTTATCGCCTATGTTATTTATAATTGCTATGGAGGCTTTAAATCGTGTCCTACACAAAGCTGACAATCTTGGAATCTTTAATGGGTTGCAATTACCTAATGGTGGACCAAAAGTTTCTCATCTCATGTATGCAGACGATGTTATTCTGGTGGGGGAAGGAACTGACGCTAATGTCTTAAATTTAGCAAGAATCCTTAGATGTTTCTATTTGGTGTCAGGATTAAAGGTTAACTGGACAAATGCAACCTGTTCGGATTTAATTTAAGTGATCAGGTGGTTGTGGAAATGGCAGCGCGACTACATTGTCAGGTAGGGAAAACCCCTTTCACGTATCTGGGAGTACCTGTTGGAGTAATATGAACCGCATCAGGAGTTGGAAACCGATTATTGATACTTTTGAAAACAAACTGTCGTTGTGGAAAGCTTCTTCATTGTCTATGGGCGGGAAACTTACGCTGTTAAAATCGATATTAAATAGTTTGCCCTTATATTACTTTTCTCTTTTTAAGGTACCTGTGGGGGTGATTGAAATTTTAGACAAAATAAGGAGGACTTTCTTATGGGGTGGCTCTCATGGGAGAAATAAAATCCACTGGGCAAAATGGGATCTTGTGTTAACATCTAAGAAGAATGGTGGTTTGGGTGTCGGAAGCCTCAAAGATGCAAATGTTGGTCTTCTTGCCAAATGATGGTGGATGTATAATACGGAACCGGGCAAGCTTTGGAGAAGAGTTGTCCATGCATTACATTCTTCCATTCGTATTCCGGATTTCATCCCATGTAAACCGATTATAGTGGGCTCTTGGAAAAATATAGTAAGTATTGAATCTCATTTAATAAATTTTGATATTCACCTGAGGAGCATCATCAAACCGGTTCTAGGAAATGGTAGCTTTATATCCTTCTGGATGGATTCGTGGGCGGCGGAAAAACCTTTCTGTCATTTGTTCTCTTCATTGTTTGACATTGAGCGTAATAAATCATGTTGGGTCTCTAACCGAGTGAATAGATCAGGAGGGTCTATCGACTGTAACTGGGATTGGTTATCTCCTCCAACTACTTTGGAGGAATTGGAGAGTTGTATGCGCCTGATTGATCAGGTCCCTTTCACGGATGGCCGGTACTATATAAATGGATATGGAATGTTGACTCTAAAGGCTTGTTTAATGTCAAGTCAATTAGGTTGCTATGCTCGAAGGCTTGGGAGCAGGGGTCACAGTGGGTGCTAGATGAGTAAATGGGTTCCTGTCAAAGTAAACATCCTAGCTTGGAAGGCACATCTTGGGCGTCTCCCAACCAAAGTAGCTCTGGATAAAAGAAGGATACCTGTGGGTTCTATTATGTGTCTCTTATGTAACGATTGTGCTGAATCTACATACCATCTATTTGTTTCCTGTTTTGTGGCTACTATGACATGGCAGGGAATTTCAATTTGGTGTAAATTGAAGCCTATATTTGCTTTTTCTATCCAAGATCTGCTGCTGGTGCATCGGATGGGAAAAAGGAATGAGCTCAAAATGCAAGCCATTCAGACTATAGTTCTTACAACATTATGGGTTCTTTCGCAAGAAAGGAATGAAGTGATTTTCAATTCCAATAGATGCTCTTATCATGGGATATTCAAGGAGGTTCAATCATTAAGTTTCTTTTGGATCAAAAACCGATCGAGGTGGGAATCAGTAACTTGGGAAGCGTGGAGTAACTTTTCTTTTTAAGTCGTCCACTTGACTGTTTCTTTGTATGGCTATTTTAGTTGGTTTTGGTTGTATTGGTGGATGTATATTTTTTTGGTGTCCTTGCGAGGTTTAGCATCTTGCTGGCTCATTTTAGGGTTATCTATTGAAAGTCGCCATTCAAAAAAAAAATCTATCGTCTACCCCTACTATGTTTTAGTTAACGGTTGGTTGACCCTCGTTCAAAAATATTAGTTCTATGGTAAATTACTCAACTGCTATATTTGTTCAGAGCCTTGTATCTCCTTATTTTAATGCGAGCCAGAAGCGGGTTGGTATAGTTTTTCGACAGTTATTCAAAAGACCAAATGCCAGTTCGTGTTTGTGGCAGCCATGACAGATACCTGGATCAGCATGCTTGCATGTTGGGTATGAATTTATCTTCTAGTAGCCTTTAGTTTCATTTCTTGCCAATGATCTCTTTGAGGTTTGATGAATAAAGTGAATGATTATATGGACCAGCTTTTATCTGAAACTTTTTGTTCCAACTGTTTCTTTCTTTATATTAAATTCTTCATTAATATTATTATTATTATTTTTTAACAGCAAACGTTTGATTATCTGGGATCACCCAAAATTAAGTTAGCATGAAGCGGTTTAAGCAACGAGCTTATCTTATCCCTGTACATAAATATCTTTATATATGTTGCCATAGCCTAAATGAGATTGTAATAGTTAGTCAGTTATATGTTTTTGAAGGTGATGGTGTTGAATCATATTGAAGATCGATGATGTTTTATAATGGGAACCTTCTTGTGGTTAACTAGGGGTGTTCAGAAAACCTAAAATCCAAAAAAATCCAAATCCTATCTGAAACTCGAAAAAACCGATCCGAATTCTTATTCGGGTTGTTCGGATAGATCGAGTCGGATATACATTTTTCTTTTTTGGATCAGATTGAATATCAAATATCCAAAACCTTACTTATCCGGATCGGATATCCAAATACAACCCGAAAAAACCCTGGTTGTTCGGATGTAAAAATCAAGTTCATTTGGGTTATTTGGATAGATTTAGATCGGATAAGCATATTTTTTATTTGGATCGGGTTTTGGATAGGACCTCAAAATTTTCAAATACGAATAACTCGATCCAAATAAACCGTTATCTAACCCGATGAACACCCTTAGGTTAACTACATGAGCTTGATTATTGACTTGATTTTTCTTTGTATGATTGAATTTGCTATCAAAGTAGCACTTGAGAATTCTATCAAAGTATACGGCCCGTAAAGGCCTGTACGACCGGTATGGCCCCCTCTGAAATTCCCTCGTAGTCTGATCCCATCTACCATGTATGGCCGTACAGGCCTATATGCCTAATGTGTTGGCCGTATTGGTTGTGCTATATGGCCCGTATAGGCCTGTACAGACCGTACGGTGATCGTATAGGGTGTAATAATAACAACACCCTTTAAGAAATTGTTAAAAGAATAAAAAAAATCATTTACAAACATATGATTTAATAGATATATAAGTAACTTTTTATAATTAATTTTACAATAAAAAAACTGGAGACAATTATGTAGAACTAAAACAATATTAAATTTTTGTTAAAAAACATTATTTTTTAAGGGTAGGAAAGCATATTAACGTTTAGGTAGCATTTGGTATGTATGAATAAATGGTGGAATGAAATGAGTGTCCCCGTGGAAAGGCGTGGTTCGTTTTGGGGCTAAGGGCAAGTTAGCATCAAGGTATATCGGACCGTTTGAGATCACTCAACGAATTGGCCCTGTGGCATACAGACTCAGGCTTCCTGATAAACTTAGCGGGGTACACGATGTGTTTCATGTATCCAATCTTAAGAGATGTCTCGCTGATGAATCGTTGGTCATACCTATGGAAGAAATACAAGTGGATGAACAACTACATTTCATTGAAGTACCTGTAGAAATTATGGATCGTGAAGTCAAGAGACTCAAACAAAGTCGTATCCCAATCGTGAAGGTTCGTTGGAATTCCAAACGCGGGCCAGAATTTACCTGAGAGCGGTCACATGAAGACAAAGTATCCCCATTTGTTTCAAGAAGCAGTGCCCGACAATGATGCTTAAATTTCGGGACGAAATTTCTTTAACAAGTGGAGACTGTGACAACTAGTACCAGATCGTCCGGCAATCCGTACGATATGTGTACTTACACCCTTACTATGTGTAAATAACTATGTGTAGATAACTATGTGTGCATGACTATGTGTGAATAACTATTTGATAAACAATTGGGTGAAAATAGGACTATAGAACAGTATATCAGTTGTATGTATTGGAATGAAAATTTAAATACAAAAATACAACACAAGTGAAATAACAAGGGTGAAAGCAAATGACAAATACAAATCGGTTGCGATCTGATATCCACAAATAACAGGAATCAGATGGCCGACAAGTTAGTGAGAAAACAATGTGAAAACAGTAAGGATTAGTTGAGTCCGTCGGTGAGAATGTACAGTTCAAACAACAGTTCAGTATCTTTTACGAACGATGAACTGACAGAGTGTTTGCGCGGGTGACGATTGACACAAACATATCTGCGAGTTTAATGTTCTGAACGACAACTGAAAAATAGAAAACCAAATCAGATGGTGAAACGTACGATCGTATTCGTATAGTTAACGCTCTGTACGAAAACACGCGTAAGTTACATTTTCTGACGAAACGAAGAAATTTAAACAATTACAAACTTAAAAATAATGAAAAGTAAATAAAAATAATAATTATCAAGAAATTCCACCTAAAAAGATTTAAGTTAAACTATTTTTATTAAACTATACATAATTAACATTAAATAACGAAATAACGAGATTTAACGGTCTGATCACGAACGAACCATAAAAATAAGTAAAATATAATATTTTACGTTTTTCAATTTTGAAACTCATCAAAAATAATCAAAGAAACCTAAATTTCAATCTAAAAAGTTTATTTATGTAAACGTAACGGCGCGTACGTAAAAATACGCGAAACCGACACCGAGCGAGACCGAACACGTGGTTAAACACCCGGGGTATAAAACCCCATCTTTCTCTTCCTCCTTCATTTATTTCATTCATACTCTCTCTCTAACCTCAAAATCCCGGTTTTGAGTTTTTCACTAGAAATCCTCCACAAAAATCATCATAACTAGCTCATTTCATAGCCAAATTGCGCAAATAATATTTCGAAACGATCGTCTCGACAAGAGGAAGCTTGTAGTACAAGGGATCGGAGCTGATTCGAGCTAAATCGGCCAGAATCTTAGAGAGAAGCATCTGCAAAAAGGTGAGTTTTTCACTGTTCCGGCTGTTAAGATTTTTAATCTGTTTTAATCCTTCAAAACAACTAGATTGTGAACCAAAATGAGTTAAGGACTTAAGGATGAGGATGATTTGAAGTTTTGAACGTTCGAGCGGGGTTGGGAGGCTTGAGAATGAACAAAATCGAAGTATGAACGTGATAGAATCGATGGAAGAGCTCATGGAATGCTTAGAATCGATGGGCAATGGGTGGGATCTGTGTTCATCGACTTTGATAGGACCGACAGAGGCTGAAATCGATGAGGTCCCGGTCGATATTGATAAAGATGACTAGTCCAAGGACTTTGAATCTGATTTCCATCGATCTGGTTCATCATCGAAGTTAGGCCATCGATTTTAAGGGGGGCTGTCGGTTACAACTCAGCCTGTTGATCAAACTTAGCATGATCGACACCCCATTTCAGCTCAACAGTCCATCTATGAGATCCAAGCATGATAAGACAATAACCAAGTAAAATGCTTTAGAATTGTGGTTGCTACAACCGTAAAATCAACCTAGTATTGAGGGAACTTATTGGCTAAACTTAAGTGTTAGCCGAAGGTGATACTCATCGATATTACACGAGGATGCCATCGGTATTTGTAAGCCCCAAAACCCACACATGCATAACACGTGTTTAATCCAACATTTCAAAATAGGTCCCATATTTTTTTAAAATAAACATCCATTTTCATCATCCAAAATAACCCAAGTTTTCATCAAAACATATAAAGTTAGGTTAAGTCTACATTTGAAAACTCAATTACAACATTAACAACAATCCACAAAAGTTATTGGGTTTCAATTAAAACGGGTTCGATCCGATCCTTCATACTATTCCCGATCACGCACGCCATCACCCTTTACGTTCACCTACAAAACACCACATTTAAATCACCATTAGTTCGTAAGAACTAAGTAAGAACACCTATGTATACTCTTTGGTGCATAACCGAAGGTTATTAGATCCTAAAACGCGATTAAAAGACCAAGACGAGTGACTTTGGACACCCCCAACCGTAGCTTATGGTCAGACCGTAGGCTATGGTCATTTTAAACAGAACCCTCCAACCGTAGCTTATGGCCTGATCGTAGGCTATGGTCATTTTAAACAAAAGCTTTCAGCCGTAGGCTATGCCCAGGGCATAGCTCATGCTCCCTGCACTTACCAAATATCACTTTTTTCGCGTTTTACACCCCCGCAACCACCCCGGATCGTATCAACCCTTTTGTTTCTCCCAAATACATCCCATAACACCTTTAAAACATAACTACCATGTTCCAAAACATAATTTGGTGTTATAATTGAGTTAATCACCAAACGATTTGTTAAACGGGTCATTTACACCTAAACCCGTTAACAGCACAAATTTTCATCCAAAACTAATGGAACTTCCTTTTCCCCAAGGATTTCCATTTGTTACATTAATTCAACATATTCAACATGAAAATCATATTCATAGCACTTTAAAACACCAATAAAGTGTTAGACCATATAATTCACCAAGTAAAAGTCAAATTATTTACCATTTCCTTGAGACTTCCTTTTTCACCAAGGATTCTCAAGGTAGGTAATCACACCACTTGTGATTTACCTAAACTCCATATATAAACCATGGGAAGATCACACCACTTGTGATTCAACCCGTTTTGCATTCACACACCTTGTGAATTGTTTAACTGTTTTCAGTCAAACTTCAAATAAGAAGTTCACACCACTTGTGAATCATTCTTATTCCTGCATACCACTTATAAACATAACAAATCACAATAACTAAGCAATTTAAACACCTATTGCATGTTATTGTTAACACAAATTAATTTCCACCTTCACACCTCTTATGGATCATTTGACCAATTTCAGTAAAATTACAAATATGAAGTTCACACCTTTTGTGAATCATTCTTACTCCTCCACACCACTTGTAAATATACAAATTATACAATAACTAAGCAACTATAACACATATTGCATATTATTGACAAAAACCAATCATACAAACACCAATTCACCAAATTTACATATTCACACCTCTAGTGAATTGTTTGACCAATTTCGGTCAAACTTCAATAAGAAGTTCACACCTCTTGTGAATCATTCTTATTACACCACATCAAATGTAAACATTCTACATTACAATAACTAAGCAAGTATAACACATATTGCATGTTATTGTCAAACAACAAATGTACAAACACCAATTCAACATTACAATGTATATTCCACATACATCTACATACATATATACATATATGTGCATAACACCATTTAACAACATCAAGTATAATAGTGGGTGATTTACCTTGCCCCGACAAGTTATCCACCACCATAATCTCCTTTCCGAGTCATTTAGTTCCACTACTTCCACCATTGCTTCCTATTATCACAACTAATAGGTTTTAATACAAAGGTTGACTATAACTAGTCAAATTACACCATTAGACCCATTTTCACCATTTTCAATCAAGTTTATTTCCAATTGATCCATTATCACCCAAACTCATCATTTATCATCTATAAAACATATTTCACCTCACAAATACACTGAAAACTCATTTTTAAGTTAAAACTCTCAATTGGTCATTTTATCAAACACCTTATGTGCACCTGATGTGTGCAAAGTAGTTTAATTAAAAATAACAAAAATTACAACTAACCTAGACACTAAGTAATAATCTAGACTCTCTAAACTAAACTACTAACAGGCAAGTGAACCTATCGAAAATAGTAAAGAAAAGTACGTCCTGATATCGAACCACAGACTTCTATAGAAAATGCTAACTAGACTCAAAGACTTATCTATACAAATTTACTACTTAAATAGAATAATAATAAGGAAGGGGGGATTTTGCTAACAAAACTAAGAATAACTTAAAGAAAGACTATAGAGAAGACACCTAACTATAATGAAGATCGAAACGAAGATCAGACAAAGAAAGAGCACTACCTAGGCATGAATCCCACGCATGCTCAACAAAGGATCTATTGGTAATGGAAACGATGTGATACCGGGATCTTAAAATACTAAACTCAAAGGAAACCTAGTGCACCCTTGACCCTTCTCAAGGATTGTCAACTAAGAGTCCTAAAAGCCGTTAAACCACCGGTTGAATGGATTTCCCTCACAGGTCATCCAAATATACTCAAAATGTATCCGCTAGACAATCTACCTTACAGCGCGAAAATCTCAAAACACCTAGGTGCAAGGGATAACTAGGATTTTTCTATTAGATTCGGTAAACATGGATGTAAAACGAACTAGAAAGATCTTCTCACAAAGTCTCTAAACTAGTAAATCTAACACCTTAGACAAACCAACAATCTCTCACCTCACGACTGTCACACCCCCAATTTTCAACTAACGGAATCATACCGTTTGGGAACGTGACAAACCAGGATCTCAGATCATTAGACATAACGAAGACCTCTATATGATTTTCAAAACATACTTTGGTCTTAAAACATCAACATCAAAGTTTACAAAGTTTGCGGAAGCGTTTAAAACATTAACAGTGTAATAATGCAATTTACAATGTAAAGTTTTCAATTGTTCAAATTCAAGTAACTAAAATGTAAAGTCATGCAATGCGACTCAATCTCCTAGTCCATGCCTGCTTTCTTGTGCACCTTAATGTCCTGAGAAAACATGTAAATCAAGTCAACACAAAGGTTGGTGCATAACACAGGTTTAAGCATTCATAATGTTTAAAACAACAGTTTGAATATCAAGTTTGCAGATAACATAATCACACATGCATAGTCATGATAGCTAGTCATTTGTACTATTTACATAAGTGGTCGACACCGAAGCTGACGATTGCCATGCTATAGCATGTTTTTGCCTTGCCACTATTGTCTAGCACAAACAATAGTAATGAATGTTTGGTCAGTCAAACACCTGCGTAGATCCCATCTACCAAGTGAGGTTTGTCAAACCTAATAGATCTATTTCCAACTACCACGCTTTGCGCTACGGCAAACTAAACGGTTCGAAGTGTGTAAGGACTTTTAAATGCTATGTTGTCACATAATGTAAACAGCTAACTCATGCAAGTGATATGTATCTAAAATGTTTGTTTGCACATGTTTTCTCCCCCAAAACAGTTAAAATAAGAAAGGGGTCGTGTACGCATCTTTGAGTATTGCAGAATGATCAACTACGTGAGCTCGTGTAGATAATCCTCTTACGAAGGATCTGTGGTTTAAACAATAACCTAAAGTTATTCGGAATATCATTTTATACTTGGAATCACATACGTGTCAGCACACGTATGTGAAAGTGTTAAAAATGTACATACGAATGTACACGAATTTTTGAAATCATTTAAATAAAATCATATATGATTTTATTTAAAAGAACGTAATTACACTCGATTACGTTTTTTGATCAAAAATATAATTTTATCATTCCAATTAGTTCGTATTCTCGTTACGTTTCCAACGCAATTCGAACCGATCAAATCGGAGTTCAAACGAAGAAGTTATGGGCTAAAATCAAAAAGGTTTTGAAAATACCAAAAACCGGCAGCCCTAAGGCTCGAACCCGCGACCTGTCACTCACAACACACACACCTTACCAGTCTCGCCCGCTAGGGTATCGCATAAGGGTTCAGAAATAAATTCTTTTAACTACTCTTCCAATTGATTTCCCTTTTAAAATTATAGCCGAAGCAATTGGAGTCCAAATTGACCCACAATTCGAACTCAATAGCCCTTAAAACCATAGGGTTTCGATTCTAGTTATTCAACTGAATCTCTAAGTGATTTTAATTCGAAAACAAAACACCATAACCCACTTATTTGGGAGTACACAGATTCGAACTCAAGTTCTTAAATCCCTCACTCAAAACCTAACAATTTGTGATGATATTGTGAAATTGATATGTGGATAAACATAATCGGTGGTTTCTGAATCTGATAGCACCATTTGATTTGACTTTTAAACCCACCACGACTAAATCCCCCAAAATCGTTTAACATAAGAACCCTAGATCTTGTTCTTAATCAATTCATTATAATGCAATGAAATTGAATCATGGCTTAGCTCCATCGAAACTCTCTGAAACTAAAAACAACATTCAATTTGATCCTAAAGCTCGTTTAATACAAAACCGCCAAACCTGTTCTTAGTATAAACCCTAGAATTAGAAATCATGAAATTCGTTATAACTAGAATGTATTAATTTGATTATAACCCACGTTTGACTCGAAACCCCCAAAACCGATTTTGTTAAGAACCCTAGAAATCGGACCCTTATAATTCGAAATCCTTTGATGAAATTGGATTAGAGGTATTCTTAGTCGGCGGTTTCAGAAGGTGTAGGAGTGAAAACTTACTTGTTTCAATGATCAATTGCACAAGATCGATTATGGACTTGAGTTTCGGCCGACTTCCAATCAATTCTTCAATCCCACGCTTCCGAGAACAAATTGCCGTACACAGATGATCCTAAATGTGCCGAATAGTGCTTCTGAGAGTTCAATTGGAAGTGCTTTGCTCGAATTATACGAATTGTAGTGGTGTAAGTGGCGGTTTCATGCTTTAGTAATAATTTGAAATTAATTGGGTAAATCAAAGGATCAATAACGCATGTTGGCTGTTAATAATCATCAATGTGATGATTTTAACAGACTTAATTCAATAGTAACTGATTACAAGATGCCATTCGAATTCCAATTGCCACAAAATTCCGAATTTTGACTCCTAAAAGTCAAAATTGATGCTTCTACTCCTTTATAACCCAAAACCTTATAATTTTAAGTATTCTAGAACTTATTTTACTTGATTCTAATCCCTTAGGTTTGATATTATTTGATTTCGCGCAATAATATCATATTTCGGCTAACAAAGTTGAACCAAAAATTCCGAATTGTCACTAGTTGGGCTAATTGAACTATTATTGGGCTTGATTAATCCAATTGGGCCTCCTAAATACCATTGGCCTACCTTGGCCTTATTGGGCCTACCTTGGCCTTATTGGGCCTTCCTTGGCCTTATTGGGCCTACCTTGGCCTTATTGGGCCTTCCTTGGTTTCCTTGGGCCTAACTTGTCTTGTTGGGCCTGTGATCTCACTATTTTCAGTTAACGAAGTCAATTCGAAAAGTCGGATTGTCACATCATCCCCTTGTTGAAGGAATTTTCGTCCCGAAAATTAGTAAATGTTAGGAGTAGTTAGGAAACTACTTACGAGTTTAAATCGTACGTGTTAGTGTGATTTGATCATTCTGTGTGCTTGTGTCTCACACACAAACTCTAATGCTTGCAACATCACAACTAAATGTGATCGTTCAATGTGACTGTTCGTGTGTACACTAGTTAGTTCACTACCTAACTGTGACTGTTTGTGTTTGATCATACTGTGTTGTGTAACCTCACACATAGTGAGTTTCTGTAACTGTTTGTACTATGCAACCCCGCACATAGCAAAATGTGTGTAACTAATCATGCATGTACTACCATAACATGTAACATACGAAATGTAGCACATAAAATATATAAAATGTAATGTAGCACAAATGTTTGTAACAAAATCAATTGAATAAGTGTTTGTGCTTACAGTTTGAAATTTGCAGTGCTGATGTGTGAAGCATCACGTCATCCCCTTGTTGAAGGAAATTTCGTCCCGAAATTTAACGTGCGCTCTCAGTGTTAGCAGTAGTTGTTTTGAACAGATGAGGATACTTCTTCATCATTTGGTCTTCCCGTTCCCATGTGAATTCAGGACCACGTCTTGTATTCCATCGAACTTTGACAATCGGAATCTTGCTTTGCTTAAGTTGTTTGACCTCTCGGTCCATGATTTCTGCTGGTTCTTCAATGAATCGTAAATGTTCATCTACTTGTATTTCTTCCAACGGTACAATCAATGTCTCATCAGAAAGACATTTCTTTAAGTTCGATACGTGAAAGACATCATGAACTCCACTGAGTTCATCCGGTAGTTTGAGTTGATACGCAACCGGACCAATCCTTTTCAGGATCTCAAAAGGTCCTACGTAACGTGGACTAAGCTTTCCGCGCTTGCCGAATCGTATCTCACCTTTCCAAGGTGATACCTTTAGAAGAACTCGGTCTCCTACTTGAAATTCCAATGGTTTACGACGTTTGTCAGCATAACTCTTCTGTCGATCCCGAGCCGCTGCCATACGGTTCCGGATTTGAACTATCTTCTCTATCGTCTCGTGTACTAGTTCAGAACCTGTAATCTGACTGTCACCAATTTCAGCCCAGCAAACTGGTGAACGACATTTGCGACCATATAAAGCTTCAAACGGTGCTGCTTGAATACTTGTATGATAACTATTGTTGTAAGAGAATTCCACTAACGGTAAGTGATTCTCCCAACTATCACCAAAGTCAATTACACAAGCTCGTAACATATCCTCGAGCGTTTGAATCGTACGTTCACTTTGACCGTCGGTCTGTGGGTGATAGACGGTACTCATATCCAAGCGAGTCCCCAATGACTTATGAAGTGATTTCCAAAAGTTGGAAGTAAATCGGGCATCCCGATCTGATATGATAGAGATTGGCACGCCATGCCGTACTACAACTTCCTTGATGTAAATGTGAGTCAGTTTCTCCATCTTATCAGTTTCCTTGATTGCTAAGAAGTGTGCAGATTTCGTTAATCGATCAACAATTACCCATATCGTATCACAACCACTCGGTGTACGGGGTAACTTAGTAATGAAGTCCATCGAAATCTGTTCCCATTTCCACATCGGTATTTCTGGTTGTTGCAGTAAACCATATGGTTTCTGATATTCAACTTTGACTTTCGAACAAGTCAAACATTTGCTAACGTACTTAGCAATGTCAGCTTTCATGTGAGGCCACCAATACAGTGCCTTCAAATCATGGTACATCTTATCTGATCCCGGATGGACTGAATACCTGGACTTATGTGCTTCATCCATCACGAGTTCTCTTAAACCTCCATACAAAGGTATCCACATTCGATTAATGAAATAACGAATTTCATCAGATTTAACATCCAGTTGTTCTTCCATTCCTCGTAAGGATTCCTGTACCAAGTTTTCCTTTTTCAAAGCCTCGAGCTGAGCACTGCGTACCTTGTCAGGTAAGTCAGTCTGTATCGTCATCATAAGTGCGCGAACCCGTCTTGTTCCTGTTATGTCTTTTCTACTCAGAGCGTCAGCTACTACATTAGCTTTTCCCGGGTGATACTTAATCGCGCATTCGTAGTCGTTCAACAACTCAACCCATCGTCGTTTTCTCATATTAAGCTCCTTCTGATCAAAGATATGTTGCAAACTCTTATGATCAGTGTAAATAGTACACTTAGTTCCATACAGATAATGCCTCCAAATCTTCAAAGCAAAAACCACTGCTCCTAACTCCAAGTCATGAGTAGTGTAATTCTTTTCGTGTGGTCGTAGTTGCCTTGAAGCATAAGCAATCACTTTATCACGTTGCATAAACACACATCCCAATCCCTGTGCAGATGCGTCACAATACACCACAAAGTCTTCTGTCCCTTCTGGTAAGGACAGAATCGGTGCACTACAGAGTTTCTGTTTCAACAACTAGAACGCAGTTTCCTGTTTATCCGTCCAGTTATACTTCGTTCCCTTATGCATAAGAGCTGTAAGTGGTTGAGCGATCTTTGAGAAACCTTCAATGAATCGTCGATAATAACCCGCCAAACCAAGGAATTGTCGTACCTCGGTAGGGGTCTTTGGCGCTTCCCAATTCTTAATCGCTTCAATCTTTGCTGGATCAACATGTATGCCCTTTTCATTGACTATATGACCCAAGAATTGTACTTCTCGCATCCAGAAATCACATTTCGAGAACTTAGCGTACAATTGTTCCTGTTTCAGTAATTCTAGTAGCAATCGAAGATGTTCAGCGTGCTCTTCTTCGGTCTGAGAATAGATGAGAATGTCATCAATGAAAACAATGACAAACTTATTGAGATAAGGTTTACAAACACGATTCATGAGATCCATGAATACAGCTGGAGCGTTTGTCAACCCAAATGGCATGACCAAGAACTCATAATGGCCATAGCGTGTCCTGAATGCTGTCTTTGGAATATCCTCCTCCTGGACTCTTAGTTGATGATAACCAGACCTGAGATCAATCTTCAAGTAGTAACTCGAACCTTGCAACTGATCGAACAGATCGTCAATTCTGGGTAACGGATACCGGTTCTTGATAGTAACCTTGTTCAACTCCCGGTAATCGATACACTTACGGAAAGTCCCGTCCTTCTTCTTAACAAACAAAACTGGAGCTCCCCACGGTGAAAAACTAGGTCGTATGAAACCCTTATCCAACAACTCTTGCAATTGTGTGGATAACTCTTGCATCTCTGACGGTGCAAGTCGATAAGGCGCCCTAGCTATCGGTGCTGCATCTGGTGTAAGGTCGATTCGGAATTCCACCTGTCTGATAGGCGGTAATCCCGGCAAGTCTTCTGGAAATACCTCCGAAAATTCACAAACTACTGGTATATCTTCAATCTTCTTCTCAGCTACCGGCTTTTCAGTTATAAGTGCTATAACTGCCGTATGACCTTTCCGCAGACATTTGTGTGCTTTCATACAAGATATGAGACGCAGTGGTGTACTGCTCTTCTCACCTTGTACATACAATGTCTCTCCATGCGAAAGAGGTATGCGAACAATCTTTTCATGGCATACGATTTCAGCCTGGTGTTTGGATAACCAGTCCATGCCAATGACTACATCAAAACTGCCTAAGGCAATAGGCATAAGGTCAATTTCTAATGTTTGTCCCATCAAATCAAGGATACATCCCTTAAGTATATGTTCCACTACAATTAATTTACCATCAGCTAATTCCACAGTGTATGGACTATCTAAGGCAGTGGGACTAACATTTAGCAACTTAGCAAGTGAACTAGATACAAAACTCCGATCGGCACCAGTGTCAAATAACATAGAGGCATAGTGATTATTTAAGAGGAACGTACCCGTAACAATGTTGGGATCCTCCCGTGCTTGACGTCCTCCAATCACAAACGCCCTGCCCCTAGCACCATTGTTGTTGTTGTTGTTATTGTTGTTATTGGTGCCATTACCGTTACCATTGCCGTTGCCATTGCCATTTGCATTATTATCCCCACCTTTCTTGAGTTGTGGGCAATCCTTCTTAAAGTGCCCCATCTTGCCACATTCAAAACAACCCTTCTGTGCGTTGTTCTGATTGTTATTATGATTGTTGTGATTGTTTTGCAGCTCTCCCCGACAATCCTTAGCTGCATGCCCAACCTTACCACACCTTTGACACTTAGCTCTATCACATTGATTTCCCGTATGATGAAATCCACACCTGTTGCACTTTGGGTGTTTACCAATATAACCCCCTGACGATGATGATTGTTGACCACTATTTGAGTTGTGATAAGACTTGTTTGAGTCTTGTTTCCGGTTCTGCTGAAACGGTTGTTGGTTGAAATTCTTGATGTTGCTGTTCTCCCACTTCCTTTTGTGGTCTCCCACCTTAGTAGCTGATGTTCTTTTAGGCAGAGTCCCCTGTAGCACTGCCTGATCAGTCAGTTGGTGCGCTAACCGAACAGCTTGTTGGATGGTCGTGGGATTTGCAGAAGTGACCAACCCCCGGATTTGAGGCACCAGTCCTCCGATGTACCTCTCTATCCATTTGCTTGATGGAGTAGCCATATGAGGTAGAAGTCTGGCTAATTCATGAGATCGAGTAGTGTACTCCTCGATGTTTGATCCCTCCATCTTGAGGTGCCAGTATTCTTCCTCTAGTTTTTGCATCTCACTACGAGGACAGTACTCCTCCTGCATTAAAGTTTTGAATCCATTCCAGGTCAAGGCATTAGCCTCACCCAATCCCAAGGTCTGAACATTTGAGTTCCACCAAGTCAAAGCTGGACCCTCTAATGTTCCCGTAGCATACTTCACCTTGTTCTCATCTGGACAATTGCAAATCTCAAACACAGATTCAGCCTTCTCAATCCATCGTAGGAGTCCAATGGCTCCTTCCGATCCTTTGAAATTGTGTGGCTTACAGTCCAAGAACATCTTGAACGTGCATGCCTGTGGGTTAACCAGTCCCCCTGCCGGACCCTGTGGCCCTGTATTGTGTGTCTGAGCGTAGTTCGCGATAGCCTTCGCGACCCTGTTATTGATTAGCTCGTTGAGCTCAGCAACTGTCATGTGAACGTTCTCGTTGGCCATTATCTTCCTAGTTAAAAGAAGTGTTAGAGCGTTATCAAGATCCAATGTGACATGTGTAAACAAAACAACAAACACAACATGTAATGTATAAGTCAATACAACTGTTGGCAATAAGTAGAAATTTTCAATAGATAATAATCTGGTTTGAGTACAATACTTTTGAAATCAAACATAAGTTTTCAAACTTCTAATGTAGGGACACAACCCGCCCCTAATAAGTTTAAACAAAACAAAACAAATCAATCATCCTCAACAGTGGATTCAGGATCAGAATCAACAACTGGTGCTGGTTCTTCCCCTTCCTCCTCTTCATCCTCTTCCTCATTCTCCGAGGCCACCAAATCTTCCAAGGCTTCCAGTCTGCCTTCCAGAATCTCCGCTCGGTTCTCTGAAGCTTCAAGACGACCAATCAAATTAATCATCTCATCCCGCATATCGTTGACCAGATGGGCAAGATTATCCTGTCTTTCATTAGCATCCCATAATTCCCGAACATTATACTCGATCCTGTCATTCGCCCAGTACAAGTCCTCGCGCAGTTTGGCGATCTCCTCAGCATCAGTCCTTTGCCTCTTAGGCTCAGGAACATCCAATACCGGTGGTGGATGGGTAGAAGGTCCCTCAGCAGGGATCTCCTGAGTACCCTCCACTGACTCCTCCTCCGGATCCTCATCCGGGTCCTCATCCGGATCCTCCTCCGGATCCTCCTCTGGGTCCTCATCTGGATCCTCCTCCGGATCTGAATCATCCCTCTCATATGGTGGAGGAGATGGAATAGGTGGTGCTGGTGCTGATGGTGGTGCTGGAACTATCGGCTCCTCATCCTCAGAATCATCAATGTAAATATACGGTGCTGATGATGAAAATGCCATGCCTGTTACATAATACCATATGTAAGTGCAGTGCCATGGAATGTGTAAGCAAGTCAATTACATAATGCCATATGTAATTTCTAAGTAATATGTGTAAACATATGTGTCTAATGTCTAACAGTCATAGTCTAAGTCTACAAATGCAAACCTAGTTCGCTATAACCAATGGCTCTGATACCAATCTGTCACACCCCCAATTTTCAACTAACGGAATCATACCGTTTGGGAACGTGACAAACCAGGATCTCAAATCATTAGACATAACGAAGACCTCTATATGATTTTCAAAACATACTTTGGTCTTAAAACATCAACATCAAAGTTTACAAAGTTTGCGGAAGCGTTTAAAACATTAACAGTGTAATAATGCAATTTACAATGTAAAGTTTTCAATTGTTCAAATTCAAGTAACTAAAATGTAAAGTCATGCAATGCGACTCAATCTCCTAGTCCATGCTTGCTTTCTTGTGCACCTTAATGTCCTGAGAAAACATGTAAATCAAGTCAACACAAAGGTTGGTGCATAACACAGGTTTAAGCATTCATAATGTTTAAAACAACAGTTTGAATATCAAGTTTGCAGATAACATAATCACACATGCATAGTCATGATAGCTAGTCATTTGTACTATTTACATAAGTGGTCGACACCGAAGCTGACGATTGCCATGCTATAGCATGTTTTTGCCTTGCCACTATTTTCTAGCACAAACAATAGTAATGAATGTTTGGTCAGTCAAACACCTGCGTAGATCCCATCTACCAAGTGAGGTTTGTCAAACCTAATAGATCTATTTCCAACTACCACGCTTTGCGCTACGGCAAACTAAACGGTTCGAAGTGTGTAAGGACTTTTAAATGCTATGTTGTCACATAATGTAAACAGCTAACTCATGCAAGTGATATGTATCTAAAATGTTTGTTTGCACATGTTTTCTCCCCCAAAACAGTTAAAATAAGAAAGGGGTCGTGTACGCACCTTTGAGTATTGCAGAATGATCAACTACGTGAGCTCGTGTAGATAATCCTCTTACGAAGGATCTGTGGTTTAAACAATAACCTAAAGTTATTCGGAATATCATTTTATACTTGGAATCACATACGTGTCAGCACACGTATGTGAAAGTGTTAAAAATGTACATACGAATGTACACGAATTTTTGAAATCATTTAAATAAAATCATATATGATTTTATTTAAAAGAACGTAATTACACTCGATTACGTTTTTTGATCAAAAATATAATTTTATCATTCCAATTAGTTCGTATTCTCGTTACGTTTCCAACGCAATTCGAACCGATCAAATCGGAGTTCAAACGAAGAAGTTATGGGCTAAAATCAAAAAGGTTTTGAAAATACCAAAAACCGGCAGCCCTAAGGCTCGAACCCGCGACCTGTCACTCACAACACACACACCTTACCAGTCTCGCCCGCTAGGGTATCGCATAAGGGTTCAGAAATAAATTCTTTTAACTACTCTTCCAATTGATTTCCCTTTTGATATTATAGTCGAAGCAATTGGAGTCCAAATTGACCCACAATTCGAACTCAATAGCCCTTAAAACCATAGGGTTTCGATTCTAGTTATTCAACTGAATCTCTAAGTGATTTTAATTCGAAAACAAAACACCATAACCCACTTATTTGGGAGTACACAGATTCGAACTCAAGTTCTTAAATCCCTCACTCAAAACCTAACAATTTGTGATGATATTGTGAAATTGATATGTGGATAAACATAATCGGTGGTTTCTGAATCTGATAGCACCATTTGATTTGACTTTTAAACCCACCACGACTAAATCCCCCAAAATCGTTTAACATAAGAACCCTAGATCTTGTTCTTAATCAATTCATTATAATGCAATGAAATTGAATCATGGCTTAGCTCCATCGAAACTCTCTGAAACTAAAAACAACATTCAATTTGATCCTAAAGCTCGTTTAATACAAAACCCCCAAACCTGTTCTTAGTATAAACCCTAGAATTAGAAATCATGAAATTCGTTATAACTAGACGTAATTATCATATGGATTTCTTTTAGAAACTTATTCCGAAACTCACAGAATGTATTAATTTGATTATAACCCACGTTTGACTCGAAACCCCCAAAACCGATTTTGTTAAGAACCCTAGAAATCGGACCCTTATAATTCGAAATCCTTTGATGAAATTGGATTAGAGGTATTCTTAGTCGGCGGTTTCAGAAGGTGTAGGAGTGAAAACTTACTTGTTTCAATGATCAATTGCACAAGATCGATTATGGACTTGAGTTTCGGCCGACTTCCAATCAATTTTTTCAATCCCACGCTTCTGAGAACAAATTGCCGTACACAGATGATCCTAAATGTGCCGAATAGTGCTTCTGAGAGTTCAATTGGAAGTGCTTTGCTCGAATATACGAATTGTAGTGGTGTAAGTGGCGGTTTCATGCTTTAGTAATAATTTGAAATTAATTGGGTAAATCAAAGGATCAATAACGCATGTTGGCTGTTAATAATCATCAATGTGATGATTTTAACAGACTTAATTCAATAGTAACTGATTACAAGATGCCATTCGAATTCCAATTGCCACAAAATTCCGAATTTTGACTCCTAAAAGTCAAAATTGATGCTTCTACTCCTTTATAACCCAAAACCTTATAATTTTAAGTATTCTAGAACTTATTTTACTTGATTCTAATCCCTTAGGTTTGATATTATTTGATTTCGCGCAATAATATCATATTTCGGTTAACAAAGTTGAACCAAAAATTCCGAATTGTCACTAGTTGGGCTAATTGAACTATTATTGGGCTTGATTAATCCAATTGGGCCTCCTAAATACCATTGGCCTACCTTGGCCTTATTGGGCCTTCCTTGGTTTCCTTGGGCCTAACTTGTCTTGTTGGGCCTGTGATCTCACTATTTTCAGTTAACGAAGTCAATTCGAAAAGTCGGATTGTCACAACGACTATCGAGATTGGTAGCACGTCTAATATATCTATATCAAGAAAATAACTCCTATGGTAAACTCGTACGGAGTAAACCATCCACTAATAAAAAACACACAGTAATTGATCTAGCATGCACCTATTACATGAAAGACATTCACCAAGGCACACGAGGAATAAATCATCAATCCATAAACGATCATAGACACACATAAAACATCCAATAATCCAAACCAAGTTTGCTACATCATGAGTTCATCACATACACAAAATCCAAAACCGATAAAAACTATTGTCAAACATGTGCAATCATCAAAACCTAGGTAGTTCTACAAGATTAGCCAAGAAACATCATACGAATACAATTCATAATCTGCTTAAAGTAAAGGAGAAACATGAAAATCAATGGAAAACAAAGAAACAAAGTGAACCGAATGAAGAACACCCGATATCTTTGATCCTATGTCTTGATTCTTTGATCCTATGCCTTCCTAACCTTCGATTCACCTTGAAAAAGCCTCTTTTCGTCCTTCTAGTTCGCCTCCAGCCGTCCAAGAATGTATCCTCCTTTAGGGTTTTCGACTTTTTTGCTTAAAACTGATTTTCTGCGATTTTTACTCTGTCGCGTAGCTAGACAGGTTTTCAAGAATCCGTCGCGTAGCTTGACAGGTTTTCAAGAATCCGTCGCGTAGCTCGAGGGATATCATAACCCGACAAAATAGTCGGGTCAACCCGCAATGATTAGTTAGGGGTATTTTCGTCTTTCCCACCTATCGCGTAGCTCGACAGGGTTTCAAGTGGCCGTCACGTAGCTCGGCATATGCCAAAATCCAGTTTTCTTCTTTCCTTGTTTCCGGGTCCGTCCTAGCCCAACCGGGAGCTCGTTTCTTTGTGATTTTGTGCCAAATACGCATGTTTATGACCTGCAAGCATGAAATTACCAAATTGTGAAGCACCAGCTAAATCGGTTCCAAAACTAAACAAAATTGTACAGAAAATTGACAAAAACAAATGGAAAAACAGATGTGTTTTGCAACACATCAACACCAAATTAACCACCTATGATCATTGATACGTAACATATCTATCAACTCCATTTTTTTTATTTACAAGATGAACAAGTTCGTCCTATTCACAACCAAACTACAACAAGTTCATAAAATCATCAAATCCCCAACTTTTAAAACTAACTTTAAACCCCCTAGTTTATGAACTCCATGAATCATATAAACCCCATATATCATATTGCATTAATCATGAAGGAAATGATCAACAAGTTGTTCTTAGATGTTCATCACTAAGATTAACATCATTTAACACCATCCAAACACCAAATATGGAGTTTCACCCATTTTTCCCACACCCCTATGCAAGACCCACGAAAATCACACCAAAAACACCCAAATTTCTTACCTAGATGTTGTTTGATGCAAGGAGAACTCAAGATCCTGATTGCATTAACGATCAAGCCAAAACTCAAGCACCAATTTGACAAATTTCCAGATTTTGGAACTTTCTCCTTGGTCTCTTCTCTCTCCTCGTCGACCTCCACAAGAAAATGGTCTTATGACCAATTTTGACCATCCCAACTTTATAAAATCCCCTTTTTAATTTGAGTTTCATCTATTTACACATATAGCCCCTATATAACTATTTAATTCTAACTAGTTTGTAAAATTAGTTAACACCCACCAAATAGTTATAATTATCAGCCATTAGTATAACACTCACCAAATAAATACACATAAAACATTAATTTTAATTTTACCACCAATTATGTTCGTTTTCTAGTTTTTTTTCACCAAAATGGGTCGTTACAGTATTACTTAGCTTTTTCCTAAATATATAAATACTATATAATAAGATGTTCTGCAACAGAAATATGGGTTATATTATAATCAAAATAATGTTAAGCAAACTACCTTTTCTACAAATGAGATTAAGGTTTTTTTTTCTAAAAGGGGTGAACTTATTTTAACTAGTTGATATAAAATTACAAAACTCTTATAGTAATATACCCATTGATTAGAGTTACATAACCTACTACTTATGTTAACTTAATAAAATGATGATAATCATTTTAAGATAACATAAGGGTAAAACACTAGGCTTTAACCTATAAAAAAATAAGTTTTATACTTAGAAGATATTTGTGATTTCAAAACAATTATAATAGGTGAAGGTTATAAGATGGGTTTAAAACATGAAAACTAAGAACGTAAAATGTACTAGGCGTAATCTAAAATGATCAAGCATTGGTATGCTACATTATCCTAAGAATTCAAGATTTATCAGATAACAAAGATCTATAAGTGTTAACCAACTTTAGGGTTAACACACACACATTAATAACTTGTACTTATAAGTTGCAAACAACTTGGAATCAAACACATGATCGTGAATACAACCTCAATACAACAAGGGAGTGCGTGCATTCTGCGATTACTTAGTCAACCACTACAACATCCAGGTGAGTTCATATGCCCCTTTTTACTAAACTTTTGCTTTAACAGCAGGGCTGAGAACATGCTAAAACTTTTTCTTAAATGTTTTAGCACATTGTATGATAATGAGGTTTTACTTTGTTATTATAATTTTAGACCTCATTATGTTAATGTTAATGACTGTGAGTTTATAACTGTTATTTCTGTTAGACAATATCTACGATTTCTAAGCGATAAAATTGTTATTCCTCTGTGATTACAACTGTAAATCTCATGAGGAATACATTCTATTCCTATTGAATTATTTTATTAATTCTAAGATGGTGTTTGTTTTTTCAGAGGCAAAACGTTTGCGGTCTGCGGACCACATCTGCAGACCTCTTTTGCAGAAGATATGGACCAAACCCCTGCAAGAAGAGCTTTTGGGGTGTTTGTTTTTCAATATTTTCAAACCTCTTTTGCAGACCTCTTTCACAAACCTCTTCCCATTTTCAAAAATTTTCACAACCCCAACCCTAACCCATTACCGTCCCCATGTCTCACACCATCGTCGAACCACCATCAGTCACCGTCACGAGCTGAGTACCACCACCGCTGTCACCATCACCGTCGTGGAAGAGGGTTCTGGCCGACGAGTTGGCAGATGAAGCACCACCGCTGCGAAACTCTTTTGGAGAAGAGTTGGGAGACGAAGCACCACCGCGGCCCTAGGGCTTTGGCTGTGGAAGGGATGTGATTGAGGCGGAGTACCACCACCGCGGATCTAGGGTTTCGTCCGACGAAGGGATGCGAAGGGTCGCGGCGCAGGGACGAAGGCGACGGTGGTGGTCGCGAAGAAGCAGCGGCGGTAGAGGGGGAAATCGCGAAGAAGCAGCGGCGGTGGAGGGGGAAATCGTGAAGGATGAGCTGCTATGGAGGGGGAAATCGTGAAGGGATGGATGTTGGTGGTGGAGATGGTGGTTGTCGGTGGTGGAGCTCTTGGGTGTCGGCGGTGGAGCTGGGGTGAGAAGGGGGCGACGAACTGAGAAGAGGTGAGAAACTCTAGAAGATGTAGGAAGAGATGAGAAGAGGTGAGACCACGTCTGCGCCAAGAAGAGGATGCATAGACGTTTTTTAATGAAATGTCTGCGAGAAAACAAACAGTCTGTAGAGGTCCAACCTCTTCCCGCGTCTGCGCCGCGCAGACATAAGAGGTCACGCAGACCTTTTTGGAAAAAACAACCACCCCCTAAGGAAAATTATAACTGTTAAAGTCTTTGGGAATAATTGAAGTTAATTCTTAACGAATAGATCTGTTATACCTATGAGAACATGTGTGCTATATCTATTGGAATTCTATGAGTTGATGGCTATGGGTTGAGAACTATAAGAACTCTATTGATTTTTAGTCAGCCTATTCCAACTCTATCATTTCTGACACGGGTGATAAGAGTATGATAGTGTCTGCTAATTATCTCACCACTTTTACTCTGTGGACTGCTAGATAGAGTGACTGACCTCACTCAAGTCACAGGTTGGTGGCAGATTGTTGTGAGGCCTTGGGAAAACTAATGGATGGAAATGAATTGAGCACATTGTGGTTTGCCTTTGTGGTGGCTGCAATGTGGTCAATTCAATTCCATAGATCAATTGGGATATGACTACGTGTCAGATTGGCTCTCATTTCCTAATCAGATGTGAGTAATAGTATGTCAAAGAGTATACCACCTCTAATAACTGTGGTAATACCACCATTAATATCTGTGGTAATCCACCATTTATAACTATGGAGAATTGTACTACTTAAAAACCTATTGTGTTATGTTAATATCATGATAATGTAATGGTTTGTCATATTGGAGATTTTGATTGTGATTAAGCCTATGGGTGATGAAATGGATATCTATAGCTACAATACAGGTGGTATTGAGTTCTGTCAAGTGTGTGGTGGGCAGGCGGCTTCATTCGTGATACGTATGCCCTATATATAAGCATGCTTGACTGGACAATATCCTATCTGTAGGTGTATCTATTTTAGATGACATGGGTATGAGTTAATGCCAAATGAGAATAACTGAGACTTGTGTATTACAAGATGTTGTGTAAATAACTCTGTAAGTTTTTAAATAACTAAACTTATGAACTCACCAACCTAGTGTTGGCTTTGTTTAAATGCATGTTTTCTCAGGTGACGAACAAGTCTAGTTATCAAGCATCAGGATTAAGCTAGTGGACTTTAGAAGAGACCTAGCTTACATAGTTATAGAGAAATATAGGTCATATTACTTAAACAGTTTGGCCTACACTATAACCTAGGGACCCATCATGTAGAGAACATAAGACTTAGGATTTTATTTGCATACGTCTCCTGCATTTGATCATTGCACTAACTGATATTCTTTTTGTTGTGATCAAAATGCCGCCAAGAAGACCTCCGCCTTTGTTACCACCACCAAATTCACCTCCACGTTCAGCAACACCATCACCACCTACATCTCCTCCACCTCCACCTCCTCCTCTGCATACTCCACCTCACCAACCACCACCTAACCATGAGTTAGATCCTGCCACCATCGCACTGGCCCCTCTGCTGACCAATCAACTGAGGAAAGTAATTACTGACATGATGAACATGATTAACTCCAACAACGGCAAAAGTAACAGCAACTTAACTGGTGAGGGCAGTGGGAACACCAGACATCAACAAGACTATTCCTACAAGAGTTTTGTTGGATGCAAGCCACCGGCATTCAGTGGCAACGAGGGAGCCGTCAGTTTGATCCAATGGGTCGAGAAGATGGAGACGACCCTCGACATCAATGGCTGTCCTGAACAGCACAAGGTGAGGTATGATGTGGGCTCGTTTAACAAGTGAGCTCTTACATGGTGGAATGCCCAGGTGCAGACCCGAGGTAGAATTTAAACTGTTGCTGAGGGCAGAATTTTGCCCGAGAAATGAGCTGAAGAAGGTTAAGACAGAGCTGCTCAATCATGTCATGATTGGTGCTGGGCATCTGGCCTACACCGCCAGATTCCATGAGTTAGCAACATTGGCACCGGATATAGTGCCAACATTGGAAAAACGGATCGAGCGATACGTTAGGGGACTACCGGCTTGCATCCAAGGGCATGTGATTTCTGCCCACCCAACTACCTTGGAGATGGATGTTACTCTGTCAGCAACATTGACCGATGTAATGGTTGCCTCCGAGGCTCTGAAGAAAGAGGCTGAAGCAGCCAAGACTGGAAGCTCAAAGAAGCCGGATAAACGTCCGGCCAAGAAACGGAAAGTGGTCAGGAACTTTGCTGCGACTACTCATACTCCAACAACCACACAACCACAACCACAACCACTGCAGATCAAGAAACCGTATATGGGCACGACTCTTTAATGCAACAACTGTCAGTTTCACCATCATCCTGGAACTCCATGCAGACAATTCACTAGGTGTGGAAAATTGGGTCACTGGGTGATTCACTGCAGAAACCCAAATCCCAAGAACATGAACAACAATGCAGCAGTGATGGCTACTGTTGCTGACAATAGGTCTTGCTACAACTGTGGCGAACCTGGACGTTTCTCGCGGTATTGCCTCAAGAGAATTCCACAAAGGGCTCCAGCAGCTAGAGGACGGGCCTTTCAGATTGGAGCTGCTGCTGCACGACAAGACCCGAATGTGGTCACTAGTACATTTCTCTTATCTGACTTTTATGCATCTATCTTATTTGACATTGGTATGGATCAGAGTTTTATCTCGTCCGATTTTGCATGCCAACTTAAGCACGTTGAGGAATCTTTGGACTCCCCTTATATTATTGAGGTGGCAAATGGCAAACAGATAACAGATAATAGTTAACAGTTAACACAGTTAACAAAGGGTTCATCAGACCGAGTTTCTCACCATGGGGAGCTCCGGTATTGTTTGTCAAGAAAAAGGATGGGTCCTTCAGAATGTGTATTGATTACAGAGAGCTTAACAAACTTACCATAAAGAATCGGTACCCATTACCGAGGATTGATGACCTATTTGATCAATTACAAGGAGCTTAGTATTTCTCAAAGATAGACCTGTGTTCATGTTATCACCAGCTCCGGATTCAGGAGGAAGACATATCCAAGACGACATTTCGTACTTGATATGGTCACTGCGAATTTATGGTGATGCCATTCGGATGAACGAGCCAGCTGTGTTCATGGATCTTATGAACCGGGTGTGAAAGTCGTATTTAGATCAGTTCGTTATAGTGTTTATTGATGATATACTGATCTATTCAAAGAGTGAGAAGGAACATGAGCAACATCTCAAGACAGTCTTGGAAATTTTAAAGAATGAACAACTCTATGCCAAATTCTCCAAGTGTGAGTTCTGGCTAAGAGAAGTTCAGTTCTTGGGTCACGTGATTACCAGTGATGGAATTCACGTGGATCCTGCAAAGATTGAGGCAATCTAGAACTGGGATGTGCCCACAACACCCACTGAGATCAGATCATTTATGGGTTTGGCTGGATATTATAGGAGATTCATTTCGAATTTCTCTAAGATAGCCTTGCCACTCACAAAGCTAACCCAGAAAAGCGAACCATTTGTGTGGACTTAGAAACAGGAAGAAGCATTTCAAACACGGAAACAAAGATTGTGCAATGCTCCAATCTTAACACTCCCAGAAGGCAATGATGATTTTGTGGTTTATTGTGATGCTTCCCATCAGGGAGTCGGTTGTGTTTTAATGCAACGAGACAAAGTCATTGCTTATGCGCCACGACAACTGAAAGTACATGAGAAGAATTACACGACGCATGACTTAGAATTGGGAGCTGTTTTTTTTTTGCTCTAAAGATTTAGAGGCATTATCTTTATGGTACCAAAATGCACGATCTTGACGGATCACAAGAGTTTACAGCACATATTTGATCAAAAGGAGCTGAACATGCGGCAGAGACGTTGGGTCGAGCTCCTGAACGATTATGACTGTGTGATCAAATATCATCCGGGCAAAGCTAATGTTGTGGCTGATGCTTTGAGCCGGAAGGAAAGAGTCAAACCCTTGCACGTTATAGCAATGGGAATGACCGTGCAAACAAGCTTGAGAGATCAAATACTACAAACGCCACAAAAAGCATTGGAAAGGAACAACTTGAGGAACGAGCTCGATTGTAGAGCCGAGAAACAGTTTGAGACAAGACCAGACGGAGTTATCTATTTCTAGGATCGTGTATGGATCCTGGAAGTCGATGAGCTTTCGGAAACTCATCCTTGAAGAGGCATACAAAAAACGATATTCCGTCCATCCTAGTGCCGATAAGATGTACCAAGATCTAAGGTCATTTTATTGGTGGCAAGGTATGAAAAAGGATGTGGCTACTTATGTTGGTAAGTGCCTTACTTGTGCCAAAGTCAAAGCTGAACACCAGAAACCGTCAGGTTTGCTGGAAAAACCAGAAATACCACAATGAAAGTAGGAACAAATAGCTATGAATTTTATTACCAAGCTACCCCGTACTTCCAGCGGACATGACTCCATATGGGTCATCATTGACCGATTGACTAAGTCCGCTCATTTCTTGCCGATCAGAGAAAACTACAAGATGGAAAAACTAGCAAGACTTTATGTCAAGGAAATAGTAGTGCGGCAGGGTGTGCCATTATCTATTATCTCAGACCGGGACAGTCGATTTACATCGCGGTTCTGGAAATCATTGCAACAATCCTTAGGGACAAGTGTAAACTTGAGCACCGTTTACCACCCACACACGGATGGCCAAAGTGAGCGAACAATCCAAACCCTAGATGATATGTTGAGGACATGCGTTCTGGACTTCGGTGGAAGTTAGGACAATCATCTACCACTCATTGAGTTCTCCTACAACAATAACTATCCAACAGTATCGGATGTGCTCCGTTCGAAGCACTGTATGGTAGAAAATGTCAGTCTTCAATCTGTTGGTCTGAAGTGGGAGATAACAGAATCATTGGGCCTGAACTTATTCAGGAAACTACTGACAAGATAGCCCAGATTCAACAAAGACTACAAGCAACACATAGTCGCCAAAATAGTTACGCAGAAAAACGGCGAAAGCCCTTGGAATTCTAGGTGGGTGACCAAGTCATGTTGAAAGTGTCCCCGTGGAAAGGCGTGGTTCGTTTTGGGGCTAAGGGCAAGTTAGCACCAAGGTATGTCAGACAGTTTGAGATCACTCAACGAATTGCTCCTATAGCATACAAACTCAGACTTCCTGATGAACTTAACGTATCCAATATTAAGAGATGTCTCGCTGATGAATCTTTGGTCATACCTTTGGAAGAAATACAAGTGGATGAACAACTACATTTCATTAAAGAACATGTAGATATTATGGATCGTGAAATCAAGAGACTGAAACGAAGTCGTATCCCTATCGTGAAGGTTCGTTGGAATTCCAAGCGAGGGCCATAAGTTACCTGGAAGCGATAACATGAAGACAAAGTATCCCCATCTGTTTGAAGAAGCAGTGCCCGACAATGATGCTTAAATTTCGGGACGAAATTTCTTTAACAAGGGGAGACTGTGACAACTAGTACCAGATCGTCCGGCAATCCGTACGGTATGTGTACCTACACCCTTACTATATGTAAATTACTATGTGTAGATAACTATGTGTGCATGACTATGTGTGAATAACTATTTGATAAACAGTTGGGTGAAAATAGGACTATAGAACAATATATCAGTTGTATGTATTGGAATGAAAATTTAAATACAAAAATACAACAACACAAGTGAAATAACAAGGGTGAAAGCAAATGACAAACACAAATCGGTTGCGATCTGATATCCACAAATAACAGGAATCAGATGGCTGACAAGTCAGTGAGAAAACAATGTGAAACTATTCATAACAATGTGAACACAGTAAGGATTAGTTGAGTCCGTCAGTGAGAATGTACAGTTCAAACAACAGTTCAGTATCGTTTACGAACGATGAACTGACAGAGTGTTCGCGTGGGTGACGATTCACACAAACATATCATTTATTTTGGATTGTAAACTTATTTGTATTTATATAAACTGTTTGTAAACATCTATACATAAATAATCTTAAATTATTAAATCTATTCAATATTCAACAATAAATTCTTTTATTTTACAAAATTATATTCTATTTATCTTTGTTGACTATATTGCATAGGGTTGTGTTCGTGTTTATTCGTATAACTTTTAACTTGTTCTCTAGCACTAACTGAACAAAAATCAATGTTCATTTCCGTTCATTAAGGTACTCAACTTGTTTACAAAACACAAACGAATATATATTATTTAAAAAATAAAAAAAATATTCTTAATTTCAAATTTAGATATGATCATTCACATAATATAAAATTAAACACTTGATATTATAATCAAAAAATAATTATCATAAAACAAAGAAAATGCTAGAAATAATAATTGTAATTAAAAATTACCCTTTAATGTTTCAACTATCTTAGTTTCAAAGCACTATGTTTTTAACAAGATTCAAAATCTAAAAGAGTAGATTTATAACTCAAATGTTATTATATAAAACTAAAAATAAAAATTTAATAAACACAAATGAATGAACATGACCTTTGTTCATATATTCGTTTATTTAATTAGACAAACAACATTTCTTGTTCGTGTTAATTAATACCGAACAGTTCACGAACTATTACCTAAACTTCGGTACTCGCACTCAGATTCAAACGAATAAATCTATATAAAATTATTTTCTTATATGGATTAAAAAGTTTTGGTAAAAGAATATCATTTGAGGGATTAATTAGATGTTTAAACATCTACCGATAGAGATTGAAAACTAAAAACAAAGTTTTACAAAATTAAATTTACTTATTTTAATAAATAAAGATTTCAAGATATACATTTTATGCTTATAAAACAAACAAACAAACAAACTTACCAAATGTATTCTTACTTTTTAGTAAGGTCTGAGGAAATGATGAGTACAAACCTTAAACCTATCACAGTTGGTTTCTATATAACACCTTAAAAATTGGTTTCTCGTTTCTTTTTTCTATTAAATATTTATATAACAGTTTTTCTAAATTTTAATTTATTATCTATCTTTTATAAAATAGTAATGATTTTATTAAATTTGATAAATATTATAATTGCATTATAAGCCATATATTTTATATTTTTATAAAATATATAATATGTTATTTAAATAAATTAATTTATAATTATTTATTTAATAAGTTTCAAACCTAGTAACAATGCTTTTAAACCCGGACCAGACCGACTGGCAGTTGGACCGGGATTCAGTGGCAAGGGTGGACCGGTTATGTGTTTAGAATCGTTTTGAAGGAACAAGAAGGTCTAACCACTTTTATAAATATATTTTATATTTGATAATATATATAATATACATATATTTATATAATATTTTTGATGTCATCTGTTTTTTAAATTCGGTCAAATCGGTTCGACCGCTGATCAGATAAGAGACGAATTCGGCCTATACGGTAGTTTTAAAAAGATTGCCTAGTCTATGTAATATAATAAATGAAGGTTTATGAGTGACATGTGGCACTCAATGAAACATATTTTGGACTCCATTTCCCGCTCAAACCATCTCCACGTTATTAAGTTATTCAAACCATAATTTTAATAAATTGTAGCAATTAATGACATGAGTGAACTTATTGCAAAGCCTAAGAATTAATTTGTATACATAATGCCGTTAATAAATTATTATCACCGTAGTTGTTTTTTTTGCGAGTCTTTTTTGTTTTTTTTATATGGAAATTGTAACTGGTACTCTCAATGGCATGTAATGAGATAATCTATCTATCTATTCTAATAAATAAAAGTTTATATGGACACTTGTCATATTCCTAGACCACCTCAATTTTGTTTTTCCTTTTCTCTCTCTTATTAAATACATGTTTTGAATTAAGAAAAAAAAGATTTTTTAATACATTAAAATTATATTAATATCCAAAAACACACTTTTAAAAAAAACAAATTATTATAAAATATTGAATTTTCAAAAAGAAAATTAAAAATATTAAGAAATAAAATTTGAAAAAACTATAGTGTTTAAAAAAATAATATAATTATTTTATATTAAAAAATTGTCTTATATTGTTTAAATTTTTAATGATAATTATTTATTATATTTTTTTATTCATCTCGTTTAATACACCGGGTACTAACCTAATAAATAATAAATAGATAATGTAATTAGGTTGAACGCTTATCTGTCAGCCTGCTCCATGTATTCTTGTTCGGGGACCCGATCACATGGTTCAGCTTTTCCTTTCTCAATCATGTAAATCGAAGAACCATCAAGATTCTCCCAAGAAAAAACGATGACCAAAACAACAACCCACCCACGATCAGCAAATCATGACTCCAATCTTTGTTAATGGGCTGCAAATTAAGTAACCCTCTTTACGATCATCATCAAATCGGCAATGAAAGGCGGGTTTTCTGTCCCTGGTGATTACATCTACTTCAAGTCGCAGGTCCCTCTTCATAAGATCCCTGTGAGTTCCTCTGATTTTAAACAAATTCGATCCTTTATTTGATTGGTTATAGATTGATGTCCCAATTCGCTAATTCATTGTTTCAGTTGGGCATCGATTATTTATTTGTTTCGGTCAAAACCCAATGTGAAGTGTCTATTGAGCACCAATTGTTCGATGAAATGTCTCAGTGAGCTTAATTTCATGTGGGTATGCAGTATGCTGCAGATTTGAATTTACATAGAAAATGGGCTAACTTTTATCTTTGAATTGGTATTGTTAACCATAGATGATAAACCTTATGACATTATATATAAAATGTTGGTATTAGGTTTCACTCAGAGATTTAAATTGTAAATTCCGTTTTTCTCTTTCTGCTAAGGAGTTAGTATGAACTATGAACCAATTTGCTACGCATTAGGGATTTTACATTGCATTTGAATTTATGAATATTAACTTTAATTATTGTATTGTAAGGAACAAGGGATTATAAAACTTTGGATTGTCTTAGATCATGATGGTTGATACTTAGTTTGCTGAGCATTTCGATATCAATTAAATTGCTTACCTGGATTACGATGGTGGATTAAGCTGTGATTACTAACCTGTTTGTATGTTTGTATCTAAAACAGGTTCTAAAATGACATATGACTTAATATCATTGATTCATTGTGTTGGCCTTTACTTTTCATAGTTTCTCATAATTTGGATGTGATAATAACAAATATGGAGTTATGGACAATAATAATACACTCCCACAAGTTAGTGCAAAATCATATTTGTCAAAATATACGAGTTTGCGATTATTACTCATTAACAGAATGCACCAAAGGCAAGAGTGAAATATTATCAAACATAGAGGTGACAATTTATACCCATATCAAAGGAAATGGGTTGGTTTGGGTAAACAATTGTAGTATAATGGGTTGAAATGGGTAACATCATAATATTGAATGGGTTGAGATGGGTAGCACTTAAGCACAATGCGGGTCAAGATGGGTAACCAAAAAACTTTGTCAATGCAATGGATTCAAACATTTAAGAATGATTAATAATATATTTTGATGAGAAAATCAGTAAAAATTATCCAAATGGACTATTTGTTTACTTATCACACATCTTAAGTTAAACTAAATTAATGTTTTTTAAGAACAATCCATTTAGACCCAAACTGATTTTGCTTAAAACCCATCATGACCTGCACCCATCTTGACCCAAACCCGTTCTGACCCATTACCCAACCCGCTCATTTTGCCAGGCATAATCAAACATATACTTTCCTTTCACTTTTGGCTTACATCCCTTGAGATGTGAACAAGGACATGATTTTGTTCTTGTTATCTATTACATTTGTTGGTGACCATCTTATAAGTTATAATATCATTTGAAAGTAATATTTTTCAGATGTGTTTCTTTTCCATTTAGGCATTTAGTAGAACCTTTAATTTAACATATATTACAGATTGGCACTAAGCAATGGAGATATTATGATTTTGGTCCTAAAGTAGTGCCTCCGCTAATATGTCTTCCTGGAACTGCTGGTACAGCTGATGTGTACTACAAACAAATCATGGCACTCTCGATGAAGGTGAGGTCAGAGGTCCCAGCAATTAGTTGAGAATTTTCTCAACATAAATTGATTTTCAACAGTTGTATGTGTCTTTTTTTTTTGTTTCTTCAACAGTTGTATTATCATTTATTAGTAGAACTAGCAAATTTATGTGAACATTTTTCTTTTAGTGTACATCTTCAGCTGTTGGGATTTTAAAGTTTAGGAGACACAACGGATGTGGATCTGTGTTCCGGAAGTGATTATCCAATTTCAATAGGCATTTTCTAATTATTAGCTCTAATAAAATTAGTTGTTGGAGTATTTGGATGTGCTTTTGCTACATGTTTATTGTTTTACAAAATCCTATATTTTTTTAGAATTTAGTACATAGAATGACCAACACGTATGTTCTTGTGAAGAAAAGAGATACATCTAGTAAGATGAATAAAATTCTTTCAAATTATGTTAAAAGAATGGGTGATTAGGTAAATCTAGTTTACCTTTGATAATTAGAATTGTTGTGGCTAAAATGACACTAGTTTTAATTAGACACTAATTACAACCAGAATCTTCTAATCCAAAAATTAAAAACTGATTATTGTACCTATTTGTCACAATAATCAAATAGTTATATTCAAAACACAAATACAAACACTTCAAAAATGATTTTTTTAGTATTTATAATGGATGTGTACCACAGTACTATGTGGTGCCAGGTGTATCTTTTTGTTAATCTTTTCTGTCTCAGGGTTATCGAGTGATTTCTGTTGATATTCCTCGTGTATGGAACAGCCATGAGTGGGTTCAAGCATTTGAGAAGTTTTTGGATGTTATTGATGTCCACCATGTAAGATTACCACTCACTATATAAATATATCTGACTTTATCCACAATAATATTAGAAATTTTGGCTGTTATTGTTACTTTAATTACTTTAGCATGCAATATGTGTAATGGTATTTTAAATGAGTCTTTGTGTAACAGATACATCTTTATGGCACATCCCTAGGGGGGTTTTTAGCACTACTCTTTGCACAACACCGACCACGGCGAGTGAAATCATTGGTGCTCTCAAATGCGTTTTTGGAGACAAAATATTTTGCAGCTGCCATGCCTTGGGCTCCTGTGTATGTACCCATATTATATAAAAAATTTAACTAAAAATATATTCAGTTTAAACCTAGTTCAAAGTAATCATAGATTATATAATTGTTGTAATAATATAGTTTCTGTAATCAAATCTAATTGATTATTTTTAAGTTTTTACAGCTGGTCTATAGTCATTTTTAATCCCTTGAACAAAATTTTTTAAAGTGAATATTAACTTTTTTTTTTGCGTCTCTGCTCTACATCTTGCAGTGTTAGTTGGACCCCATCTTTTTTGCTGAAACGATACGTCTTAACGGGAATTCCGAGTGGTCCACATGAACCATTTATTGCTGATTCTGTGGACTTTGTTGTTGCACAGGTGACAACATTTAACTCTTTTCTAATAGCTGCAAAATTGCTATTAAAATTGTAGTTCACCACCATAATATCTGTACTTCTCATTTTCCATAGAAATGATAAACAAGGTGACTTCTAAAGATTAATTACAACAAGTGCTGTTGCATCAGTTATTACCAAATAAACGAGAGAAAGTGACGGTGTTTTTGTCATTATGTTTCTTGGTTTGCAGCTCTTGATATCCTCCTACCCAAAAAAAGAAAGAAAAAAAAGAAAATTTTAAATAAATAGATAACTAAAAATGAAAATAGCAAAGAAAAAGAAAACCTGGTGGCTGAAAGGTGAAAAACATGCAGGTTGAGACCCTCTCAAGAGAGGATTTGGCTTCAAGGTTGACTTTAACTAGTGATGCTGCATCGGTTGGACCACTTATGCTTTCAGATTCCTCGATCACTATAATAGATGTATGCTTCCATAACTCATAACAATATTCATTTTTTGTACGAATTTCCTAATTGCATTTATTAGTACAAATGTACATATATTATACAATTATTATTTTTTTCTTAAAGACAAATGACAAATGCGCAATCCCTCAACAACTCAAAGATGAAGTAAGCGAGAGATATCCTGGTGCAAGAAAAGCATACATTAAAAGTGGTGGTGATTTTCCATTTCTTTCTCGCCCCGATGAAATTAATCTCCATCTTAAGGTGCATATGAATATGCATCATGATCATTATTTTCTTATACCATTAGGATGTGATTATTTTAACAAAAGGTTTCTAAAGCTGTAACAAAAATGATGACAGTTACACATGAGACGTGTTGGTGTAGAGGCTCGGGAAGATCTGGTTCCAGGAATCCCAAAAGCTGGCGGTGATGGCAGCAGTGGTAGTGGTGGTGGCGGCTCTAGTGAACCAAAAGATGATAGAGAAGATGCCGGTGATGCTCCTAACAAGGATGGGTCAAAGTCAAACCCTGATGGCCCTTCCAGCAACCAGGGTCAACCACCACTTGTTCCAGAAGATCACAATTCTCACGGTCCAGACAACCAGCCGCTAGGCAGCACCACCACGAAAGGTGATGACCCTTTTTCGCCTATCCTACTCAAAGCATTTTGTGACGACAAAGTTGTCTTTGCCACAAGTTTTTTGCTCAAGTTTTTGGATATTTATTATCAGCTTCATTTTAGTTTGTTAATCTTGTACATCAATGATAATCATTGTCGTCCCCAGATTCGCGTGTCCATGTAAATGGTGACTTCTTTTTGTTTGTAAAATATTGTTTGGTCATTGTTTTTTTACAATATGTTCATTTAGTTTTGTTGGTTTTATCCATGTCTCAGATCTTGTTTACTGTATTTTGTTGATTCTATTGGCTTTTGATAATTCTCATCAACCTCATTATTTCGCTATGTCATCTTTCATTGTTCCTGAGAGAGATCATATTTGCACATCTTCTATGCAATCTTATATCCCCTTCAACAAGCATTGGTTATCTTGTTTCTTAACACAAAACCCATAGAGAAGATAGAGTTTATAGAGAAGAATAGAAAGAGTTTATCGAACTTGCCCTGATACTAATTGTTGATGTAAGGTCTGGGTGACACTAAATGATCTCAACAAATAACCATTCAATATCAAACTCTATGATGTATATGCGATTAACCACTCTTATTAGTGAGCCGCTGACCACACGCATGGTTTGATCCTTCATGCTTTCGTTTAAATAAGCGACTCAGCTTGTCTAGTTGGTGAAAGCAAAAATCTTTGATTGGTACTTAGTTGTCTGATTCAGTCAAGTTGTCCCAATGATATTATGACATTTTGTTTTAGAAAACATATCTCCTAAGTCCTAACAGCTAGATGCAAGATGGTATGTCAGATTCTTCTTCTAGAAGGATTGGACATCATTTATGCCAGTCAGCATTTGTTCTTCAACTGGAGAAGACCAAGCTTTTGAATGTCTTTATGAGTGGTTCATTTGTTCCTCAATAAGAGAATAACAAGCCTTTGAAGGTTTAAAGACAATATTTTTCTTCAATACTTCTAGTCTACTCTTGTTTAGTTTTAGGATTTATAAAATAAGTTCAAACAATTGAACTTGTCATTGATGTATGTAACTTGTTAATTCTATTGTATTCTTAACAATTTTAAGTAATTGTGATGGATTTATTACAAGTAGATCACTTAGGGGCTATTTGGTAGCCCCTTAACGATCCAATTAAGAGGTTACCAACATGTCTGTCGATCGACGCTCCCAACCCCAACACTCCTCTGTCGAACGACGCCCACAACCCTAACTTTCCTCCTGTGATTGTCGCACACCACCACCATTCGGTCATTGAAATCTTCTGCTCGACCAAGTAAGTTGTTATGCTTTTCGAAATTGGTTAGATGTTGGTTTGGTGTTCTTCTCTTTTCTGAAAAACTTGATTGTGACTGATTATTTCATTTGAGTTTGTTTTTGGGACAAAAGTGGGTTGTTAGGTAATTTGTTCACTGCTTAATTCGGTGTTGTGTACATTTGAGTTTGTTTCTCCTTTGCTTGGAGAATTTGTCCACTGTGACTAATGATTTTATTTGCTTGCATCTTGTTGGTTCGTGATATTGATTACATGTTTGTTTTTCATTTAATTGGAGAATTTTTCCCCTGATTTTTTGATTATTGAAACATGAGGCGAGTTTGGATTTGGTGAAATTGTAAATCATATAAAGTTTGGGTAAATTGTAAATCACTAGTTTGTTTTTTGTTGTTTTTCTTTTATTAAATCATAAAGAAGTCATTCTGTACAGTCGTTTAAAGGTCCATCCAAACATTATCGTTGCTTGAGTACTTAACTGACTCAGAACTTCTTACACGTTCATACCTCTTACGGGCACAACATTTACACGCACAGAGGCTGCCAAACAACCCTTTAGTCAAGCTGCAACTGATTTTGTTCTCGAGTAAAATCAGTATTATTAGTCAAGCTGGTTTGACTAAAATTTTCCAAAACTCAACAAGTTGACTCATTTTTCCTGTATTTGATGTATTTTTATGTTATTTTTTTTATAATAACTCTGATATAACAAGTTAACAACAAACTAAAAGTATGCAAGTTTCAAATAATAATATAAGAGCCAACTATCAATATACAAGAAATGGTCCTATGCTATACGAGCCTCCAGGCAAGTTACTCGACCTAAATCAAATCAAGGTTCTATATATATACGACCCAACTAACTACAGACAAATCTGCTCAATCCATATTGCTTCGAGCTTTTAACGACTTAGTTTATTTAAGCATTTCTAATTATTTCGCATTCTTTAAAAAATCAGATTGCTTCGTTAGAACTGCGTGACATATTTAAAAAATTAGATTGCTTAGTTATTTATTTTTTAAAATTCAACAGTAAATCCTGGTATGTACAATTGTACAAACATGATATATTGATTAAAAAGATTACTAATGTTTTTTTTTTCAAACCGAAAATTAACTTCCAGAATGGCAACAAAGTTGACCAAATTAGGTGCTCATCTATGGCCAATTCATACACAAGTCGCCACGCGTAATATACTTTTCCTCTTTAATTAAGGTATAAAAAACCTTAATTTTCATAGATATAAAACATATATAATTATATGATTAGGTTCAAGTAAAAAGGATTATGTTAGTGAGAAGGGTAAGAAGTAATATTGACCCTTATATTAAACATGTGATTAATTTTTAAAGGAGGGTATATTTGGAAGAAATTTTGTTTAATAAGGTATATATTCTTTACGTATATGTTCACGATTCAAGCATGCCTGCTTACATAAACAACAAAATTTGAAACAATTAGAGGAGGCAGGTTACCAGTTTGAATCGCAATCTTTTGGCGAATAGTGTCAATTAGTTGATTAACTAATTAATGTCAATTTCTGAAGATCCATGTGGTATGTTTATTGTTTTTGTTCGTTTGATCAACTATTTTGTTATTGGATTGTGATTATTTTAAGCTTTTTCTTTGTTATTGGATGTTATTATTGCGAATTTGTGTATAATGCATCATTGTTGTGTCTATTGTATCATGTTAATCATTTTTTTTTAATTTCTTATTGTGTTTTTATGCATATTATTGTTGGTTGCGTTATATATATGTTATTTGTTTCCGATTTGTGTATAATGCATGATTTTTGTGTCTATTGATTATAACGACTAATGAGATTATTTACAAAAAAAAATTATTGTTGTGTATTACGTATCGTTATTGTGTCGATTGTGTTTTTACGAGTTTACTGATAACCATTGTGTAATACGTACATCACAGATGACAACAGATATGACACAATAGACACTATGTTTAGACATAATGGCCCAAAACATAGTGATGTTTATAACCATTATTTCTAAAATTTTGGCCTAACCTAGCCATTGTGTTGTACGTGCATCACAGATGACAACAGATATGATACAATGACACTATGTTTAGACACAATGATCCAAAACACAGTTATGTTTATAACCATTGTTTCTAAAAATTCTAACCTAACCTAACCATTGAGTAATACGTTCATCACAAATGATAACAAATATGACACAATGACACTATATTTAGACAACAGTCATTGTGTGATATATTCATCATTGTATTTTTTCTTCAAAACATTGTGTAATATAGAATCATTGTGTCTTACATTCAGGTCATTGTGTAAGATACCTATAGTTGTGTTTTACGTTCAGATATGACACAATGATGAAAAAACAATAACAAACAAAAAGACGCAATAACAAACAAAAAGACACAATGAGGCATTACAAATATAAAAGATGAAGGAAAACATATTTTTTATATAACAATAGTATACTCGTTTTAAAAATAAAAAAATGCACGTTTTTTTGGTGTAATTTTTTTTAAAAAAATAATATCGTATATAAAAGTTATAACCATTTAAAAAATAGGGGGGAATGTGATAAAAAGTCAACAAAAGTGTCTATGACTAAAATACCATTCCACTAACTTTTTAATACAACCTTGATCTCAACCATTAAATTATATATCTAATGGCTTACAATCTTTCTCACACTTCTCATCAATTTAAGCCTTTTTACTATAACTCTACCCTATAATTGTATATATAATTAAATCTCATTAATATATAAAACATATATAATTATATATCATTAAATATAATATGTGCAAAATTTATGGAGTGAAAATAGAAACAAAAAATTAACATAATTAATGAAATTTAATCAAAACTACGTCGTTTTGATGAGTTTCGCAACTAAGTTATGTGCTTAACAGTCTCATATTCACTTTTTTCAATATGTATACACTAGGTAAAATCCCGTGTGTTACACGGGTGAAATAAATGAAATATTATGCTTTTAGAATACTTGTATATGTTGCACAACGTTATAGCATGTGTATTACACGTATTTAATATAAAATATTAAATTAAAAAACGTCATTGGATGATAAAAATCTCATTGTTTAAAAATCCTTTTATAATATATCTTATTTTAAAAAATTCATTTTTTAAGATAACTTGTTTTTTATATAAATTTTGTTTTTTGAAAATATTTCTTACTTTAAAAGTTTTGATTTTAGAGAATTTCATATTTTATAAAAAAATTTTAAAGTGTGCTTTATAATAACAATATAAATAATATGTTAGTTATTAGTATTATAATTATTTATTTAATAAGAGAGATAATATAATTATTTAATAAGAGATAGAATTAAGTGAAATTATGAGGTGTTGACAAGTGGCAATTGTAGTATAAGAAAGTGACATGTGGCATTAGTGGTGTAATATTGTGACAAGTGGAAAATTTGTTACTCTTTTATTATAGAGTATAGATTCTTTGTTAAAAAAAATTTAATGAGAATCATATAAATATTTTTACTAAGATAGTTATCAAAGCATACTTTTGGTATTTATTTTTATCCAACATATAGATATTGGTTATTTGGTTGTATGTGACAGGCTTAGCAAACGTTTTTAAAAACTTAACCTAACGCTTTAACGAGTGCCGTTTATATAATAGTCAATATCCTGGACCATATTTTTTTTTTATGAGTTAGTTGGTTAAATTCTGTGTTACCTGGGTTAAAAATAAAATATTATATCCTTTGTAAGCAACTTATTTTAAATAAAATAAAGAAGTAATTCTCATTTAATATGAAGAAAGAATTTATCAAAAACATACATAAGTGACTCGTGTTAATAATAGTATAAGAATTTAATACATGACAATAATAGTCTAGCAAATTGACACGTGTCAAAAATAATTTTTGTTATAATAGTAAGATATGCTACCTAAGACCAACAGGCTTAGCTGACCCATGGATACTTTGTGTGCTCTATGCATGGACAAACCTTAAGAAGCCTCCCCCCCCCCTCCACAGCCCATACGTTTTTCCGGTCAGAATGGTCGAGTATTTCATCAGAAAATATTTCGGTTTTCTTGTTTTCTTCCCCAAAATTGTTCGGCTCCTTCCTTTTTTTCCTAAAAGTCTTTCGACTCCTCCGAACTTTTTTCAAGCTCCGTCAATGGCTCTAAGTGGTGATGACCATTAAGAATTTATGTTTAATTTTGTAAAATGACTCGTCAAATTGATTAATTTCGTAATTATTCAAAAAAATAAAAAAAAATCAATGTCCGAACGCCTTAATGACGTGTCAAATCAAACAAAGAAGACCGTTATTCAAAACGAAGAATATATACGAAATTTCTAGCAAGATTCGGGTTACCCACTTGTGAGCTATATAATTTCAACCCCTAAATACATCTCCATCATCTTCTTCCAACCAAACTACCAAATCTTCTTCTCTTCTATTTTTGATCCATTCAACAACTTTTTTTTTTTTATTTTAACAAATATGTCGATGTTGGATTCAGATACGTCTTCACATGGAGGCAAAAACAAGCATAAAAGTTTTAGTGAAATTACTCGTCATCGTAAGTTTTTCTCTAAATATATCTATGTTTATGTTTGTTTACAACTCGTCATACGTCTCCCAATATATTTATAGATTGATAAAATATATCAATTTTAGAAAAACTTTGGTCAAACTTATCTATTTTAGTAATTTTCTCATTTATAATCATAATTATTTGCATATATTAAGTCTAGCAAAATGGTCAGGTCGGGTAACGGATCAAAACGAGTTTGGGTCAGGATGAGTTTTAACCAAAATGAATTTGTGTCTAAGTGCGTCATCTTTTAAAAAACATCAATTTAGTTAAGGTTAAAATATGATGTAAGTAAACAAATAGTTTATTGCATAATCTCTGGTAATTTTATCATAAGATATTTTATTGATAGTTCTTACCATTTTGAATTTGTTATATTCTTAAAGTTTTTGGCTTACTCATCTTGACCTGTATTGTGTTAAGGTGTTACTCATCTCAATCCGTTTCATGCTATGATACTACCCATTTCAACCCAAAATATGATAATTGCTCATCAAACCACCCTATTTATCTTGATTTGGGCCAAGATTGTCATGTTTAACATATATTCTCGTACCATGTTCATTTAACCAACATTTTTGGTACATTGCAAAGGATTATTGTATGAAATGATCGGATCAGCAAAAAGACCAGACTCAAAATCAAATTGGAAGGTACAATTTTCATCACAGTACACTTTTCTTGGATCAATAGTCTTAATAATCATATCATTTGACAAACTTTTAGATCAAGGGTCCCTTGTATGTATTGCAGTATCTAACACTTAGTTTTTTAGGTGCTCATAATGGACAAAGTTACTGTTAGAATTATGTCACATTCATGCAAGATGCCTGAATTAACAGAACAAGGAGTTTCATGTAAGATTCAAACTCCGGTCTAAGAAAATATGACCGTTATACACAACTCAAGCCCGGTTCTTTTAGTTATATAACCAACCCATTTTCTATAACCGCCGCTTACTTAAAAAATGTTCTTACCCTGTCTTTACGCAGTGGTGGAAGACATAAACAAGCGAAGACAGCCATTACCTAACTTTGATGCTGTATATTACATCCAGCCAACAAAAGAGAAGTAGATATTAATTTTTTTAATTTCTATAACAGGATTTAAATGATATGCAAATATGTTTAGTTTATGTTTTTATTCTTCTGTTGAAATGCAGTGTCCTCATCTTGTTATCTGATATGGCTGGTAAAGCACCTCTTTATAAAGAGTATGTGAAAAGGACTTTTAAATATGGTTCAAAATATTTTGTACATTCTAACAGGTTAACCAAGCAATTTAGATATGGTATGTATTGACCAATAGTAGCCCGTATTGGTCTGTAAAATATCAAATCAATCATTCATATCTTAATACAGTAATATTGAACAATACGACCAATATGTGTTAGATAAAACAGTCATTACTGTTCAATACAGTATTATAAGAATATGAATTGACCGATTTAACATTTTGCAGACCAATACTGCCAGTATGGTCAATACAGGCCGTTTCAAAAGTGTTAGGAAACCAGGCTTGATGTATCTATAACATGCCCCATATGTATTCATGTTACAATGTTTTACTAGAGAGTATTGTAGTAAAACCTTAAAGGGCTCTTTACTAGTTTTCTTTTGCCTTTCAGGGCTTACATCTTCTTCAGTTCAACTGTTCCAACAGAACTAGTTACTGATATTAAAAGGGATCCAGCCATAAAATCTCGCATTCGTGGCATGAAGGAGGTTAATTCGTTTCTCTAATAATAATAATAATAATATAAGTAAATTTGAAGTTATATTAACTTCTTAGGGGAATTTACAGATGAACTTGGAGTACATTGTCATTGATAGCCAGGTATACAATATTGATCAATAAATTGTTATTTTTGTTTATTAATCTTTATTTTAGTTCAATATTTGTGAGTGTGATTGCCTTTGTAAGTACCATAAATGTGTTTTTGGGAGAGAACTTCATAGTTAAATGTTTTTTGGTGGAGAAATTCTAGTCATTCCCACCCAGGTAACCAAAAACAAATACGTGAGCTCATAGTGGGCAATACAGACAATATTAGTTGATGTGACGGGTCAGATCATTGAGATGCTTGTTTTAGTAATATCTGCAAGCACATATCTAATTTAAAATCTAGTGATGACAGCTAAAAATTTCCTGGTTTTGACTTGTGAAATTCATTCCATACAGTGTTTCATCACTGATCATGGGAAGGCATTGGAAGAACTTTATGGGGATGAAGAAATTAACCAAAAAGGAGATGGATGTCTGGCTGCAATGGCCACTCGTATTGCAACCGTTTTTGCTTCAATGTCGGTAGGTAATTCTGTTATTCTTGCTTAAATTTTTCAAAAATTCATTGCTTATAAGTTTTTTATTTTTCAGGAGTTCCCAATCATACGTTACCGAGCTGCAAAATCTCTTGATCTTACCACAATGACAACATTTTGTGATCTGATCCCTACAAAACTTGCAGCTGCTGTTTGGAATTGCCTTATTAAGTACAAAACTATCAACAGTTTCCCACAAACCGAAACATGCGAGTTGCTTATCTTAGATAGATCTATAGACCCGGTTTGCTTTTTTTTTTTTTTTTTTTTTTTTTTGTAAACTAAAGATCATAGAGTAGGTTTAACTTGATTTCTGCAGCCTCTCATCTTTAATTAAATTCTCTGATTTTCTTTTGTAGATTGCTCCTATCATTCATGAGTGGACATATGATGCCATGTGCCATGACTTACTAGAAATGGATGGGAATAAATATGTTCATGAGGTTAGTCCATACCTCCTAAAATATGGACGGGTCAACAGTTAGATAACACGTCAGCATAAGTTCGGGTCGAAACATACTACTTTTAATATATGCCAAGCTCGAATAACTTGAAATACTTTTGCTCCATTTCTAGTTTTTTACGAATAATTAATGCAATAAATATAATGACAATAACAGTTTAGGAGGTCGTATACATTAAAATACACTTGACAAAACTTTCAACCCGTTTGATTCATTTGACCCATTTGAGCCTTACATTAACTTAAATCTAACAATTTACATGTAAATGGGCCGAAACTTTTACCTTTAAAGAGAAATGTTGACTAAGATTATGCTTTTTTTGCTATGTTACTGCTTAGGCTCCAGGCCCAACAGGTGGTTTTGAAAGGAAAGAGGCTCTTCTTGAAGATCATGATCCAGTATGGCTAGAGCTCCGCCATTCACACATAGCCGAAGTATGTCGAATCTACATTTTTCTTCGATATTTAAGAGTACAATAATATCGTTTTTACATCAAGGGTCTGTTGTCAGGCTAGTGATCAGTTACATGACAAGATGACAAGTTTTATGTCAAAGAATAAAGCTGCAAGGATGCATAGGTCTGTTTGCAGATTCTTTATGTGAAACATAACATTTTTTTAGTTTATAAACTTCTTTTAGTTTTTACATTTTTATAAAATGTCATTTGTTATTTTTTTTATGTTGTCCTCTGCAGAGATGGTAATGAGTTGTCTTCTCATGACCTTCAAAAGATTGTTCAAGCATTGCCACAATATAGTGAACAAATGGACAAACTCTCTCTCCATGTTAATGCAAGTCTTGAAAACATTTCATCTTTCCCAACAATATCATTCTTTTTAGACAAATTGGATTTTAATAATTCAAACAAACCCGTCCATGTTAGCAGTTTGACCAATAACACTCCCAACTTTCACTTTCATTGCTAAGGGCAATCTCAACAAAGATTTACGCTTGATAGACTCTAGATCTCGCTCACGATGATAACAATGAAAGAAAGGGAGAAACATACAAGCGAAATCTGGTGGAAAACAAATGTAAATCAAGTGTAAGTCTGTGATGCTTAATCTACTTGAATTGCTTTAGGTAACGAAAATAAAAGTTGGGAGTGTCATTGATCAAACTGTTAGTATAGTATAGGTTACTATCAACCAATGTGTTATAGTTCGGAGTATTAAAATCCAATTTTCCTTCTCTAAACTTTTATTTTTTGTTTTTTAAGCTGACACAAAATCCGGATTGATTGAAATAGATTGCTGCAAAGATTCACAGCATTCGTAAGGAAACAAGACTTAACGACGTGGGGAAACTAGAGCAGGATCTTGTTTTCGGAGATGCAGGAACCAAGGATCTCATTAAGTTTCTTACAGAACAAAGGGTGGGAAAACACAGTGAACTTATGTGCATATATCCATGTGTTTTATATATCCAGATTCTTACTTGTTTAAGTTACCTGTTAATGCAGGATGTAACAGATGAATATAAGGTGAGATTATTAATGATATATGCAGCAACTCATCCCAAGAAGTTTGAGAGTGGCAAACTTACAAAGTTACTGGAGGTAATGATTTTATTTAGATCTGGCAATCTTGACCAAAAGCAACGGAAATGTGTTGGTTTTAGTGAATAAGTATTGTATTTTGAGTTGAAATGGGTAGCATCATAACATAAAACGGATTGAGATAGGTAACTACTTAAAAATATGTACATAGAATTTATTCAAATGGGTAATAATTATTAATAATATGTTGATGAAAAAATTACTAAAGATTATTTAAATATATTATTTGTTTAGTTACAACTTGTTTTGACTTGAACTAAATTGAAGTTTTTTTTAAAACGACCAATTTAGACCCAAACTGATTTTGCTTAAAACTTATCATGATCAGTACTCATCCTGACTCGAACCCATTCTGACCCCTTACTCAACCCGCCCATTTTGTGAGGCTTAATTTTATTCATGATTTAATATTGATGTTTAATTTGTGGGAAAATGATTATAGGACATTTTTTGTCTTTTCAGTTGGCAAACCTATCTCCTGATGATATGAATGCTGTTTACAATATGAGGTTTCTCCAGGAAGCACCTGAAACCAAGACCTCCATCAGTGCATTTTCTCTGAAATTTCATCATAAGGTATATATATACACATGATATGATGTAATACATATACCTGGCAATCTTGACCCATAGCAAGATAAATGGATAGATTTGGATAAACAATTATTGTATTTTGGGTTGAAATGAATAATATTATGACATAGAATGGTTTGAGATAGGAACACCTTAACACAAAGCGGGTCAAAATGAGGAACTTAAAAACTATGTGAATGTAATGGATTCCAACGAGTAAGAATAATCAATAATATATTTAATTTATGTATTTCCTTTTGCTAAGTTCACTTATTACATATTTAACCAAGTAAAAAAGTCAATTACATAATTCTTCATCCTAAAACATATTCGCCCTTTAAAATAAATCAGTCAATTACATATTCCCCCCTCTCAAGAAAAAATACTTAATTTATTTTTAGGGTTGGGTAAATATGTAATAAAGATACTTAGTAAGGGGGTACATGTAAAAATCCCTTAAAAATTATTCAAACAAATTGTTTGCTTAGTTACAATTAATTTGAAAATTGATTTTTTTAAAACGACCTGTTTATACCTTAACTAATTTTGCTTAAAATTTATTCTGACCCGTTATCTAACCCGCCCATTTTCCAAGTATAGTAATACATCTCGCAGGTCAAGTGTCTGAAAACAACATGCTAAATAAAACAAGTTAAACCCAAACTGATTTTGCTTAAACCCATTCTGACCTGTTACCCAACCCACACATTTTGCCAGGTATAGTAATACATCTCGTAGGTCAAGTGTCTGAAAACAACATGCTAAATAAACAAGTTAATCCGAACAAGACGTGTTTAAAATTATGGCTATTTATATGTTTATAAATTTAATCATTGCTCCTCACTAGCTATTCTTACTTCTCCGTTTTCCGGTCTTTTTCATTGGGTTCTCTAATCTCAATCTAAATATTCAAATCGTATTTTTTTTAATCAGGAATGAAAGATAAAAGTCAAAAACAACTAGAAAGGAACCAGTTTTATAAAATATTCATTTGAGGTTCAATATTTTATTGTTTGAATTGTTAGGGTAATAAAAGGGTCAACCGGAAACACTAGGGAGAGATATAACTACTTTAGCACAAAAAAATATACTGGTAATGTTCATGTATTCAAGATGTCAACCCAAAATCATTTAACCCGTGAACCCTACACTATTGACACCCCTGATCAAAACTACCACGACGATTTATTGACTATAAATTTTGAATAATAATTCAGAAGAAGAAGCATGGTCTTAGAAAAGATCATCCCGATGAAGAAACAGCTTTGCAGTTGTCACGCTTTCATCCCATGATTGAGGTATGTAGTAATTACAAACTAATTTTTACATAAACACACGTAATATTATCATTAAAAACCTTATTATATTACAATAGTTTTGATATAATTAAGATTTACTTGGTATTTTCATTTTGGTAATAATGTTGTTAAAAATCTTATTATACTACATTTCAGGAATTGATTGAAAAACTTAGCAAAAATGAACTTCCATTTAATGAATATCCATGTATGAATGACCCGAACCCTGTTTCAGCACGCGTACGTGATAGTACACCTGGTCGGTCAATGAGATCTAGACCATCAACATGGGCTAGACCCCGTTCTTCTGATGATGGCTATTCCAGGTATCCATACTTGAATACGTAAGGGGTGTTGATCGGGTTTTTAAATCGGGTTTCGGGTTATTCGGTTCAGGTTGTTCGGGTTAATTGTTATTGGAATCCTATTTGTTTACCAAATCAAATAAGATTCGGGTGGTTTATTCGGGTCAAGTTAATCGGTATTCGGGTTTCTAGGTATGAGTTGCAATGTGATAAACACAAAACCAAACCATATCAACCAACTGTACAAACTAAAAAGAAAACATCAAATCATATTAAGTAATAAACTTCTTTATAGTTTTCCCTCTCTAAATTGATGCGTTTTTGTCTAATCGACTTCTTCCAATCTTATATTGAAAAAGGTTAAATAAAATTAAATAAACATTAAAAATGGTTAGATATATTGAGTTAAGACTACAAATATATATTAGTAATAGAAAACTTCTTGTTGTTATTCGGGTTAATCAGGTTAACCCGATTAAAATTTTTTTTAACCCAATTACCAAATCGAATACTACCTTCGGATTCGGGTTCCATTTTAATCGAGTTCGGGTTGTTCGGGTTTCATCTTAATCGGGATCGGTTTAATTCGAGTCGGGTTCCGGATAAAAACGACACTACCTCACATGTGCCTATCAGTTGTAACCAAACCTAAAACTAGGGGTGTTCAAATTCGGATATTCGAATTTTTCGGATAGTGCTTTTCAATATCCGAATCCGAATCCATATTCGAAATTTCAGATTTAGGCATCCAAACGGATATCCGAACTCAGAAAAAATAATAATTTAAAAAATATGTTTCAAATATCCGAATATCCAAAAACTATCCGACAAATCCAAAAATTATTCGAATATCTGAAAAATTTTCCTAAAAGTATCCGAATATCCAAAAAATTATCCGAAAATTTGAAAAAAATTATCGGAAAAAATAACTATTTCAGATAGTTCGGATATTCGAACTATTAGAAATTTTTTAAAACTAGTATCTGAATCCAAATTTCCGGATATCTGAATTTTCGGGTGTTTAAGATATTTTGGTTTAGGATTCGGATAAGGATTTTTTTAAACAACCCTATCTAAAATTGATTTTTTGGTTTTATTTCAGTTATAAGCTGCTTAGTCAAATTTTAATTGAAAAGATGCATGCTTTCGTTAACTCAAGTGCTTTAATACCTTATTTATATAAAGTTATGAAAAAAATATTCTATATATAACATATTATTTTATAAAAAAAAAACTTGGTCTTTAACATGGGTTTGGTTGAAAGTGAATGCACCATAAAAACGTTACGTAAAATATCATTACCTTTTTTTTGAACGTTTGGTACAACGACACCCAAGACGAGATTTCAACCGTCCCCTCGGATTTGACGCTCTGAGGCGTATGCCCGGGCCCACCCCAGGAGGAACCCCACAACTGGGTAAACCCCCTGATCTTGCTTCAGCAAATATGTCTCTGCCTGGATTCGAATCCAAGACCTCCATAGAGAAGTCAATGGGGTAACCATTAAGCTAGAAGCCCTTAGGTTAAATAATATCATTACCTAAGCATAAGTTTCTCAACAGATTCGGTGGTTTTGTTATTTAATTTTTCTTTGTTTCTAAAAGTAAGGTTGGTGCAGGGATTTAGTTCAGAGTCGAGCGACTAGTGAGTTGAAGAAGATGGGTAAACGTATTTTCATTTTCATTGTTGGTGGTGCAACTAGATCAGAGGTGACAAAAATTTTATCATTTTTTTTTAGAAATTAATATTTTTTATACATAATATAAATTTATATGATATATTTTTTTCTATATTTTTATTTCAGCTGCGCGTTTGTCATCAGTTAACTACAAAACTAAGTAGAGAAGTCATTCTAGGTTCATCTAGTCTTGATGATCCTGCTCAGTTTGTTGAGGTAGATGCAATTCTTTATTTACTTGTTTATTTAATTAAAAGATGAAATTGAATAATAATTATAATAATAAAATTATTATTATTATTGCTATTACTACTACTATTACAATCATCGACATTGATAACATGTTTAATTCCTTGCAGAAATTGAAGTTGCTGACTCCAAACCAAAAGGAGATCTTGTTGCATGGTTTTGTGAACATGAACAGTTCAATTATGTGATTAAATTGTTTTCGTATATTTACTGAGTATATAAATTTGTTTGTTTTCGTTATTTAATGTTAAACACTCCAATTCATTTATTAAAATTACAAACCAGACATCATTTCAACTTTTAAAGCAACCCATTCAATAAATAATTCTAATTCCATTTTCAATTTTCTCATATAACATTCCGTTAATCAAAGAATCGAACCCTTGCTCAATATTGAGGTAAGTTTTGTTAAATTACCATGAAAAATTTTGAAATTTTTGGAACAAAAACATAGATATTATGTCTAGGATTGATTAGCAGAAAGCCCATAACCATATTTGACTCGTATATTTCCCACATAGTCCGTCGAAAAACCCAACAATTCCGATGGTTCACAAGGAGTTGAGTATTGTTGAATAATTCATATATTGGAATAGTGGAATCACACAATTGAATTATAAACAATAAATAATCAAATAGACATTAAACATAGAGCTTGAATCTTGAATCTTTAAGAACACAAATACTTGGATTATTTCTGAATCATATGAAAATTATCAGATAAACCTATTTATAGGTTACACACAATGATTTATCATATTAGACAATGATTTCTTGAGTTGGATTTGGATTTTGATTTTTGTGAGAAGAAATTGTAACATTCTTCTGTATGTTCTTCTAGATACTACACCAACAAAGAAAAACAAAAAAAAAAAAAAAAACTCTCTTTTAACCAGCCCAACATCAAAAGCCCATAAACATTGATTAAGCCTACCAAGAAGCCCAATATTATATCTTGAAAATATCTAATTCAAAGTAACATAAAGAAAAGCGAAGACTGAAGTTGTTTTTTCAAATCCCAGACATGAAGGAAGTCTGAAAAAGATCTGCTTCAGTATCAACTAAAGCAAAAGAAGAGACCTAGACAACATTAAATAAATAAATCTGTATATAGAAAAGCGTCCGCTCTCCCTTCGAATCGTTCATCCACCTTGTCCAAAAGTTCACTTATTCTAATCGATGATTCTAGTCTTTGTCTAAGCTCAATCTGGTTTCAAAAATTGCTACGTTGGGAACCAAAATGGATTTTAGTCACTCCTTCGATTTCGAGTTACCGAGTTTGCTTCATGTAGGCTTTAGTTTCGTTTTTGCAATTCCTTAAACACTGTTGAAAAAGATATGAACTTTAAATCGGATTTAAGGTTCGGATTTTGAAAGTGCAATAATGAGGATCACCCATTATTTCGGGTCTCACCATAACCGTCTCATGATTTATTTTATCCTTTATTTAACTATAAACTTGTGTTTATATTTATATTTTTATATGCGCACGATTACACGGACGTATGTTACGTCTTCAAGTCCCCCAGACCTAGTGGTTTCGATTTTCAAGAAAAGACTTGGGCTGATTTTCTCACTTCCATAAAATTATTCGTGGATATATGTACGCGCACATATATTATATCAATTGAGAGAGAATTTATTATTGTAATATTCTTAGTAATTTTGTATATGAAGATCAAAGATGGATACGACATACAATAATTTTGGTGTCACAAAGGGTCTTTCAGCCATTATTAGTTGACGTATATCGACTATTGGGATTCCAACTGTTGCATTCGTTTTGTGTATTTTCCTGCTTTTTCAAAAATTTAAAATTATTCGCCTCTTTTTTTTATATGTATATATAGACGCACTAAATGGGTTTTCCTCACTTCTATCAAAATCCTTTCACCTCCTCTTTCTCTTCTCTACTCTAATGGCTCCCAAACCTACAAAAAACCCTAAACTGTGACATCCTCTTCTTCCTCTCATGATAAGGCATCTAAAGGTTCCCTTTCAGTAGCGAATAATGAGGTATCTTGGATGCCTTCTGATTACAAAGAATTTCTTCAAGAGTTCCGGATTTCCCCCGAGTGGAGTCCGTAACTTCCAAGCATGGGGCAAACAACCCTTGATGTTCCAGCTGGGAAGATCTGCCTGTATGCTGACTTTTTCAGGTTTGCGCAATTTAGCCTTCCTGTTAGCAGATTTTGTTTACGGATGTTGGAGAGTTACGGCCTCCATATTTCGCAGATGAGTCCCCTGGGTTTGATTCGTTTATATCACTACGAGTTCGTGCTAATGAGCGTTCGCCAAAAGCTTGTTCCTCTATTCTTCTGTGTTTTCTTTTGACAAGCGGGGTGCTCCTTCGATGGTTCAAAAGGTCCCCTCCAGTTCCCAAGACAAGAATTGGAGGAACAAATTCTTTTTATCAACGAGAAGGTCATTCCTGGCTAAATACGGTGGCGTGCTCCCGACGAACCCTTCTTAGATCCTGTTCTTGAAGAGAGTAGATATAAAGATAACAAAGTATACAAATGGTTATGTGAACACCCTACAGATATTCAGTCTCTCACGAAACATGCCTTGTGGCCGCATGCATTAGCCGCTTCTGGGATTCTTCTACCACCAAACCAGTGTACTCCTTAAAGGGTGAAGGTATGCACATCTTCTACCTTTCCCTTGGTTCTTTGTAACCTAGGACTTTTCTTAATTTCATTATATGGTTTATTTATCGCTTCTCTAATTTCTTTGGGTGAGGGCTTTTTCTTTTAACTTTTATTGGATTCACGTTGCGAGCTCTTAGCTCCTGTAGCCATGCCATTAAAACCCCATGAAGCCCCTATTTTGGAATTTACTAAACACTGTTTTGTGTTCCCGCGTGAGGGTGATAGCTTGGAGACCACTCTCCCTCCTGGTTCTTCGCAACAGGTATTAAATATGCTTGTTTGGTCTTCATTAATTTTTCCTTAAGCGATTACTTATCTTCATGAAATTGACACTATATTTGCAGCCTTCCTTCTCATAAATTTCAGAGTGTTCTTTCCTTGTGGATGGCGCTGCCCCGAAGGTGGGATCTCCCAAAGTGTCTTCATTTTCCCCCTCTTCTCAAACTACTGTGAGCGCGCTCGAGATCCCAGTAGTTTCTGTTGGGTTGAAGTCGCCTTCCTCTGCTTTGAATCCGCACGAATCCTATCCTATCTCAACCGCTGTGGCGTCCTCAGTCTCGCCTCCTCTCCATTTCACAGTCTCCCCCCACCAGTCACCCTTTGTGGGGGGGGGGGGGGCAAAGTTTTCTGGTTCTGCCGGATTTTCGTCTCAGAAACCTCGCAGAAAGGGGTTTTCTTAAGCCATTCTTAAGAGATACAAGCAGAAGCGCCATGGTGAGTTATACGTATTTCATATGTTATGTTGCATCCCTATTAGAATCTTTCTACACGCGGTTTTGTTTAATTATTACTTGTCCTATTTTTCTTCAAGTGAAAACCAGCAATCAACCACTTCCACCACCAAAAAGCTTAAAGAGGACGTGAGTCCTCTTCCATCAACCGCGCCCCCAGTTTCCTTGGTTGAGGTTGCCGACGGATTCGAAACATCTGCCGCCCCTCTTCAAACTTCCCTTGTCCCGGTCTCCATTATTCCCGTTGCTTTCATGCAACCACTTCCCCAAGCTACATTTTTTTCAATCCCTACTACTTCTACTATAATTACAACTGGCCATTCCCTTCTACGAGGTAGGCCATAGGGCTAAGTTTTTGAACAAGAGTTCATCGTCTTGGCGCTGAGCATCAAGCCACTCACTCTAAGTTGCTCCAAGCATGCTTAGAGAGAGAAAAAGACAAGAAGGAACTTTCCTTTCTTCGCAGCCAAATCGCGGATTTGCGCACGGACCGAATAAGTGCCCTAAAGCTGCAGGACTCCTTGGGTGAAAAAGAGACAATTATTCATCGTTTGCAGACAAAAATGCCTGAGGAGAGGAAAGAATTTGCCCGCAACCAAGAGAACAACAGCCGCCTTCTCTCCCAGCGCTCCGCGGAAAATAAAGAGCTCCATCAAAAGGTTAATGATTTGACCGCATCTTCAAGAGAGGCGGAGAAATCGACTCAGTTAAAGGAAGAAGATTTTGTTCATATTCAAGAGGAACTAAGCTCTTCCAAAGAATCTGGAAATATGTTGAGATCGCATAAACACTGGTTGATCCATGAAGGCATTCCCCAGTCTTTTGATGCTATCCGGATGAGCCCAGGGTACTTGGATTTGATTGAAGGGCATACTACAGCCTATGATTTGGTAGGTCACCAACAAGGGATGAAGGAAGGATATCAAATGTTTATAGACGGACGATCTCTTGAAGGTCATCACGTTTTTCGCACTCCATGTGTTGATCTCCTTAGTGCAATCTATGAGGCTCTAGCAGACCCGAAACTCCCCTTGATCAGAGATATTACCTCCATTGCCCCTGACGATGATTTGGAAGGCCTTTAGGTTCTCCTCAAGTTCCCACCAAGTTCGATGATGAGGGAGATGATTCGTCTTCTGTCAAGGATGGAGGGTCACCTTCATAGTTTTTGATGTTTGTTGTTTGTCACTTATAATTTTGACTAATTGAACCTGTACATTTATGTTATGCACTTTAAGCAATTTGTGACATTCTGACATTTTCAGGTTAACCCCATTAACCGAAACTAACAGAATTGTACGAAATCGCATAATATCAAACTAGAAAGACTGAATTGAGCAAAATGAACTAACAAACGCCCAAAACCACAAGGACTAAATGTGAAATTTCATCAAACTACCAATTTTAACTTAAAGAAGTCAAAATTCAGTCTATACCAATGTTGAAACCGAAATTCAATATTAATACAGAGTTACAAACGAATTAAGCTGTTACTAATCGTCACATTGATGATTTCTATCATCAATCAAGTGTTAATTGCAATCATAATACCGAATTAAACCAAATGACAACCCAGAAGTCGAAACTGTAGTCGTTTGAACTAGATTTTGTATAATACGAAGTTATTCAGCCGAATTGAACCTTCAGAACTCTTAATCGGCACATAGGGAGACTTCTGCACACAACAATTCAAACCAAGAAGCATCTGGCAGAAGATTCGTTCAAGATAATAAGCCAAAAGTCACCTTCTAGTCGAACTGACTCAATTTGACATCAATCCGGGTAATTATCAACACCTACACCATCTATATGTTCTGTCTAATAAATGCCCTACTTTCTTTTCACATGAAAACAACGAATTGAATGAATCCAAATTCTAGGGTTCATCACATGAACCTATTTGGGGGATTCGGTTCAAACGCGTTGCATTATCAAATCAAATTATATCATCAGTTTCACAATACTCAGCCTAACAAAAACCCTATGCTAATTTCGTTAAACCACATCAATTTGAGAATGAACCAATTATGGGATTTTATGAAAATCAAATTGGGGGTTTTGATCCAAATGGATATATATTTCAAATTAAACACCTCAGATAGGTTTGTAATTCCTTGTTTAGTGAAAACCCTATGAATCCATGGCTTTACATTAATGAATTTCACCTATTTGAATCGGGGGTTTAGAGCTAGGGTTCGAACTTGGTTATATCAATTAAAATCATGTGACCTTGACAAGTTATCAAATTAAAACCATCCTCGAACTCGCCTGGGCCAATACAACAATAACCCTATGCTTTTGCATTCGATTACAGTCGAATCATGGGTCAATTTAAACCAAATGGGTTCGGATGGGAGATCAAAGGGAACCCGGTTAGACAATGGTTAAAACCATTAAGAAACCAGATCTGTTGCAAAAGTTGATCCGGGAGGTCGCAGGCTCGAGCCGCGCCTCTGCCGTTTTTTTATAAAAACCAAATTTCACAATTTTAATTATAATAAATTCTTTTTTATCCTTTTTAACCCGTTCTAGTTTCGTTGGAGCCGAAATGGAATCCCGAACAAAATGAAAATATTAAATTTAATATTTTGACCAAAAACATGATCGCATATATTTACGTGTATATCATTGCAATCGTATATACGTATACGATTTAAATAAACGAATGCAAATTTACACGTACCTTTATATGTATGTTTTGAAAAATCCAAATGTCCATGGGTTGACACGTATGTGAATACGAACATGACTGGCATTTCTAATAACTTGGTGTTATCGTAATAACACGAATTTCTCATAGACGGTTGTCTATACGATTGCACGGACATTTAACTTTCAGTTCATGTTATCAAGTGCGTGAATGACCCCTTTTTATCTTTTTTCCGTTTGGAGGGGCATGTGAAAACAAACACTTTTAGATACATATTTCACTTGCATGAGTTAGATATCTTCTAAGAGTGCGAACATAACACGAAAGTCCTTGCATATCGAACCGTTTAGTTTGTTGTGATGCAGAAAGTGGTAGTTGAAGATAGATTTATTTGGGTTTGACAAACCTCACTTGGTAGATTGTAGGTCTACACAATTGTTTAAACGACCAATCAAACATTACTATTGTTTGTGTTAGAAAATAGTGGAAAGGCAGTTATTATCAAACAATCAGCTTCGGTGTCGGCCACTCGTAGAAATAGAGTATACATGACTAGCTATCATTGACTATGCAATTTGTGATTATGTGATTTGCAACATTATTTACAAACAGTTTGTGCAAACATTTTATGAACATTTATACAAACATGTGTACACACCAACCTTGTGTTGACGATGCTTACATGTTTTCTCAGGATGCTAAGACACAAACATGCAGGGACTATGATGATAGAGTCTCATGCATTACTATGTTTAATCACTTGAAAGGATTGAATAAGCAAACATTGTAATTTACGCTTTCGCAATTGATATGTTTATGTCACAGATTTTACAACGCTTCCGCAAGCGTTATATTTTGAAAGATTTTGGCAATTAATATTAATGACTGAATTATGTTTGAAAAGCATATAGAGGTTTTTTCATTATGTCCAATGACTAAAAACCTGGTATGTCACCTCTCATACGGTATGATTCCTTTAGTGGGAAACTGAGGGTGTGACACCAATGAAGATGTATTAATCGAAACTTTCTACGTCAGGGAGTTCGATTAACCAATCTCTATGATGAACTAGGGTTTTTCCTGGTTTTCTTTGTGTGTGTGTGTGTTTTTGAGCTTTTTCATCAATGAGAGAATTCTTTCTCTCTTTCTTTTGCTTTTATAGGGTCTAGCCGGTCCCTTATACCTGTCCGTTAGGGGAATGAGTATCACCCATTATTTCGAGCCCTACCATAACCGTCTCATGATTTATTTTGTCCTTTATTTAACTACAAACTTGTGTTTATATTTATATATGTATACGCGCGCGATTACGCTGACATATGTTACGTCTTCAAATCTCAACCAGAATTTCATGTACACATATAATTGCTCTTCATATACATAAACTTGAAATCACAAGGTGCATTGAAGTGTTTATCATCACTTATTGTTCAAAAGGAAGACTTGCAACATAACCACTATATATATACTTGTATATAAAGGTCAATTATTGAAGTCATAATCAACATAAGTATTTGAACCGTTAGACTTGCAAATGGTGAGGCCATGAGTGATGGTCTCCTTATAATATCGATGAATATGCTTAATTGCAATCTAATGACGATAAGTACCGCCACTAAGAAACTACGAAACCTTCACGAACACGTGAGAGATCTCGAATTCTCGATGCATGTTAAAACAAGATAATGTTGTAGAGCACAACTATACCTCACTTAAATGAAACAAACATTTCCATCTCATTATTTATAAAAATGAGGGAGTCTACACGTGAAGCTGGTGATGCCCTTGGTGTTTGGTTTCATGCGTCCGGTTTAAAAACTTTTAGGGAAACAAAAGGAAATACACGAACCATCCTTGATCAAGAAATTGAAACAAAAAACAAACAACCCACAAAAAGATAGAATTTGACCATTGATCTGAACCATGATCAAAAAACTAAAGGTGATCCACAACAAAAGCATGAAGTATTGGTGCTAGCCTCACATAAAAGGGTGCATAAAGATGGTGGCTATGAGCTTTGTGACGACTAGGAACAAAAAGCAACTTGATTAATTCTAATGTAATATGAAACCTTCTAATAGATCAAATATTACACTTCTTGGGCTCAAGTTTAGTAATCACGTTATAATTATAATTAAAATTAGGGTTAGAAACTTACTTTCGAAGATTTATAAATAAAACTTGTATCATTTGTAAACCCACTCTTAAAGTGTAAATTCATGAAAACTTGTTAAGATTAATCTAAATCTTTTGATTTTTTTGAATATCGTTATTTATATATCCTTTTTCATGTATTTACATGGATGTATAAAATCACATGTATTTATAATCAAAGTTATGTGTAATTGGTACTTTTTGTATTCAAATATTACACAGGTGTTACTTACAAAGGTCATGTTTTAGTTTATTAAAATTTGTAAATTTACACATACATGTAAGCGAGATGAAAGAAAAAATTTAATGGTGTTAGTTCTAATAAGTTATGGTTGCTACTTCTAGTGGCAATTTCATAACTATCTCCACTCATAATGGCAATTTGAAGGTTTCACATACTTTCATGCAACATGTGAGTATGTGCATGAAATAAACAAATAACCTCTCCACTAGTAGTGGCGATTTTAGGAGGTGAAAAATATGCACTATCTTTGTTGATACAATTATAATGCAAGATACAGAAGACTACACAATTATAGGAGACATTATAGGAAATAAACAAGGAAACTACAACAATTCTTTAACTGAGAATTAGCCTCTAGAATAATCAATAAAATTCAAATATATTAAAATTGTTTGACTAATTTGGTGAGTTGGTACTTATACGCCCCCGCAAGACGGAGGATCCATCGAAAACTCCAATCGTGGATCGCAACTTTAAAAATGGAGCTTCCTGCAATGGTTTGGTAAGAGTGTCCGCTAATTGATCTATGGAATTGATATGGTGAACTTGAAGTGTACCAGAAGCAACTTTATCCCTAACAAAGTGATAATCCAAGGCCACATGTTTCATGCGCGAATGATAGACCTAGTTAGCACATAAGTATGTCGCCCTTTTGTTGTCACAATAGAGCCAAGGGGAAGCCAAAATTGAAAGTCCGAGTTCTTGGAGAAGATTTTGTTGCAGCCCGGCCTTCCGAGGGCGCGACGCGAGACTGGTCAGTCAAGGTCTCTGCAGGATCGCAGTCTCCAGTTACAGTTGTGAGACCTACATGTCTGATTGCATACGTACATCCAATAACTTGGATAAAACAATTTTGTAAAATCAAAGTTGCGGAAGTTTTATGTGTAGGTAATCAAACAGTTTTCAATTCGTAAGTTGCGAAAGCTATTTAAGTAGTTTTCATTACATAACAAGACAAATATTTAAATGTTTTCAAATAGCCTAAGACATTAAAGCTAATGCATGGGACTCCATCCTAGCATCCTAACCCTTGTGTGCGTGCCTTAGCTACCTAAGAAAACATGCGAGAAAAAGGTTAACACAAAGGTTGGTGAGAGCACATGTTTTACATAAGCAATAAACATCAAATGTTTAAAGTAAGCGTTTGCAAGAATACATATCATTACAATGCAATACCGATTGATAACTAGTCAATACTGTTATATTATGTGTGGGTTCGAAACCGAATAATACTATCCAAGATAGTGCTATCCAATGTTACCAGGCGCGCAACATAGGGGTTCGTCAGACCCAAATAGTACTATCCAAGATTACCACGCTAGGCGCCCCACGCTACTAACAGTACGAGGTTTATTTGTGAGGACTTTGAGTTGTGATGTGTGCCACACATATACATATAGTGATAAAGCATGTCCATATGTATCCAAATAAGTTGTTTGTTCAAAAACAGATTGTATGCAACGTTTTTCCACCAAAGGTAGAAAATATAAAAAGGGGCCGTGAACTCACCTGGTAAAGCAGTTCCAATTTTTGTATGTTCGCAACAGCGAATGCTAGCATCCTGCTAGTAAGCACCTATAATCATATAGGTCATGAGCATGTGTTCTGTGGTGTGTTGTTTCCCATACAACTCCAAGTGTCAGTGTGCTCAACCGAGTGTGTGTGTGTGTTGACTTGTGTTGACTCGACGAATTGTTGGTGACACGTTGTTATGTTTAGTTCGTTTATGTGTCTTAAATGCAAGTAGGACACCAACATGCATCCTACAACTCTAGTCGTAATGCTTTCACACAAGTCTTGTTATGAAATCGTAAAAGTTTCCAATTCTGGCAAGTTACCATTTTTGGAAAGTTTCTATTTTAGGAAACTTTCTATATTTAGAAAGTTTCTATTTTTGGAAAGTGTAGTTATGAAATCATGTTTCATAAAACGAATACCTCTAGTATGTTTGTAAAAACATATTTAAATACTTGAAATACATCGTTTGTGCATAAATTACCATTTATGCTATTTTACGCAAATAAAGTTTCCTTATTTGGAAAGTGCTTGTTTTAAAAGCTCATTTTCACAAATTAAAGTTTCAAATATTTTGAAAATCATTTTTAAACATATTTCAATAGTCACAATCACCAAAACATGTTAGAACATCAAAATTCCTCTTTTTATTTTCAAAAGTTTCCATAAATAGTAAGTTGTTATCAAAATCACATTTTTCACAAATCCAACTATCCAAATGTATTTCAAATCATCTTAATAAGCATTTGACGCCATCTAGACATATTTAATATGTCTTGATCATTAAAAATCAATGACATGCGCCAATAAAGTTTCCAAATATAGTAAGTTATACAAAATCATCAACAAATCAATCAATACCCAATCCTTGATGATTCCTAACTTCAATCTCAGTTGAAATACATCAAATAACATCCAAGAACAACTGAAAATTCGTGCATGTGAGTGGATCGGAGTTGCATGTGATCAAACCCACTTGTATGTACGATCTAACAATAAATGAACCATAAGAACTACCTTAGATCTATGTATTCTAGTTGAGACATCTGCTGGTACCTCTACGAGTGAATGATGATGATGGTTCTTGCTTATTGATGGCTTCCAACAACTTCCTTGAGCCCCAAAGTCTTCAAATCACCAAGAATGTGGGAGGAATAGCTTCAAGAATGTTACCAGTGTTTTAGGAGTTGATTTCAGTGGGTTTTGGTTGAGAGATTTGGAGTACAAATCGTTGGGAGAGTGGAATAACCGAGCAAAATGGAATGGCGTTGAGTTTATAGACTTTTGATCTGTGGAACTCATCGTGTACTGCCAAGGTCGATCATGCATGGCCTTGGCGCACCGCCAAGGATTTCGGGGTTCAAAACTCCCGCTCCTGCTTCGCGTACCGCCACCACAAAGGCTTCATTTTTCAGTTTTTCGATTTCGTTAATTCGATTTCGTTCGTGTTCGATTCGTAACGTTTATCCTAAACGTCTAGTTCATGTTTAGCACATAATGACACAAATGTTTGTTTGTTTATTGTTTGTTCATCAACGTTCGTAAGACTCTTGTGTATTTTGATAATTCCTTGACTTATCTTTAATCGTCCGTGTTCGTCTTTACGAAATGTTTTGAATGCTTGATTAAACATAATCAACATGTAATGCACAATTCAATAATTCCTCGAATTATTGTTTTGCGTTTATGTTTGTGTTTGCCACACTTGGTTTCCAAAACCAATGTGCAATGTATGATCCGATAGTTCCCTGAACTATCGTTTCGCAGTTGTTTGTGTTTAACTCATCTAATTAAACCTAATTAAATGAAATGCAACAAGTATGAATGCAAAATACAGAATTGTAAAGGCTGCAATTTACCTGAAATTGTAGGGTGTCACAGATTTTCAACCATGCTAATTCAGCTACTGCGTTCGCAAGGGCTTTGTACTCTACTTCAGTAGAAGAGCGAGTGACTGATTTCTGTCGCGCAAATTTCCACGAGATAATATTAGCACCAAGGTAAATAATATACGCGGTGGTAGAACGAACTGTCGTTGAAACCCCACGCCAATCGGAATCTGAAAACACCGTGATATCTAAAGGAGATTTCTTGTTTAAGAACAATCCATGATAGACAGTACCTTTGAGATAACGGAGAAGGCGTTTTAGCGCTTGCTAATGTGTCAACTGTGAAAGCTTCTTTACAGCAAAAGATATATCAGGGAGCGTAAATGCAAGGTATTGAAGAGAACCAACAAGCTTGCGATACGGAGTAGGGTCAACTTTCGGAGTGCCATCTTCTAGTGCTAAAACTTGAGAAGAACAGAGTGGCGTGAGAACTATTTTGGCACCATCCATGTGATGCGAAGCTAACAGATCATGGATATACCAATGCTGAGATAGAAACAAGCCCTTAGTAATGGGTACTATTGTAAGATCTGAAACTTATCTGAGCATCTAATGCTAGTATTTATGTTCTCTGTGTTAGAGGAGTTAGATGTCCCTCATGTTGAACAGAGCTAAAATGGAATAACGGGGGTTGAATGGCCTGGAAAGCTGGTAGGGTTTGGGGTGAGCTGTGGGATACATTAGATATGGGTTGAAATGGCGAGAGCTGAGATGACGGGAAGAAGAAGACCTATCGAGAATCGAGGAATGACCATGTATTCCTTCCCTTACGGGGCTCATGGAGTAGCGTATTTTGAAAGAGGAAGTCTGGGGGGAGAAGACATCACAATATGATATGCATTTCAGGTCTCAGTTTCTGCATCATGATTCGCCTAATATGGGTATTGTGACTGGCATATGGATTTTGATAAGGAAGGGGACTGATGTTGATTTATGAAGGCGAATATTGGATAACTGAAGATAGGAGGATTGGGAGAAAGGAGAAAAGGGGTGACAAGAAACTCGAAGGGATGTTGCGCCACCTAGGTTCGCGTCTGGATATGCCTCGGGCTTCATAAGAAGATGGTCACCCATCTGGTATGATAGCCTCACCCCCTGATATATTTATTAAATGAAGGCAATGGCCTTTACCCTTACGATAGGCGAATGGTTCTACAACTGCAAGCACATGAACTCTCTCTCTATCTTTTGTCCTTTTTCATCAATGTTGGCCTATTCATCCATGCCCAATCCCAATGGACACCAAGAAAGTGACTTGGATAACCCAAATCTTTTATAGAGAACCGCGATGCAAGTCTGTGAACAAAGTTATCAGTAAATTGTTTCTTGTTTCTTGTTAAAAGAATGTCATCAACATAAACCAGAAAATAGCACCAGATATCATCATGATTATAGATAAATAATGAGGCATCAGCATGAGATTTGGTAAAACCTGATTCAAGTGAAAAGGAAGTAAGAGCCATATACCAAGCATGTGGCACCTGTTTAAGACCATAAAGGGACTTCCTTAGTTTACAGACATGATTAGGGTACTGTGGGTGAACATAACCAGGAGGTTGCACTATGTATACCTCCTTTTGAAACATACCATGCAAGAACACATTATTTACATCGAGTTGACGTAATGACCAGTCCCGAGACAAGGCACTAGAAAGAACCATGAGTATAGTGACTGGTTCTGTAACAGGACTAAACGTGTCAAAATATTCTGTACCATACTCTTGAAGAAAGCCTTTAGCAAAAAGGTGAGCCTTGTACTTGTCAACAGTACCGTCAGGATGGCGTTTAGTGCGAAACACCCACTTGCACCTAATAGGTTGTCTTGATGGAGGAGCAACTAGTTCCCACTTTTGGTTACGAAGTAAGGCATTATATACATCATCCATAGCCTTGCACCAATGGGGTTCTTTGGATGCTTGAAGGTATGTGTGAGGCTTAAGAGCATGAGGAATAGGGTGAACTGTGGTTGAGTTTACAAATTGAGGGTGAAAATATTTAGGGTTCAGCTTGCGAGTCCATGGTGGAACTTCCAAGGGTTGAGGGTGAGGTTCAGTTGTGTGAGAAGATGATGATGATGATGATGGAGGGGCTTAGGAAAAAGGAGACGAGGAAGAAGACGAAGGTGGCGAAGTGGCAGAGGGTACTTTAGAAAAAAGATTGAGTGGGACTGAGAGATGGAGTAGAAATCGAGGTTGAGGTGGGTGTGGATGTAGAAGACATGGGAGTGGGAATTTGGGTTGCATGAGAAGATAACAGTGAGGGTATAGGTGGGGCTGTTGAAGGAGGTGATGGTAAGGTAGGTTGGTCACGTGATTGATAGGGATATGGCATAATATGGAAAAAAGTCATCTACTGTTGGTTTGGGAGATTGTTGATTTATGTCAAATTTGTATGGAAAGGAGTCTTTAACAAAAGTGACATGTCGAGAGTGATAAAGACGGTGATTTTGGTTGTCAAAGCATTTGTAAGCAGATTCGGAGGAGGAATATCCCAAGAAAACGCACGGTTGAGATCGAGGTTGAAGTTTAGAGGTAACATAAGGTTTGAGCCACAGATAACATAAGCATCCACAAATTTTCAATTTTTTATAATTTGGAACAGCATGGTAAAGCAATTCATAAGGTGACTTAGATTGAAGAACGGGTATGGGAAGGCGATTAATAGGATATACAGTCGTTTGAAACACATGGGTCCAAAAGTTAAGTGGTAAGCCGACATAATGAAGGAGAGCAAGGCCGGTTTCGAAAATATGTCGGTGCCGATGCTCAGCTATCCCATTTTATTTGGGAGTATGCGGGAGAGTAGTGTAATGAGAGATTCCAGAGGCCTGAAGAAATGGAATGAGACCAATGTATTCGCCACCATTGTCGGTGAAGAGAGACACAATAGGTGTTTGAAAAATCTTCTCAACAAGAAGTTTGAATTGTGGAAAAATTTTTGACACGTCAGATTTAAGTTTGATGGGATAAAGCCACATGTATTTAGAAAAATAATCCACAAACGCAACATAATATTTGAACCCATTAGTGGATAGTTGAACCGGCCCCCAAACATCCGAATAAAGAAGTTGTAACCGTTTAGTAGCAACAAACGAATTTTCCCAAATGGTAACTTATGACATTTATTCATAGCACACGATTGACAATGTAATACAGAATTAGACAAGAATTTAAACCAAATACCCAAGTCTTTACAAATAAATTTAAAAGTACGAGCACACGGATGTCCAAGTCGATGAGCCATTGGAGTGGTGAAGCGGAAAAAGTAGCATTTTTTTGTGGAAGTGAGGCCAACTGATTTAGATAATAAGCATCATGGATAGGGGTGAGCAAAAAACTGAAAAAACCGAACCGGAACCGAATTAACCAAAAAAACCGAACCTAAAAAACCGAACCGAATGAATAACCAGGAAAAACCGAAATTTGCGGTTTGGTTTCGGTTTTCCATATTATAAAAACCAAAAAAACCGAACCGATATCTAATCTTTTTTTAAAATATATATATATATATATATATGTTGCTATTTTCATACTTATTTAAACGGAAAAAACACACAAAAAGTCTACCGTTGGAGATGATAAAGATTTAGATTAGATGAAATCTACCATTTTAAAAGATAAAGATCGGAATTATTGCATATTTAGTTATTTACTTTTGATTTTTTTTAAATATAAGAACATAATGATAATTATTTAGTTTTATTTTAATTAGTTAGTGTTCGATCAATTAATTTATTAATTGTTAATTGTTAAACATGTTTGCATTTTCAATGTTGGGCGTAAGAGAGAACAAAAAAAAGAGTAAAAAAACAGAAAAAACCGAACCGAAACTGATAAAAAAACCAAAAACCGAACCGAAACCGACACAAAAACCGACAACTAAAAAACCGAAAAACCGAAAACCGAACGGTTTGTAATAATTAAAAACCAACTATGTCGATTTCGGTTTTAGCCAAAAACCGAACCGTGCACACCGTTTGAGATCCTTCACAAAAAAAATGAAAAGGAAAAAATTCAACCGAAACATTATTGGTACGGCATAATTTAGCAACTGAAATCAAATTATTACACATATGTAGTACACACAAAATATCAGGCAAGTGTAAAGATTTTGATGTAGCTAAAAATTTAGTAGAACCAATATGAGAGATAGAATGATTCGTACCATCGCTCAATACTATTTCATCAGGACCTCCGTATTTAGAAACGGAAGTAAGATTGGTAGGACATGAGGTGAGATGGTGAGATGATGAGAGGCACCACTGTCCATCATCCACATTGAAGATGCTGGAGTAGAAGTAGTCATATTAGCAATTGGATTGGAGGTGTCGCTATTGAAGGATATGTGATTGGCACGTAAAAACTTCACAAGCTTCCTACAATCACGAGTGTCGTGACCAGGAATGTTGCAGAAGTTGCAAAACAGGTTTTCACGGTTTCCAGAGGATGTATGCTGGTGTCGAGTAGGCCGAGAGGGCTGTTGAGAAAAACCGGTATTAAGAGATCGGTTAGAGCGGTTTTGAGCAAGAAATAGGTAAGGGAGACGACTTGGTTGTTTTTGAGTCATATTAACGGTTGCAATGAGGAGAACAAATATGGTGGATTCTTTCAGAGATCGTTCAAAATCCACAAGTTTATCAAATAGTTCTGGATAGGAAATTGGATGTTCACGAACTTTAAGAGCAGCGGTAAGATGGTTGTATTCTTCACTGAGTTGATTGAGAATGTGAACCATGAGGTCCTTGTCATGAACTGGACTTTGAACCAATGCCAATTCATCAGCAATTGACTGCATCTCATTTAAGAATTCAGACACAGGCCAAATCCCTTTGAGGTTGTTAGCAGGTTTAGATTTTAAGGAGATGATCCTGGAGCGAGATGTCCTCGTGAAACTGGAAGAGAGACGCTCCCAAGCCTCTTCGGCAATCGAGGCCGAGGCGATGAGCGGTTGAATTGTATCAACACATGCGCCAAGAATGGCATCAAAGATAATCTGATCTTGACGAAACGATTCATTGTAAGCTGGATTAGGTTTAATGATAGATGCATCGTCGATGGTTTTCGCTGGAGAAGAAGTAGCACCAGTAAGAAAACCATCTAATCCTAGTCCTATTAGGGTAGAGTGCACATGACGTCTCCAAAAAGGGAAAATCTAGGAGGTTAATTTGATGGTAAAGTGGATAGGAGGAGTGACAGTGATGATATTGTTTGAGGTAGCCATGAATGCAAATTAGGGTAGAAGCAGGGAAGAAAAAAAAATGAATCGCATGCTGTACTCGTTAGAGTTTGAAGGCTTTGATTACCATAAAGAATATGCATTATCTTTATTGATACAATTATAATGCAAGATATAGAAGATATATACCTAGAGACTACACAATTATAGGAGACACTATAGGAAATAAACAAGGAAACTACAACAATTCTTTAACTGAGAATTAGCCTCTAGAATAGTCAATATAATTCAAATATATTAAAATTGTTTGACTAATTTGGTGAGTTGGTACTTATAGGAGGGGCATAGACCAATTATGTCAGAGAGAGAGAGAAAACAAAGGCTTTTCTCCACTTCTAGTGATAGTTTGGAAAGTGTTTCTCCATTTATAATGGTAATTTAGAGATGTATGTGAAACGAAGAACTCATGAGTTGTCATTACAAATAGTAGAAATTTGAATATTATTTCCTGCATGCAAACAACTCTTAAGTCTTAGTCACTAAATATCCACTAAAAATGGAGATGGTCAGTGTTTATGGGAATACTTTTGTAAATATCTTATCACAATGGGCAAAGATAGTCACTAAATTGCTACTAGAAATGGAGCTTTGCTCCTGTCGCACCCCGGCCTTCCCGACCTTGTCGGGGGCGCGAACAAGACTAGTCAGGATCGAAGTCTCCTGTCATACAGGTTGCGAGACCTACTTTTCTGGTTGCATACGTACATCCAAATACTTGGACAAAAGCAGTTTTATAAAATCAGAGTTGCGGAAGTAATTGTAAATGTTTTAAACAGTTTTAATTCGTAAGTTGCAAAAGTAATAATAAAATAGTTTTCAAGATAACATAAAGTAATGGTTTTGCGGAAGCGATTTAAGTTGTTTAGCAATTACATAAAATAACAAAATGATACTGAATGTTTAACAGTCTAAGACATTAAAGTAGATGCATGGACTCCATCCTAGCATCCTAGATCCCTCGTGCGCGTGCCTTAGCTACCTGAGAAAACATGCGAGTAAAAGATCAACACAAAGGTTGGTGAGAGCACATGTTTTATATTAGCAATAAACAACAAATGTTTAAAGTAAATGTTTGCAGGTCTACATTTTATTACAATGCAATATCCGTTGATAGCTAGTCAATAAGTGTTATATCATATGCGGGTTCGCAACCGAAGCTAACATGCTGCCTCCCACCATGTCTATCAAACTAGACAATGGTAATTTTGTTTGGTCAATTTTGCACTATTCCGACCTCCAGTTGGGGTGGCCATACGGCGCGCAACAGTGGGGCTTGTCAGGCTCAAATAGTACTATTCAGAATTACCACGCTAAGCGCCACGCGCTATTAACGGTTCGAGATGTGTTTAATGAGGACTTATCAGTTTTGTAGATGAGTGCCACACATAAGCATATACGTGATATTAGCTTGTACAAATGTAACCAAAAAGTATGTATGTCATTCAAAAACGGTTTGTATGCAATGTTTTCTCCCCCAAAAGTAGAAAATAAAAAAAGGGGCCGTGAACTCACTTGGTAAAGCAGTTCCGGTTATACGCTCGCTACATGTGAATGCTAGCACCTGCTAGTATGCACCTATAACCATATAGGTTGTGAGTATGCATTTTGTGGTGTGTTGTATTCCATACAACTCCAAGTGTCAGTGTGCTCAACCGAGTGTTTGTGTGTTGACTTGTGGTGACTCTACAAATCGTTAGTGACACGCTTGTTGTGTTTAGTTTTTTTAATGTGTCTTACTACAAGTAAGACACCAACATGCATCCTATGACTCTAACCGTGATACTTTCACATATACCAAGTTTCGAAAATCATAACGTTTCCGTTTCGGAAAAGTTTTTATATTTGGAAAGTTTCTATTTTTTTTGGAAAGTAAAGTTATGAAATTCCATTTCATAAAACTAATAACTCTTAGTATGTTTATAAAAACACGTTTAAACACTTAAAACATATCGTTTGCACATAAATCACATGTTTATGGCGTTTGCCCCAATAAACTTTCCTAAAATAGTAAGTATTCGTTTAAAGGTCCGTTTTCACAAATCAAAATTTTCAAATATGTTAAAAATCATTTTTAAACATATTTCAATAATCACAAATCACTAAAACATGTTAAATCATCAAAACCCTTCTTTTGATTTGCAAAAGTTTCCATTTTTAGTAAGTCATCATAAAACCGTATTTTCATAAAATCAAATACCCAAATGTGTTTCTAAACACTTCAATATGCATTTGACATCATCTAGACATGTCTAACATCTCTAGATCATCACAAATCTACAACATGCAACATAAAAGTTTCCCTTTATGACAAGTTTTATCAAATCGACCCAATACCTTATCCAAACTCAAATCCAACTTTCCTAGACTTTAAAATCAGTAGATTTATATCAATATCGCATAAAATCATCAACAAATTCGTGCATGTGAGCGGATCGGATTTGCATGTGATTAAAGACACTTGCATGTGGGTTTTTAGCCATTGCATGTACGATCTAACCATGAATAAACATGTAAAACTACCTTAGAAGCTCCTAGATGATGAGATTGAAGCTGATTAGGGGCTACAAGTGGTTGATGAGAGTTTCCTTGCTTGCTGATGGCCTCCAAGAACTCCTTTGATGCTCCAATGGCTTCAAATCACCAAGAAATGCAAGTAGATGGCTTCAAGAGTGTTTCCAGAGGATTTGGGAGCTGTTTCCAGTGGGTTTGGGTCGAGAGAACAAGTAGGAACTCGGAGAAAATGAGAAAGAACAGAGTGGAAAGAGAATGGGGGTGTTTATGTATTTTTTTTTGCCTTTCTGGGGTCCCTCGTGTATCGCTTAGCGAGGATGTGTGGGACTTGGCGTACCGCCTGAATAAAATATTCATCCGGCTCTTCAAGCAATCCGCGCAACTCCTAGCGTGCTCGCATGGTCTAAGGCATACCGCCTGCCGATTTGAGAGAATTCAAAATTCCCGCCCAAGCCGCGCTTACCGCCAAGGTCCAAGCGCTGGCCCTTGGCGTACCGTCTAGCCTGCTAGATGAGCCCAGTTGGCCCATTTTAATCGTTTCGACTCGTTTTTCGATTATTTCACGCTTATAACTCATCGTTCATCATTGTTTGAACGTTTATTATTGATCAATGGTTCGTTCACCAACGTTCGTAAGACTCATGTGTGTTTCGATAATTCCTCGAATTATCGGTGATCGTTTGTGTTCGTGTTTTCCGAAATGTTTGCACGCTTGATTAATCCTAACCAACGTGTAATGCACAATTCAAAAATTCCCCGAATTCTTGTTTTGCGTTAGTGTTTGCGTTTGCCACACTTGGTTTCCAAAACCAATGTGCAATTCGATAGTTCCTCGAACTATCGTTTCGCAGTTGTTTGTGTTTGACTCATCTAATAACCATAATTAAATGAAATGCAACAAGTATGAATGTGATATATATAGACTGTAAGAGTTACAATTTACATGAAATTGCCGGGTGTCACAGCTCCCAATCGTCACTAGGAGTGAAAATCGTGAGTTATTAGAGTTCACACTAAGGACGAGATCGGTACGATACCAATATCAAAATTTTGAAAAAGTGTGTGCCTAATACCGTACTGAATCGATTGGTAGGGTACCGGTTCGGTATTGATATTTGTTACAAAATAATCATCTTAAAATAGTATTGGTATGGTACCGGTTGTAGGTGACAATTTTCACCCAAATTAAAAGAAATGGGTTAGTTAGGGTAAACAATTGTCGTATAATGGGTTGAAATAGGTAACATCATAATATGTAATGGGTTGTGATGGGTAAGATTTAAACATAATACGAGTCAATAAAGGTAACCTAAAAACTATGTGAAAACAATTGATTCAAACGTTTAATATTGATTAATGATATATTTGATGAGAAAATCATTAAAAATTACCCTAATGGACTATTTGTTTAGTTATAACATTTTTAACTTAGATCAAATTGATATTTTCTAAATGCAATTCATTTAGACTCAAATTGATTTTGCTTAAAATTCGTTCTGACCCGCACTCATCCTTACCCGAACCCGTTATATTCCTTTACCCAACCTGCCCATTTTGTCAGGCATATTACCGGTACCGTACCGGTATCGATACTGAATTTATGGAATGGTGGGTACCGAATACATTACCGAATTTATCAGTTCGTTACTAATTTGATACTGTCCAGTTTCGGTTTCGTACTCGGTATCAAACGCTCGTCAGTGATTAACACCACTATATTCTTTCTTCCATCTCTCCAACTCACCACTAGTAACGAAGGCGACCCAACCTAAAAAAAATGAACCCTCCCGTGTCTAATTTTACTCGGAAGTTTTATACAAGTCTTCGTGATGGAATGTAAACGTAGATACATACAGAATATATATACATACATATATTATGTGCTTTTAGAATCCAAAGTCCTCTGAGTCGAAGACGAGAGAAATGGGGGAGATACTTACATGGCTACTCTTCTTCTTCATCCTCATAGCTCTCATTGTTGTCGTCATTTATCAGGTTTATTCTCAATTTCCATCTTTAATTGCGCAACCATATACTCTGCAATTCGCGATCTATAACTCCTTTAACTTTTACCAAATTTGCTATTTTTATCGATTGAAATCAATCAAGCCCTTACTTAGATCTCGTTAGTTTTCAAAATTGGTTTAATTAGGGTTCTTGGGGAATATCATTAGTGGATTGATAATATTTCATTTAATATTCGCGATTTGGATAGTCTAGTACCCTAGTTATGAGATTTTTTTTTGTAGACTTGTAGTTGTATACCATTATACCTTAATTTTTGTTGTGATGAACACGTCTATTCCCTGCTTATAGCAAATTTTGGCTATTGCTAATTTGCTATTGCTTGAACTGGAATACACCTGCCAGATTTGATCTATTGATCCATTTTTCTTGTCAAAATTAAAGGAAAAAAAACGCTATATTTGCAAAATTATGGGCCTGTGCATATGCTGTGGAAACTGAATTAAAAAAGAAGCCATTTTGTCCATAAAAAATTAAAAAAAATAAATAAATAAAACCATTCTTGCAAGCAAGATTGTTTGTTTGAAGTGAGAAGTTAAGTATAACTTCAAGTGATAATCAAGTTGAGTCGACGGATTGATACGATGAACCAAGCTAGACCCTTATATTTGTTTGTGTTATAGACATCAACCCTTATCTGGACACACTATTTTTTCCCAAATACAACCTGTTTAACCCATTTATCCAAACTAGTTGAACCAGTTGGCAGGTTTAATAAATTGTTTAAACTTGTTGGCAGGTTGATGGGCTGCCTAGCTTTATCAAATGAAAACAAATTAGCCTGAACAAGATTGTAGGTATAACTGTTTGGAAAGACGATAATTTAATACAGAAGCTTATATAAGGCATAGAAATTAAAAATGACTATATGTTATTATCACTTGAAACACAAAACCCTTTTCCAAATGATGGCATAGATGTCAAATCTTTTTGTGATGTTTCCGTATAAAGAAAGTTGTGATATTGTAACTAAAAACTTAAGGTTGACTATGAACTGCAGTTGGTCTGCGAATGCACATCTAATTATGTGTTTTGCATTCATAATTTGTTAATTTCTAGGGCTAAAAGCAGTCAGTAATTTAAAATTTCTTTGTCTTGCAGCTTATGTGCTTAGCAGATTTAGAGTTTGATTACATTAACCCTTATGACTCTGCATCCCGGATAAACTTTGTGATATTACCAGAATTTATAACACATGGTGTTTTATGCTTGATATATCTTCTCACGGGACATTGGGTGATGTTTCTTCTTGCATTGCCATACCTTTACTACAATGTGAGATTGTAAGTTTTGTTGGTGACTATAAACCATTCTTGGAATCATCACATCTAGGCATGTAAATTAAGATTATTTACTCTTATATATTAAATGTGCAATGAAAAGAATCTGTGGTACCAAATATGTGGCAAAGAACTTGAAATTTTTTTATAACCAAGGAAATGTTGCAACTTTTATAAGATATTCCAAAAATAAAGTTTTAGTTTTATGTGACCGAATGAAAAATTAATGATTACCCTTATCGGGTTTTATAATCTTTGTCATTCATATGTAATTTCTTTTATTAAGCATGAGAACCTGTCACCAGAAAACTCACGTGACCTACCAGTACCTTGACTAAATAAGTTGTCTTCGTGGGTTAAAATGATTTAATCCCAAGACTTCTAAATCAGGCGCTTACCTCTGCTATTGTAAACTGAATTCCTTGAGTGTAGAGATCATATCTGAACTTATATTATTAGGTACACTCGGAAACAACACCTTGTGGATGTGACAGAGATCTTTAATTGCTCAATTGGAAAAGAAGCAACGGCTTTTCAAACTTGGTATCTTGCATTGCTTCTCTGCATCACCTTATTTTGGTAATGCATGATACATCTGTTGACATGCGTTTTTTTTTTTAAATTAATTTTCAGCAGTTGTTCATGATATGCCTCCTTTTTGAATTTTTTCTTCATCCTATGGGTCCATTTTTTTGTTGAAATGGGACTCACAAGTT
>CM018687.1:45415936-45418911 GCA_009363875.1 Mikania micrantha | reverse complement strand
AAACAATTACAGTATAATGGGTTGAAATGAGTAACATCATAATATTGAATGGGTTGAGATGAGTAGCACTTAAACACAATGCAGGTCAACATGAGTAACCAAAAAACTATGTAAAGCAATGTATTTAAACATTTAATAATGATTAATAACATATTATGAGAAAATCAATAAAAATTATACAAATGAACTATTTGTTTACTTATAACACATCTTAAGTTAAACTAAATTGATGTTTTTTTAAGAAACACTCCATTTAAACCCGAATTGGTTTCCTTAAAACCCATTTTGACCCGCACTTATCCTGACCCAAACCCATTCTAACCCGTTACCCAACCCGCCCATTTTGCCTGGCATAATTTACTCCAACATCCATGAGTTCCCACAAGTCACAAGACCTCAGTATAGTTTTATGCAAATACTCCAATACTTATATCCATCATATTTGAAGATGGGGTGGAAGTTGGTTGAATGTGAATAGTACTTGTTGGTTCAACCATTGGTTCACAATCATAAACAAACATGAGACATACAGAGGAACAATGAAGAGACATTCATTGTCCTCTAATACAACAATGATGATAATAAGAACACTTTAGTACACTTTGAATAAAAAAAAACTCAATGATTATGACTCAAAATTTACTCTTTTATTGCTTATAATTAATGACATACTCTTAGACAAGCAAAGAAGATAACCATGACTTGGCAAACCATAAGACATGAGCTTAGTTAACAAACAAGATTATCAACTTCATCCAAACTTAGACAAGAAAAGTAGAGAACTATCCAACATGTAAAAGACTCCCAATGATTATGTGAGAAAATTGGACTTTAACTCTTGTATGACATGAGTTCTGATCATACTTCAATAAAAATACTGAAAAAGTCACAATTTTGATCTTTTCAACGTAATAATTAACTTACATTTGATTTGATAATGGATTAGATAAACAAAATTTAAAGATACGGCTTTGTGTTAACAAATGACAAAGGTAATAATTTTTTAAAAGCACAACTTGAAATCAAGTTATCCAGTAACCTCAATAAATAAGATATAGCCCTTATCTGCCTTATATGTATCCACCAAAGACCAAACCAAACTATCTTACTATCTCAATCACTTCCTTCTATATTTTATATACAAAACAATAACACCAAACGCCTTAATCCCCTACTCTTTCAAGAATAGTACAACCCTTAATGCTTAATATGCAACCCTTTGATGCAAAATCATAATTTGATCAACCCCAAATTGTATAGATTCCTCCTCAGCAAGCTACCAAGTGAAAACAAAATTGCTCCACCAAGACCATCTGTCTTTTGTTCATCACAACTTGCTTTCTGATGATACATCAAAGGTAGCTCCTTTACTCTTAAATAAGCTGACCCAATTCTTTGCATAACCGAATCTACAACTTTTGAATCCACCGGGTTTCCAATCACATCCGTTACATAAAAAATGTTAAGAGCCATACCCATTGTTGTAGATATCTCAGCCTGTATAACATTCATTGCGTTTTCTCTAAATGTTCTGGTCACTTGAGCCAAAAGCCCGGGTTTGTCGGGTTGAATAGCTCAAGTCTCACACCTTCAGACGCCCTTCTTTCAACAGCAGCTTTTAAACACATGATCACCCGTTGCTTCTCGGGTTCTGAACGAAACGGGCTTCCATCTGCATGTCTGATAAAGAATTCCTGAAAAACCATGAAAAGATTCAAACTTTAGCAAAATAAACATGATTGCACAAACCCGTTTTGGATTATCATATAAATGGTGGATTTAAGTACCAAATATGCTCCATCTTGTCTGGTATTGATAGTTGCATGGAACACAACATACTGCATATCAGTTAAAGTGCAAACAACATCAAATAGAAGCCTGGGTCGATCTTTGCACTGAATGTTCACTACAGAGTACTCTCTTTCTGAATAATTTTGAACAGATATCAACGGTGAATATCGCCCATGGGTCTTTATAATTGGAGTTCTATCATAATCACGATCTGCAAACATCATTTGATGAAGTCTTCTTTCTGTGTGAGTAACAGCTAGTGAAACTGAAGTTTTAGCACTTCTGATATCATTATCCCCTTTCAAGACATTCTTCAACCGTACTTCAATTTTATTAATCTTTTTAGAGTCTTCAATTGGAGAACCCGAATCACAATCTTTTAAGTGAATTATGGCTGCAATTCGGGCATTGTGTGTCCATACTTTTGACTCAACCACATCACAGTTGAGTTCAGACAAGACTGCAAAGATTTCAGATAAAAGTCCAACTCTGTCTGCACCAGTTAGTTCTAGTGTTGTCATTCCATCAATGGACTTTGATCTTGTGCTATGAATAGTTCCAAGTGACTGCATTAGAACAATGACAGAATATACTTCTTTAATTACTTCAAATAATTACTATAAATGCAATAAAAATGTAGATTTAAAGGGGAAATCATTCACCTTTTCAACGCAGTTGATGATGCTATCATCTGTTAACTTGTTGCCATCCAAATTGGTGACATGGAAGACTATTGATAATGAGATTAACCAACATGAGTAAAGAAAAGTTGCAAACAAGTCAATATGACAACATGATTAAAGTTTTTTTTTTTTAAAAAGTGTTTTAAACATGTTAATTGAAAGTTAATGTAAGCTTACCATCCATGTTCCATCTTCCATCTGAGGAAACATAACCCTTTTTGATGGAAAGGTTCAGATCTGTGAGGACTTGAACTTCTTCAAGAAGAATTCCATCGTTTCTCGCACTGTCAATCTAAAATCATGTGAATTTAGATGTAGAAATTAAGCAAGATCGTTAAAAAATTCAGAATTTGAAATCATAAATTGCAATATGTGTGTGTGTGTAAAGTGATCAAGAACGTATGAAGCTTACCATGATGAGGGTTGCATCTACACAACCAGCATTGTCAATCATGACCCTGGCAAACAAAAAATTGAAGAACACGAGTCAGCGAATTTGAA
>CM018687.1:45235936-45410936 GCA_009363875.1 Mikania micrantha | reverse complement strand
AAAATATAATTATACACGAACGTTTAAGAAAGACACAATGATTATAATTAGACACAATAAGCTGAAAAACTTTCATTTTTTATGACAACACTATACTAATTTAAAAATAAAAAATGCATGTTTTTATGGTATATTTAAAAAAATAATATCGTATATAAAAGTTATGAACGATTAAAAAATGTGGGGAAAGTAGTTATGATTAAATTATACTCTAACAAATTTTCCTCTAAGATTTTAAATTTCCCTCTTAAATTTGATCTAATAATCTAATGATCGGCAATTGTTTTAAGTTTTTTAGGATAATAAGACTATTTAGTGTAACATAATCCTTATTGTTTAATGGTTTCTTATTTTTATTTTCTTATTTCTCTCTTATATAAATAAAAATATTAAATAATAATTGGTACATTATCTATTTATCTCTCCTATAAAAATATTAAATAATAATTGGTATTTTATGAATATTTTAGTTATATAATACTTTTAACTATTTCTATTATTTTTACACTTACATTTATTGAATAAGTCGTATAAATATATAATAAGGCTTTAACTTAGGGGTTGTTTGTTTTTAAAAAAAAAAAATCTTCCTGACCTCTTATGTCTGCCTTGCGCAGACGTGAGCAAAGGTTGGAAAGTTATAGACCGTTTGTTTTTTCGAAGACATTTCATTAAAAAAGTCATATCCGTCCTCTTCTTAGCGCTGACGTGAACTTAACACTTCTTTACCTCTTCTTCTCTTATTAGGTTAAAAAACCCACAACACCATCTCCTTCCCGATCGGCATCCCACCAGCCCCACCACCTCCACCGCCGCTCTCCTCCACTGTTTGCTCTCCTCCATCGCTTGCTCTCCTCCACCGCCACTCTCCTCCATCGCCGCTCACATCCACTGCTCCCCTCAATCGATCTGCCGCCGCACAACACCTTCGCTCGTCGCCTCAATCGAGTCGTGGGGACGGTGGGGTTAGGGTTGGGAAAGAGGTTTTGAAAATTTTGAAAAGCAAACTCTCTTCTTGCAGAGGTTTGGTCCACCTCTTTTGCTAGAGATGTCTGCAGATATGATCCGCAGACTGCATATATGTTACCTCTTAAAAACCAAACACCACCTTAGTTAACAATAGAAAATCACAAAGACCCTTTCTTAAGGGAGCGATAGCCCGTTTTACCGGGCGTCACTTTCGGAAGAGTTGCACCTGATGCGCAGAAACCAACTTATTTGCATTGAAAACTGCGTCCCCATCGATTCAGAACCCGAGATTAAACTCAAGATTACTTTTCTCACCTGTTATCCATCAATGAGCCTTAAGTGGGAGTCGAACCAATGACCTCTACATTGAAAGGTGGATCTTCTACTACTAAGACAATTTATCCGGGTCTAGAATAAGTTACATAAAAGGTTTTTAATATATGTATCAAATTGTGTTTTTCATACTTAAACTTTAATAATTACGTTATACGTCTTTTTTTATTATTTTTGTAACAATTATGACCTCATCTACTAACCAAATTTAACTTCTCGGTTAATTTTTTTTTAAATTACTATTTTACCATTCTTATTAAAGGATGAAATATACAATTATGTATAAAGTTAAAAGATATTTTTTATAATTTACTATAAATATACGTTTTAGTTCTTGCTATTTTCTTTTTCTTTTTCTTTTTTCTTTCATTTTATTTTATTTTACTTTGATTTTATCAATATTTTTATTTTATAAATTTTTAAAACTTATTAATTAATTAATCAATTTTTTAAATTATAATGGAATATTAATTTATATTTATTTGTCTATAATATATTTATTTTAACTTGTTTTATTAATTATTTTTTATTGTTATACCTAAAAAAATGAATTTATCATTTTTTTGTAAATTTTATAACTACAATTTATTATGTACCAGGTTAGTAGTACCCAATTATTACACTGGTTGAATAAAAAATATAATAAATAACCACTAATGAAAATTTCGATAATATAAAATGACTTTTTAATATAAAATATGATTAAAATTTCATATAATTTAATAATTTAATTAATAAAATAATATTATTATTTATTTAAATACTAATTTCTTCAAAGTGTTGTTTGTTTAAACATTTTATTTTAAAAAATTGTTTTACAAATTTTACATTTTATAATAAATTGGTTTTTGTAAAAAGCTTTTTTTTAATATTAATATATATTAGTGTATTAAAATATCTTTTTAATTTAAAAAAATATAAAAAATATATTTAATATTTAATATTATTATTTGATATTATATGTATTTAATATGATAGAGATGTGAGAAATTAAAGATGATATGCTCTAGGAACATGACATGTGTCCCTAGAAACCTTTATTTATTAAGATAGGTAGATGTGTTAAAAAGTAGGGTGTTCAAAAATATCCGTATCCGAATCCGAAATATCCGAAAAATCAGATATCCGGAAGTTCGGATATCCGAAACTTCGGATTCGGATACCTATTTTGAAAATTTTCGGATAGTTCGGATATCCGATATCCGAAATATATTTTTTTTAGGAAATTTTTTCGGATATTCGGATACTTTTTTCGGATATCCGGATAATTTTCGGATATTCGGATATCCGAAATATATATTTTTAATTTTTTTTTATTATTTTTTTCTGATTTCGGATATCCGAATCCGAAATTTCGGATACGGATTCGGATATTGAAAACCACTATCCGAAAATGAACACCCCTATTAAAAAACACATAAAAGTGGCAAGTATCGCTTGAATTATGAATTATTCAGCCTTAAGATTACCGCTTAATTATCAATAGAATTTGAACCATTATAAGGTAATCTTTTAATAACTATTAAGTAACTATCAAACATTCCCTAATTTTTGATGACTTATGTATAAGGTTATAGTTGTAATTTTTTTGAACATATGAATAAATTTATAGTAAAAGCATAAAGTATATTAAAAATAAATAAAGTTAAGATAATATTAAATAAAATTACAGCTAAAAGTGAAGCCTTACAAAATTGTGTGTAAGTGTACTTATTTGATATATTTATCGTAACATATAAATAAAGTTTTACAAGTAAACTAGATTTTACCAGTGGGAGTTGATTTAATTTAGAATGCATGTTAGTTAAAGTGTAGACAAAAATCCAAGGAGCTGAACATCAATGAAAAGTAATGGGACAAAAGGGTAGCATCTAAATAGTTATGTTTTGTTACGATTAGACAGAAATTATAACAAATGAGGTAGTGCCTTAATGGTAACTCAGAATTCTTTCAAATGGGAGATATTTGGTTCAAAAACCTCCTGTAGCGAAATATGGGTCTGATGAGGGTCAGGGGTTTTCCCAGTGGGGTTTCCTCCTGGGGTGGTTGTGGTGTCTCATAAGAAATCCAGGTAACTAGATTTTGGTGACATGACCTGGAAACAGTTGACTCACACGATTGAGACTTTCACCGTTCAAAAACAAAAAAAAAAGAGAAATTATATTTTATAACAATTTAAAGCAAGTAAATGTTTTTGAAAATCATATTTTCGTAGTTGTTGAATAAATATACAGTGTAAAAATTATGTATGTTTATGAATAACCAACATTATGAATTTTCAGGTTTAAGATATATATCTTTAAAGTTATTGCTAAAAATGGTTTTTATAAATTTTAAAGTAATTTACCGATATGGTTATTGCGGTTTACTAGAATTTCACTTTTGGTCTATAAGTTTTATAAATTACTTATATAGTCTGTTACTTTAAACATTTGTAACACAGTCCTTACGTCACAAAATTACCCTTACATAATTGACGAAATTACCCTAAACGAAAGACCATATGTGTTACAAATGTCTAATGTTTGGGACCATATGTGCAATTTATGAAACCTACAGACCAAAAGTGAAATACTAGCAAACCACAAGGACCATTTCCGTAATTTACTCTAAATTTTAAAATAATTTTTTAATTTACCAAATGTTTAAATAACTTTATTTCATATAAATTTAACTTATAACAATAATTTCTTTAACACAATTGACATATATTAATATAAATGCTATATTATTTAAAATAATAAAATTAAAGAAAAATATTATTTTTAGTAAAAATAAGATACTATTTATCATGGTTATGGAAGGCGCTAGTCGGGCGTCGAGGTACAACGTATGAATTAATTGGGATTAATCGGCGATAGACGGATTGGAATTTTTATATGTAATTTTACAAATATATCTTATACACACATCAATATCATTAATTTCATAAAATACTTCAAATAATTTAAAAAATAAACTTAAACATACGAAGTTAAGTAGTTTAAAGTTGAAACTTAAACACTAGAACAAGAAAAGAAGATCGAAAATTCGAACAACAAAGAAGATTGAAGTTGAGTTCAAAGTTTAGAGATCTATTTCGATATTTCAAAGACATATTAAGAATTTAGGGTTAAGAAATATCTCGAATAATCATGGATTTGGTCACTTTTTACCAATAAAAAGGTAAAAAAAAAAAAAAAAACTAACTTGGCCGACTAGGCACCGCCTAGGGCAAAATCGATACAGTGGATGGCGCCCAACGCTTAGGCTGATTTTTACAACATTGTTATTTATTCACTATTCTTACGCATTACAATAGGGTTTGGTTATTTACACACTCAACTTTTTTATTTTAACATTTCACATACACTATATGTCTTATATGCCTATACGAAACGTATAGCCAAATTTGACATCCATTTATTTGACAATGACTGGTCTCCTATATGCCACATATACGGCATATACTACGAGTTTAAGAGTTTAATTATTAATGCTGATAACTCTGACAAATAATGATTGTCTCTTTATACGTCTCGTATAAATGTATGCGAGACATATAAAATATATAAAGGGTAAGAGTAGATGTAAGAATAACATGACTCTCACATTATGTGATTGTATAGTTTTATAATTTCTCATGAACATGTAAAAACACGTCTCCATCACAAAACCAACATATCTCAAAAATTAAATATTATAGGAGCAGTCACGTGACCGGCAAAATGGCCAGAGGTCACTCACATCCCATTTTTTCTACCTAAAAAATCTGTGATATTGTCCTACACGCATTCATATCACACTAGGTATTCTTTTAAGATGTAACTTACCGAGTAACCCGCAATTTTCGTCATTGATTTGCACCAAAAATTAGTTTCATTTTTAAATTTCGAAAACTTTTACTTGTGTTCTTAATTTTAATTAATCTTCGTCTTTGAACCTAAAAGACGTAACATTAGTTATAAGATACTAATATATCCTCATACTTACTTTCTTAACTTTCATATGTACGAATTCGAATCAAAACAAATTGATGAGATAAGATCGAGAGATTTATTCTGAGGTTTTTTATAAGGTGGGCACGAAGGTATGTCTTAGGATGTCATAGACAAGAAAAGAATTGAAATCTTGTTTTTAATGTGTATGTTTCAAACTGTAATTAAGAAAAGAATATACTTTTCTCATCAATGCTTAGCGATTGGATCGGACCGAAGATAAAATGGTTTGGTTTAATGACTTTGGACCTCTCTGAGTTGAATCGTCCAATTGCAGGTCTAACCGTCGGGTTGTCTTTTTTCCATCCTAAAATCAAAAGCATAAAACATTCAACAAAACAATACACATTTTTTAAGTATGGTTATGTTTGTTCAAACATTAATTATTTCTTTTTAAATGCTTTTATAATTATATAATTTCCTTTGATATTTTTTAAGTATTTATAATGTTTTTAATTTTTATATTTGGTTCAATCAGTACAACAAGTAAACTAATAAGACGTCTGATTTAATATCCAATACGGTTAGGCTATGCGGTTATAACCCACAATTCACTTTACATAAGTGCCACATAAGCTCACATATGATGTCACTCTCATCACTCAATTGTCACCCTTTATGTTACCGTCACCCTTGGTCACATTCTTTCATCACCACTTCCTCTCTCTCTCTCTTCCTTCGTTGAATCCTGTGACCACAATCAAATGAATTCTGTCATGTCCCGGTCACGTGGGTTGTGTAGTGGTCATACAGTACGAGGATGGTGCAACCAAGGGCCCTTACGCCCTGATCATCCCTAATTACACATAGCCTTATGAAAATATTAGATCTCATTTCTACATTTTCAATCCCTCTACCAAAGATTCAATCACCACCCCATTTATTAAGAATCGAATCGAATTAGCCAGAAATTTGTTCCTCGCATCACTTTCACTTGCCATCAAACAGTTTCAAACTTCAAACCATAAAATGTTTCATATTTTCGGCACCACGATTCGACATCAAGTCATACACTTGTAGTGATATAAAGACGAATTTTATAGCAGCCAACGAGACGTGTGGGGGGAGGGGCGGTTTTGTTCGAAAGTAAATTATGTCGTATTTCAATCTTCTACTTCTAATAAACAACTAAATCAGATGATATTTGTCAAATTCTTAAAACACTTAATGACACTTGTCAAAATTTTAAACCATTTTTGACATGTGTCAAATTACTAACCATGTTATCCAATTATATCTCTTATTAAATGCTTATATATTCATTTTCATATTAAATAATTAAATTAAATACAATATCTAATGGTTTTAGTTATACATTTTTATATTAATAATAATTTTTAATAAATTAAAAATCAAATCTTTATATTAAAAAATAGATTTTGGAAATAAAAATTATATAAAACAAATTTTCTAAAAAACAAAACCTAGAAATTAACAACAAGATCTTTACATAAAAAATAGTTTATAATACAATTCTTAAAATGAAATGTTAAAAAATAACATAATTCAATCATATTTTATCCTAAAAATCGATTTTTAAACCCTAAATGTTTATTCGCTACTATATAATATTTTTTATACAATCCGTGTAATATACGTGATATTAACCTAGTTATATATTATATTATGTCAATATTAAAAGACAAAGATCCCAAATAATTTAGAGAAAATTCTCAAAATGTCCGTTTAACCACGATTTTTTTTTCAAAAATATCCATTTAACTTTTATTTCCAAAAACGTTCATCGTTTGTGGGCACCGCTCGTACTTCTCCTACGTTTAATAGACGCCGCCCGTACTTACATTGTACGTTAATTATTTTGGCATGACTAATGATTCCTCGATATGCAAACCAATTATTTGACATGAAGTAAGATTCCTCGATATAACGTGTTTCAAAATTCTATATATTTTAGGAAAATGAACCTTTTGACGAGTACTTACTATTTTATGAAACTTTATTTGGAGCAAACGCAATAAATTGCACTTTATGCGCAAACGATATGTATTAAGTGTTTAAACGTGTTTTTATAAACATACTAGAATTATTGACTTTATTAAATGAGATTTCATAACTATACTTTCCAAAAAAAGAGAAACTTTCTAAATATAGAAACTTTCCCGAAACGTAAACCTTATGACTTCCATACGTGACTTGTGTGAAAGCGTTACGATTAGAGTCGTAGGATACATGTTGGTGTCATACATACATTTAAGACTCATAAACGGACTAAACACAACAAACGTGTCACTAACGATTCGTCGAATCAACACAAGTCAACACACAAACACTCGGTTGAGCACATCGAAACTTGGAGTTGTATGGGATACAACACACCATAGAACACATACTCATGACCTATATGATTATAGGTGTTCACTAGCATGTTGCTAGCACTCGTTGTAGCGAACACTTAAACCGGAACTACTTTATCATGTGAGTTTACGGCCCCTTTTATCTTTTCTACCTGGGGGAACCTTGCAATCATAAACTGTGTTATAAACAAATACTTATTTTGATTACGTATGGACATGCTTTATCACTATATGTATATGTGCGGCACACATCACAACTCAAAGTCCTCAAAAACACGCCTCGGATCGTTAGTAGCACGGAGCGCCTAGCGTGGTAATCTTGGATAGTTTATTTGGGCCCGACAAGCCCCACCCATCGTGCGTGGGAGGCCAACCCGACTGGAGGTTGGAATGGGTGCAATATTGACCAAAACACTTTGCCATTGTCTTGTAATGGACATGGCGGGAGGCACACCATTAGCTTCGATACGAACCCACATATAATATAACTGTATTGACTAGCTATCAATCTATATTGCATTGTAATGATATGTAATTCAGCAACATTTACATTTAAACATTTGGTGTTTACTGCTTATGAAAAACATGTGCTCTCAACAACCTTTGTGTTGACCCTTTTACTCGCATGCTTTATTAGGTAACTAAGGCACGCACACAAGGATAGGATGCTAGGCTGGAGTCTCATGCATCTACTTAGTTTTTTAGGCTTTGAGAACATTTATCATTTTATTTAGTCATGTAATGCTAACTACTTAAAACGCTTCCGCAAACTATTACTCTCTATTGTTTGAAAAACCGTTTTAACTTAAGCTTCCGCAACTTATGAATTCAAATTGATTTGAAAAACTTTTACATTTACTTCCACAACTCTGAATTTACAAAACTATTTTATCCTAGTTATTGGATATACGTATGCAACCAGACATGTAGGTCTCGTAACTGTATAATCGGAGATTGCGATCCTGACAGTCGCGTCGCGCCCTCGCAAGTCGGGAAGGCTGGGGTACGACATATCACGAATATTATGCATCGGGATTCAGAAACCAAACATTTGCTCTTTTACTTCATTCCTTAGATTGAAATAAACCTGGATTTTCTCGAATAGAGCACTGGATGAGTGGATGCTGATGCCAGAAATAGGTATAATGATTGCAAACAAGTTTAATGTCATCGTTCACTCCTTATCACTTGACGAATGGCATAACACGACATCCTTCCTACTATGGAATAGTCCCACATTAAATCTTCTACATCGGGTCGTTACAATATGTCATGTTAATGACAATCATTATATCATGCTACAACTAACAAGCGATTATCCAATTCCACTGGTTTGTTAATACTGCAAACATTTTGGAACCTACAACGCAACATGAGAATCCATTTATATGAATCATAACAAATTCTAGTCAGCATGTATTCCTAGATTGAATTTCCAAAAATGTAATCTCCTCTTTAATTATTGTATTTCATGAGTGATTTGATATATTTTTGCATATAAATGACAAAAAGTGAAATTTATTCAATTAATTATAAGATTTTTGTGACATTTCGAAAACATAAATGACTATATCTTAAATTTAATGTAAACACAAAGGAGCGAAAAGGAAATTTACGGTTAACATTTGCATACGAGAATGATTAAAATAAAAAAAAAATTATATGACCGTATAGATATGCTCATATAGTTTATATAAAACAGGAGTATAGGCATATTTTGAGCATACAGCTAGAAAAGTCACCTTGAGGTTCTTTGGAAAGCACCCAACAACAACCTTCGTTTTTCCCCGAATTTTTTCGTTAAAGGTACATGAATCTAACCAATATTGTTGTATTTTTATTTTTTGGCAATATGTCGATTACATTGGATCAAAACTCGCAAAATTTGAATTTTGTTAAATTACATGGTCGTATAGGGATTATAATGCTGGTATAGGTTGAACTTATACAGCCGTACAGGACCTATGCAGTCCGTAAAGATTAATATGTTCTTCAATTCTTTGCATGTATACCGTTCGTAGAGGATATATACTGTCTATACTGATTATTCTATACGAACCGTAAAGGCCCTATACGACCGTTAATTTTTTTTATCATATTATGGCAGGTACATCGCATGCATGATTGTCTAGATGACGCAGAGGTTCTTTAGGCTCGGATGATGACTTCTCGAAGATTCTTTATTCACACCGATTTTTGCAGTTCCCTTGTCAAACAGACGCTCATCGTCACTTAGGTCGACTGATCACACGTCTGATTAAGGTCCCAAGGACGATCGATTACGACGTGTTTTGGCTTTGACACTCCCTGGAGGTGATTAATTGATGGAGGGGTCCTGCCTGTTGGGAATTATAGTAAGCATTTTAAACTTTTAATTAATAATATTAATTATAAAATCAGATTTTACGATAGTGGAAGCGATTAGGTTACACATTTTGTTTCATAAACAAAATTCCCAAATCCAGGAATCTGGTTACATACGAATAAACGAAAAACAACCATAGGGTGTTTAGAATTGACCTCAATGAAGAACTCCCAAAAACACACATTGGATTCGGTAGTAGTCTTGCTAGATGACCTGAATCACGAACCACGATCTGTATCGCGTATCACCGCAACAACCGCGTGCTTCAAAACCACTTGTGGTGGCTCTTTGGTGGTGTTTGGCCAAAACCAAGAGAAGAGGAAAGGGGAGGTGTACGGCCAACAAGTTGGGAGAGTGAAAAAGTTCTAAAATTGTGGTGAAAATGTGGAAGGTTGGATCTAGTTTTAATAGTCAAAACTAGATCCACTTTTTTAGGATCTTGGATTACCAATTCGAAATTGGTTTCCCACCCTTTTATTTTACATATTAATTTAATCAAACTTTTTTAGTAATTAAACCATTTAATTACTACTCTCCATATTAATAACTAACAACTAGTTAGTAACATTTAATTAAATGTCTAAAGTTTAACAAATGAAACTTTATCAATTTAATTATAATTAATTATCACAATAATTAATTCCTCCAATATTATTATTATTATTTCATAAATAATAATAACACACCACCTTATATAATTCGTGAAATTGAATGTGTCTAAAACAAATTTTAGACATAATCACATTAGTATTTTCCAAAGTGTAACTCTTTGCATCGTACCCCGATAGCAAAGTTGATATTATCGATGATCGGACATCACATATCCAACACTGTCAGCATTTACTTTAGAGTTTTTCTCCACCTTTCACTTCGTCCCGCTCAGACCATAAAGGCTCGCAGGTGTCAAGAGCAGTTGCAATTTCGCCTTTGTGGAGGAATCCAGCGGATGTTGCTCCTCATTTTGGTGTCTTATTAGAATTGTACATTGAGGATTAGATCAAAACTGATCTCTATCTCCTAGATCGCCACGAGGAGTTTGATGATGTTTTTTCCTCATGGCGGCCATAGATCAATGATGCATCGTAGTTTGAAAAAGCCAGGGTTAGCACCATGCGATACTCCCTACACAGACATATTCATATGGTCTTAGCGTATACCATTTCAGGCGTCATTAAAGTCAGGAGTGGTACATCCAGGCTGACGTGTTTTATTTTCACTCCTTTTTTGCACATGCTAGTTGCAACCTAACATAGTGTATGGCTGAGGTTTAGGGATTTTTGATGCTGATGTTAAGGTGTCCATGACGTCATGTTACCGTCCTTAGAGAATTGGTCATGCGACGCTGACGGCTATTTGTATTGCTACAAACATCCCTTGGATAGGATTTTAGTTTTGTTTGCAAAGAGGTGTTCCTTGGGAGCCTTAAAGAGAGCATGAGCAGCAGCCTCAGCTAGGGCTGTAAACGAACCGAACGAACACGAACGATGCCTTGTTCGTGTTCGTTCGTTTAACTTTTAACTTGTTCATGAACGGTTCACGAACGTTTACCGAACGAAAATTTTTGTTCGTGTTCATTCATTAAGGAATTTAACTTGTTCACGAACGGTTCATGAACGCTCACGAACACATATTATTTAAACAATAAAAATCAACATTTTTAACCCCAAACAATGGAGATAATCATTTATAAATATATAAATTAAGATATTATATATGGTATTAAACTAAAAATAACTTAAGTATTATGGTATTAAACTAAAAATTAAAAAATAAACATTACATTTAATGAATATTTATAATAAATGAACTTAATCGAATATAAACGAACGTAAACGAACATGTTACGGAACGTTCACGAACACAAATGAACGAACACGACCTCTGCTCGTGTTCGTACCTTTAACTAAACGAACGAAATTTCTTGTTCGTGTCTGTTCGTTTATTAAACGAGCTTCCCGCCGAACTGTTCACGAACTATTCGCTGAACGTTGGGTTCGTTTACAGCCCTAGCCTCAGCCGCAGGAACAAGGAGAGGAGCAACATGCACATGCAGACCAACCGTTGCAACCTCCTCCATGAGGTCGATGGCTCGTTTTCAGAAATCATATAGTTCGGGATCTCTCTCAACGATTACATAGGATCGAGGATTTGGTTGCGTGGCAGTCTGACGTTTTGATAGCTTTAGCCACGCATTTAGGTGTTCATGTTCCACCACTCACACAGCCTCGACAGGACCATGATGCTGCTGCTGTTTAGTTTGTAATTTTTTTAACTTTTGTTATTTCTGTGTGTGAGTGTATTTATATATTTCTATTTGTTATGTGATTATGTATTACTTATGTAATTGTTATATGATTATGTGTAATTTATGTGGTTGTTATATGATTGTGTATTGTTTATGTGGTTGTTTATTAATTTATATAATCAATTATTATGATTATTTTTAATCATCAAACGATTATGAAATTGTAATTAACTATTTTTTAAAAATATAGCAATGAAACTTATTTTTAAGCAAGTTTAGTCATAACATTTTTTAAAAAAAATATTAAATATGTCATACCAATTTATAAAAAAATTTCATAATGAAGCTTATTTATAAAAATATACGCACAAACTTATATAATTAAATGAATTCGTAAAAAAAAAAACAACAATTTAGTGTTTAGTCAATACATTTTTTCAAAAAATTAAATATGTCATACAAATTTGTGCATATTTTAAAAATATAGATGTACAAATTTATATAAATTAAATTAATTCGTAATAAAAGCGTACAAAAAATTTAGCGTTAAAATTGATTTTCTGCAATAAAAAACATCAAAAAAAAGAAAATTAAAACTTTATACGGGCCATATAGACCCTATAAGGCAATATAAGTTGTCAACCCGACAGTCAATCAACATTTTTCTAACACAATAGTGCTATACGACCCGTATAAATAGGATCTGATGTATGGATGACAGAAGATGGTGTAGAAACAAGGGGGTCTAATTTGAAAGTAAATTTTTTAAAAATATTAGTTTATGAAAACAAAAAGTATTTGCAAAGCAAGCGAAAATTTTGAAGTTTGTAGCAATGTGAGGCTACTTATTCAACATGCAACAACAACCAACACCATGGCGCCAACATGGTGGGGAATGGGGATACGACATATCTTCCCGCCACAAAATTTAAATGTGGGGCATTAGGACCCCTTGATAAGTAAATATTATTTAAGGTCATGCCTCTAACAATACATTTGTTACTTTTTTTTATTAGCGTTTTCTATATTTCGTAAGCATTTGTTGTAACAAGAAAAGAAACTTGTATAGTTAGCAACTTTTGTGGTACATGTTTGTGTTCCTGTAATTAGAATTTCATTGATTTTTTTAACTTTTTAATAGATGTTTGTGTTTCGGTTAAAACTATCTTTTTTTATTTTTCAATATTAAAAATATATATATAAGTAAAAGTAATATGTTTTTGATTTGATTAATTTTACCTAAGTATAATGTATAAATAAAATATGTGAAATTGACTTATTTGGTTTGTAGTTTTTTTTTATGAGAGACCTAATGTTTAAAAATAACTTTCACGTCATAACAAACAAATATAAAATTGGTCTGATTTGCTTATTTAGGCCAAATCTTACCCTAGGCCAGATCAAAGGTTCCCATTTTTAAGCTTCCTATGTTTTAGTTATTTTTTTTTAACCGTTAAATCAACCACCATTTAACTTTTTTTTTGAACGACGACGATTCTACATACCACGTATGTTATCTTAACAGGGCCTATCGGGCAGAGGTAAGACGTGGCTACACCAGATACACGGGAACCCCCTAGAATGGGTAAACCCTCGCCCCCTATTGGTACAGAACCCGAGATTAAGCTAAAGATTTTTTTACTCATCTGAATGTCCTTTAAATTTGCCTCTAGCAGGAACTCATGACCTCTCGGTCACAAGGTGAAACCCCAATCAGCAGGCTGAATTACCATTTAACTAACGAGTGGGTATGTATTTGTAATTTGTTAGATTTTAGTTTTCTCTATTTCTACTAGACGGATTATCTTTCTATGCTCCTAAACTTATTTTTACTTAGATTTCTATTAGGCATAAATCTTTCTCTGTTTCCTCCACAACATTATCTTTTTTTATGTCCTTTCACTTTTGAATACTTTTGATCCAACTTCCTTTTATTAACTAAAATTAATTTTATACAGAAATGTTTTTTTAAACGGCTAATTTTTGTATCACTGAAAGATTATTGAAAATTCATCGTGCTATCAGCACTACCACCCGATCATATCCACCACCAAGTCACGATTTCTTGAAAAAACTCAATACTTCGAAAAATCCTCCTTGTGGTATTTGAATCCAGGATCATTTGGTTCTTAAGACTTATCTTATCACCAACATATCACTAGATTGTAATGTGTTTGGTTGAAATGTTTTAACTAACTAATAGTTCAATAGTCTAAGAAATTATTTTAAAATGTGCGGTAAAATTGAACCTACATGATTTTGTACTTTACTAAAGTTTAAGGAATTGACTATTGAGTGTTACCAGGACATAACGCACCAACGGTTTAAAGAAGTAAATGATTTATAGCATAACTATTATTTTATAATAATTTTAAGAAAATTACTAATTTCATGATTTCTAGATTGTAACATATAGTTGTAAATGCTAATCTTTCAAGTGAAATTATATCAATTAATGTTTTATTACCAAAAATCTCATAAAGAGATTATGTAATCGATAGTCAAATTTATATTTTAAATTATTAATTCTATATCTTGGGTGGACGGTAGACTTGTGACTTTTTTTAGTAGAAAGTCATGGTTTGAAGTTTAGTTTATAGTAAATTTTGTTCTGTCCAAATAGAGGTAAGGTTTGTTTTCATCTCTCTTTTCCAGACCCTACTTAAAATTGAGAGTTCACTGAGTATATTTGTGTGTTTGTTTAAATTTTGTTCTGTATTGAGCCAATATGTTTTTCAAGTTATAGGCTTTCTTCTAGGTAGATAAGCCAGGTTACCACGTTATGTTCTTCGCGTGAAAGTATTATCTATTTATCAGGGTTATCTCGGATAATTGTTCAAAAAATTCATCTTAGGTTGGCAGAGGATCAATGAAAAATTGAAAAGAGCGCCATATCTAGTGAGCTTTTGCTTTCTTGGCCATTTCGCTCATCATCGATTTCTTGGCGCCAAATTCAACATTGATTTTCTCTTTATTTGTTGAAAAAATAAATAGAAATCTAATATTTTAAAAAATGTTTTCTTTAATAGGTTTTCTTCCACTTGTGTTACACAAGAAATTCTGTCATGATTCTAAAGCAAATTCATATATCAAAACACTTTCGAATACCGGATAAAATATCAAGAAATCTGATTGCGTACCCAAATTATAACAATGCCTGGCTATACCTTTAAAACAATTCAAGATAATGGTAAAAAACTAGGGATGTTTATCGAATCGAATTTCGAATAACTCGAATATTTCAAATCGAATGATTTCGAATTTTGAATTTTTTTGGTCATTCGAAATCGAAATCAATTCGAAAAATCCAATTCGAATTTTGATATGAATTCGAATTGGTTTGATTTGAATTTAATTAAATAATTGTTTATACTTGTTATCTTTATATATTCAAAATATCAAATAATCAAAACCTTAACTATCCAAATATCAAATAACCAACATCTAATGTCTAAATAAACAAATTTCATATAAACATAGAGACAATTTTAACGTTTTACTCTTTATATGTGTATATATATGTATGTATAGGATTGTGAACAAATAATAACACATTCTTAAAACATTAACTTATATACCTTTTGTAACATTTACAAATTTTCGATGTTAAAATTCTTGCAAAACCCTAAAGCCATTATTATAAAAAATTGTATTAACTCACGAGTGTTCATCAACAATATATATGTATGTTTATAATCTAAATTATATGATTATAAAGCTTTAAAAATTAAATTAAAGCTTTAAATAAATAAATAAATAATAATAAGAAGAATAATAATAGTGGTAATAATAACAACAACAATGATAATAATAACGAAAGTATATCCATACACATATGTGTGTACGTAAACATATAATAAGAGCTAGGGGTGTCATTCGGGTTGGTTCCTCGGGTTTCGGGTTGCTCGGGTCGGGTTATTCGGGTTTTTCTAATCTGAAATTGGAACCGAGAACCGAACCATTTAACTTCAGTTTAATTGGTTCTCGGGTTTCGGTTCTCGGGTTTAATCGGGTTGGGTTAAACGGTTCTTGGGTAATAATTGAAAAACTAATATTTTATTTTTCAAACAAATAAAATTAAAACATGTTCAACCAAAACATATATTTCCTTAAAAATTTCAAATGTTTAACCATAACATAAATAAAACGTGTTTAACCAAAACATATATTTATTCAACAATCTCAAAACATATAGATGCTTTGAAAATCAAAAAATGTTACCGCCCCTTAGAAACCTAGTTCGAGTTTTTCGGGTTTACACGAACAAACCTCGTGGGTAACAAGGACCGAACCATTCTAAGTTTTTGGGTTCGGGTAATAAGCTTTTTCGGATTGGGTATTTTCGGGTCCGGGTTTTTCGAGTTCAGGTAGGTGTTTTTCGGGTTGGTTCTTCGGGTTTGGGTAAAAAATACACCCCTAATAAGAGCCCACATAGCTATTTGTATACAATTTAAAATAAATGTTATTGGTACACACACGTAAATAATAATAATGTATACAAAAATATTTATAAACATTAAAATTATGTTCCTATAAATATTAACAAGTAAAACAAAAGAAAAAAAAATAAAGTTTTATAAACTTTATTAGAATTTTTAAAATATAAAATAATTGGTTTGTAAAAGTCCAAGGGCCAAGGCTGCCAATTTAGAAACTATGACATCACATAATAAATATTAAACTTGTGATTCAATTATATTAATAGCATGTATTGGTGTTAGTGAAAAGTTGAATAATAGAAATTCAACAAGCTATGATAAATCCAATACTTTGATGAATTAAAGTAGTGGGATTTATGATGGAAGTACCGTTGAGTGAACATCACAATGATTTGATGGAAATAATGAAACCACATGTGTGTGGATAGCTAGAGGTGCTAACAAGTGTCTTAGATGGAAGAACCGGTGGGTGAACATCTTAAGACTTAAAATTATGTATGAAACCACAGGTGTGTGGATAGTCAGAGATGCTAACAAGTGTCTTAGATGGAAGGACCGGTGGGTGAACATCTTAAGACTTAAAATTATGTATAAAACCACATGGGTGTGGTTAGTCAGAGGTGCTGACAGGTAACTATGGTAGAAAAACAGGAGGGTAAACACTATAGTATGACCGTGATTAAACTATTGCAAACAATAGTTGATAAATAATAATATGATATGATTACGTTGTGATGAGTCAGTTTGAATAGAAATGGCTCATTGAAACATTGATTGTGAAATATGTATTTTTACATATTGTTTTGAAAAACCATTGGGGTTTAACTTACGTAGTTCTTATGAACTAATGGGAGTTATTATGTGATGTTTGTAGGTCAAACATGATGGATACGGCTATAATGGTTGAGGCGGGGCAAGAGCTAAATCGAATGAACTTTGTCACAAGGGTTTTAACTTGTGTATAAACTTACTTATGTAAATAAGAATCATAAATGTGTGTGACATGTTTATGTTTGTTCTAAACCTTGTTTAATATTATTAAATAAAGAAGGTTAAAATGTTAAACAAGGTTTTGAAAAACAAGAAATTTTCTGGAACCAACTCTGATATTATGTGAAAAATGTTAAATAGTAACAGGGGGTTACATTACCTCATTCACTCTACTTGTAATCAAGCATATAATGAAAGCCCTATGATATTGAAGGCTCACGTTTAATTCTCTACACGAATTGGAAAGGGATTGGGAACTAGGGTTTGACGGTTTAAGGAAGAACAAGTCAGTCGGTTTAAATGTAATTCATTTGCAGATTAAACAATAAAACTTTCACCCAGCCGTTAGGACGCTTGGGCTGGGGATTGGAAACTAAGGTTCGAAACCCGGCCCTAACACCATAACTGATTTTTGCCTTTTATCCCTATTTTCTTTATATGTTTAAAATTTTTATATGGGAACTTTATAAACTTCGAGAATTTTATTTTGAATGAATTATTCATTTTAAACTCATTAAACCTATATAAATATTATAAATACTTACTTAAACTTATAAAAGTCATAATAAATTATGAGAAATGTGTAGAAAATTATAAAAATTATTTTAAAATAATTTCAAGTATTCTGGAGTTATTTAGAATAATATTTTTATTAATATTCTTTTTTTTTATCTCATAAAAGACTTTATTTAGTTAAAAAAAATAATATACAAGGTTTACTAATTCATAACAATATAAAAATTCAGGAATGGTATTTAATGACCTTTCTGAAATAATTTATTTAAAATAAAAAGTCATTTTTATTTAAATCTTTTATTTAAATCATTTTATTTAAATCTTAAATACATTTTATACATATAAATTTCTAAAATTTCAAAATTGTATATTATATATATATTAATTTATTTTACAACAAACATGTATAAATTACATTCCAATTTTTTAAATATATTTAACCTAGTTACGAATTTTATAAAGGCTAAACGAAAAAAAATTTCTTAAACTTTTGACCTAATAACTCGTTACAATTTAAAATTTAGGTCAAAAAAACAAATTAACCCGCTTCATATTTAGTTACAAACTAATTACCACACATACACACATAGGGACCCATTTTTTAGCATTTACACATGACATCTAATCTCTTAGAGACGACCTTGATAGAAATTGACATGAAACATTTAAGGCCAAGTGTTGATCTAGAATTTGAAGATCATACTAAGCTGACCCAGTTGTTATGACAATGCTTTGAATTTTGATCTTCAAGATGTTTGTAATTGATCGTGATGATATTTTGACCAAACATGAGATGTAAACCTAAAATAAATATATTCATACTATATAATAAAAGAATAATGATATGACACTTGATATTATTCTAGCCTATCCAATCATATTTCACATGCGACGTCTTTTTAGGCTATTCACATAACATATTTGACAAGTTTAAAGATTTGTCATTTTATACAAGTAAATCAAACTTTCAAATTTAAAATAATAATAATATTCATTTTCTTCAAATATTACTCATTTCAAATTTCACATTTTCAATCAATAATTTAGAAAATTCAGAATTTGTAAATCTCATTTGTGTTTGAAAAAATATTTTGAAATTTATAAAATGTACTTTTCTTTTCTTAAAGACATAAAAAAATTATACGTTATTTGTATATAACATGCGTAAATTAGGTAAACAATTATTGTATTTTGGGTTGAAATGAGTAACAATATAACATAAAATGAGTTGAGATGAGTAACACTTTAACACAATGTGGGTCAGGATGAATAACTTATAAACTATGTGAATATAATTGATTCAAACGAATAAAAATAATTAATGAATGATATATTTGAAGAGAACATCACTAAAACTTATTCAATTAGACTATTTGTTTAGTTACAATTTACTTTAACCTAAATTGATGTTTTTTAAAATGACACATTTTAACCAAACTGATTTTGCTTAAAACCTATCCTGACATGCACCTATCCTGACCTACACCCGTTGGACCCATTAGATAACCCACCCATTTTGTCATACTTAAAACCGAAATTTTGGATTCGCATTTGGATATCCAAAATAATATCCGAACTAAAAATTAAAAATCAATACATATATATATATATATATTAGATATTCCAATATCCAAAAATTATCTAAAATATTCGAAAAATATCCGAAATATCCAAAAAATTATTCGAAAATATGAAAATATGAAAAACAGCTATTTTCGTATCTTGAATATTTCATATATGTTTTGTGAATCTTAAGTTCTGGATATCCAAACCTCCGGATATCCAAATTTCTGTATATTCCAGGTTCGAATTTTTAGATTTTTGGATTCGAATATGTATTTTTTTAATACCCCCTAGTCCTCTATACTATATCTTCAACGTTATTTTCACTTTTCTTGCCCCTATTAAAATAATGATGTTAAATAATAATAATAAGAAAAACTATACATAGGGGTAAGAATGTAAGATTAAATAGAAACAAAATTTGGTTAAAAAAAAAAAACTCCTGTATGTGTATTAATTTTTTTTCTGTAATGAAATTTTTACTGAATTTTTGTTGTTAAGTTTTTAAGCAAAATTGTGTTTTTATTTGATCATTCTCTTACACTCGCACACATATAGATGGATTGTATCATATGAACACTTAATTTTAAAAATAAAACTTTTAAATATAATCTTGTACTTCTTTATTTTTAAATTTGAAAATAAATGTGTGTGTGACTTTATATATATAATTTCTTAGAATATAAATACCATGATACTCATGCATTAGATATACAACTCTTGTAAGAACACTAGTAACTTAGTAAGAACACAATTTCTGCCTAAATTTTTGTGCAAATCCGTTTGATTTTTCAGCTAGTTTACAAATGATCTGTTTTTGGTTTAGGAAATCATAATCAGCATCAAAATCTGTTTCATTATCCGTTACTAATCGATTAGTAATAGAAGTTGGTGTTGTGAGTCAAAAATACCATTACCAATGGCTGTTTCACTAATTGGAAGAATACTCCTTATGGAATTAGAAGGACGTAATTCGTAACAAACACGAAACGTGATGGATTTTTTTGAATGACTAATTTCGATCCCTGAATTACCAACGTGTCCACGGACGGATGTTAGAAAGGGTTCGGAAGGGCCCCGCCCCCCTGTTTTTTCGCTCAAAAGGGTTAATTACTAGTTTTTTGTCAGAAAATTTTATATGTATTGAGTCCGGTTTTCTCTATTTTTCTTTGTAAAAATCCTTGGGCCTCGTCGGCTTTTAAAAAAAATACCAAAGTTAAACTAGTATTTTAACTATACGTTTCATGGTATACGGTTTAAACTTATTTTGAAAATTCGAATAAGTATATTAGTGAAACTATTAACTATAAAGATTAATTTTATTAAAATATATAAGTTTAAGGGGGTAATATGTAAGATTTTAATTAAAAAGGAAAAAAAAGAAAAGAAAAAAAAAATGAGATCAGCAACCAATCCTATACCTAAGTATTCTTTCTAGTACTCTTTCTTTCATCTTAAACATTTTATGTCTTGTTTGTTAAAAATAAATTTTAGTTTTTTGAGTGCAAGTAAAATTAGATATTTTAAATTTTTAAATATTTGACCCGCCTAATTCACCGACCTAAATATATAATCCGAAGCATATCGATAGGAAAAGAAATTTGTGCTCGTGACTTTCGGCCTCTTCGGAGTTTTTTTCAAGCCTCGTCAATGACCGTGTCAACAACGGTACCAACATATTATATCCACTACCAAGTCACCAGTTCAGAAAGAAAGTCAATACAATAAGAAAACTCATTGTGAGATTCGAACAAAAGACTTTACGGTTCATAAGCTTTATCTCACCACCAATATCTCAAATGGATGTTCCAAGTAATTAACGGAGAGTGCAAAATTTACTACATAGATAAAACAAGAAAATGCATATATTTTTTTGATCAGTTAAAATTTAATTTTCTCTTTAATATTTAATACCAAATTAACTTTTAGTAATACATTATGTCATTAATCAACTTGATCAAATTTAGCTGTAATACCTTTGTCAAATAAATTACCCTTTTGTTCAGTAAACATAGAATGTTGACCTGACTCACCTAGTTAGATTATATATCATATTTATAATTCTATTAAAAATATAAAATCCTGTCTAAGAATAATTTTAATTCTTTACTTGTGACTTTAGTCGGTATTTGTTTTTGGTAATCAAGATTCTTTTCTTATCTTTCCTTAATTAATAAAGATTATGTATAATCAAAACAAAATGCTAATTTTGGGCTCCAATCGCTGTATCTTAACTCAAAATCGACGTTTCTTTCCCCAATATCTTCCCTTTTACTCTTAGATTTGTTACTTTGTTTTAATTCCTCGATTTCTTTCAAATTCGATTTTAGTTTCAGGTAGATCCGAGCAGCTTTAACGGCTACCTGCAAAATCAGTTGAGGTCTAAATGAGTTGTTTTGAGAAAAACTTCAATTTAGTTCAAATTAAAATAAGTTGTAACTAAACAAATAATATATATTAATAATATTTAGTAGTTTTTTCTTCAAACATATTACTAATAATTATTATCAATTTGAATACATTCTATTCACATAGTTTTTAAGTTTCATATCTTGACTCGCATTGTATTAAGGTGTTACTCATCTCAACTTATTATATATTATGGTACTATCTATTTTAACTCAAAATATAATAATTGTTCATCTAAACCAACCCATTTATCTTGCATTGGGTCAAGATTGTCAGATTTATTTACTATACAAGATATATATTTAATATGAGACAGACAGAAAAATTAGTATGGGAAGGTTTAGATTTATGTCATGTGTCCCTAATTTTTTATGCATTGGTTATAGATTTTGATACAATTCATAATAAATAATAATTAATAAAAAAAGATGCAGGAAGAAACAAAAAAGAAATAGACGGATCTAGAATAATAACAAGTGTATCAAATTATTTTGATTTGTAATTTTAAAATATAATGTGAATTTATATATATCCATCAAATCCTAAAAATTTATCATAATAATGAAATTAAATTATTTTTTTTATAACAACAAGCATTTTTATTAATCAGAAACAAACAAACAAATAAGAACTAGTGGGTACCTAGACTAAGAAGATACAAACACCCAGAGGCAAAATTTCAAAAGATAACATGCAAAACAACATCACCAATGTAAATGGACCAACATCACTAAAATGTAATTCAGGCACCTTGATGCATTTGAGTGACACTTTGAGCCATGAGACAACATACCTAGTGAATAAAAATTTTACCACCTTCTTTTAAGCTTTGATACCAATTGATGATTTAACCTCTGCTATAATTAATTGATGGCGTTTAAAAAATAAGAACAAAGAACAAGAATACGTGGAAAACTCTCTACGACTCTTTTCTACAATCTAAAATTTTGGTGCAAAAACAAAGACCCCCTTGCATCACTATTTATAACAAAACAAGTTTTTGAACCCTAAACAAACTATAAACCAACCGAATTATTATCTAAATCAAAGGTTAAACCCTAATAAACCTGTTGACTTATTCATGCCCCAAATAACCAAACTAAACAAGAAATAAAAGCAAACTATATACATACTATAAATGACCCTTTAAGTATCAAGTATTTTAAAAGTTTAATCCAACAATCCCCCCTCCAAAACTTGTAACACCGTACGTCAATATAGCATAAGTTGCTATACACTAATATAAAACGACCCTTTAACTATCAAGTATTTAAAAGTTTATTTCATCAATCACCCCTCCTAAACTTGTAACATCATTCTTCAATATAGCGTCGGTTGCTTATCCTCGCCAGATGGAGTCAAGTTAACCTCTCATTTCTATTGTTAACACATCTGTCTATTTTATCACATAAAATGGAATGTTAAACCATGGAAAACAAGTATGAAATAAGAATCAGAATTTTGAGTTTTTGCTTATGGATTCCACACAATGCAACAATGTTATTGTACATAAAAAAGTTGCTTAATAACAATATCAACAAGTGACAAATCTATTATAAAATCTAGCGAAAGATTTATACGACTTCAAATATATGTAAACATATACAAATTCATAGCTTAATCAATATTTAAGATAATAAGAGTACTATATCCTCTTGGCCGGCAATACTTCAAATGAGGAAATGTTTAGTGGCACTTCCAAGTTTCAACATAGTTTCTGGTGGCACTCCCCTTTGCTATTACACTTCCTCAAAACATTGTCAAATGGAGTGCCATATTGAAAGTTAGTAGTGCCGTTAAACATTTTTTTCAGTTGGAAGTATTGCCAGCCAACAAGTTAAAGTTGAGAGTATTTAAATCCAATATTCTAATTTTTCTTATGAACATATTCAAGTTCAAGCATACCGACTACAACAATATACTATTACATGTTTATCAACAAAATATTTCCGACAAAGATTTTAATTTATATAGGTTTGGCTTTCGAAAAACGATCTCGATACTCCTTTTAGCATCGACATTATAGCCATTTTTTCTATAATCCTGTTTTTTGCTGATTTTGAATATCAAAATCTCAGAACAACCAACATGAAGCGTTTGTAGTAAACTTTTTTTCAATTGTTTGTTATTATTTGTTGCACTATCTTAATTAAATTCATGAGAAACCAAATGATCCTAGTTCGAATCACATGAGAGGTTTTCGCAAAGTATTGAGTTTCCTCTAAAACTGGCGACTTGATGGTAGATATGATCGGATGGTAGAACAATAATACACCAGTGATCCAAAAAAAATTAGCCGTTCAAAAAAAACTTTAATTTACAGGAATTTGATGAGGAACTCAAAACTTTTTCACCGGTGTCCAATAAAATAGATCTTTTTCCTCGATAAAATATTTTTTTTACCGGCTTGGATGGGTCCTTCAAGCCCACCAAAAACTATTTTGAGCCTTTAACAACTTAACACTTAACAGCCCAAATAATATTATTGTTTATAATCACAAAGTCACCTAATCCTTAAACTGTAAACTTCCTGGAATTTATCCATATAGTTTTCAGAATTTCATTTAGCCCCTAATCCACATTAGAGGTGGGGAAAAAAAGGGAACCGGAACCGGAATCGGCTATACCCTAACCGGTGGGTACAAACGGGTTCGGTTTTTTCAGACAAATTAGAACTAGAAAAACCAGAACTTGTCTCACCTGTACCCGGCCAAAAACCGAACCGGAACTGGCAAAAAACCGGTCGGAACCGGTCAAAACCCAGATCCGGAAATGGTTCTTGACTTTGTTAACCGGAACCGGTTAAAAAAAAAACCTTATTTGCGCACCTCTAATTCACATTGCTTACACAAGTTTCCGGTTGTTAAGCATTCTAGTCCATAACAACTAATTCAAGCCCAAATAATAGTGAAAATTCAAACAAAATAAAACATGTAATTTTATATAAGTTTTGAGAATTGTGATTTATCCATATAAAGTTTTGTAATGTACAAATTATATATATATATATATATATATATATATATATATATATATATATAGGGGAAAGATCAAATAAAAAGTATATTTTGCCTAAGAAGGCTAAGAAGGATTTTTAAAATCTCCAAAACCGACCTAAACGAACTCCGATTCAACTCATTTCGATGACATTTGAACCATCTTATCGAACCCTACAATATTAGCTTTTAAGTTTTCGTTTTAACAATTAGATTTAGGTTTTAGGTTTTAGGGCTTGATTTTTAGCTTTTAAGTAAGTTTTATCTTTATGTTAAAGATTTGTTTTTTAAAGTTTTGGTTTTAGTATTAAGGTTTATTGTTTATGATTTAAGGTTTATGTTTTATGGTTCGACAAGTCGATTCTAATGATGCAAAAATGAATTCAATCAGGGTTTGTATGAGTCGGTTTTCGAGTTTTTGAAAATCCTTTTTAGCCTTCTTAGGCAAAATAGACTTTTTAGGAGAACCTTACCCTATATATATATATATATATATATATATATATATAAAATTAGGTTCAACTAAATAGACTCTTTATCCTAAAAAGTATAAGAAGGATTATTAACCATTAGATCATTAGATCAAATTTAAGAGGGAAAATTTAAAATTTTAGTATAAAAGTTGTTATACGTAATTTAGTCATAACCACTTTCTCCTCACATTTTTTAAACGTTAATAACTTTTATATATGATATTATTTTTACAAAATATATATATTTATATATATATATATATATATATATATATATATATCATAAAAACGAGCATTTTTTTATCTTTAAAATGAATATGATGTTGTTACAAAAATTAAATTTTTTTCAGCTCATTGTGTCTAAATATTATCATTGTGTCTTTCTAAATGTTTGTGTATAGTTGTCTTTTTCTGTTTTTCTTACAGATAATTGTGTCTTTTTTACAGATAATTGTGTCTTTTTTAAATATCAATGTGTTATTCATACTTGTCGTTGTGTCATCCTTGTTTAACATTATGTATTCTGCAAATCATGTTTGTCTTAATTGTTTTGGAAAACACAATATTGAGCAGAAAGACAAAAGATATAATGACATGTACAAAAGAAACAATGACCTGTACAAAATTGCTCATATACTCGTCATTTTGTCTTTTTTTACAGGTAATTGTGTCTTTTTATAAAATCATTGTGTTATTTATATTCGTCATTGTGTCATCCTTGCTTGACATTATGTATTATGCAACATCATTGTGTCTTAAATTGTTTACGAAAACACAACATTGATCAGAATCATAAAGACACAATGACCTGCACAAAAGACATTGTGCCATGTACAAAATATATAATGACATGTACAAAAGACACATTGATCTGTACAAAAGATACAATGAATTAAAAAAACACATTTTTTTCTATAGGAAAATTATACTAATTTTGAAGATAAAAAATGCTCATTTTTATGATATATTCTTTTCAAAAAATAATTCCGTATGTAAAAGTTATGAACGTTTAAAAAATATGGGGGAATTTGATAAAAAATCAACAAAAGTAGGCATGACTAAAATATCATCCAACAACTTGATTTAATCATACTCATTGATTAATGATCTAATGGCTCAAGATCTTTCTTAGGTTTTAGGTTAAGAGGCTTATTTAGTTTAATTTAACCCTATGTATGTATGTATGTATGTATGTATGTATGTATGTATGTATGTATGTATGTATGTATGTATGTATGTATGTATGGGTTCAAAAGAAAACTCCTTACTTTAGAGAAAACTAAAAAAACTCTTACTAACCAATCAATTTAAAAAAAATCATGATTTTTTATTATTAGCTTAGAAATGTTATAATTTTTTAATAAAAATATGTTGATCACGAAGTTTCGTATATGTAACCTATAAAGTTACATCACTAGTACAAATTCGAATTTTTGAGGCGGTTGTCATTAATTTTTTGAAGCGGTCATGCTTACAAACCGCCTCATTAAAAGATTTCAAAATTTTGATTATAAGAAACCGCCTCATATGTCATCCAACCGCTTTAAAAAGAACCATTTTTAGGGCGGTTTTAAGAACCGCTTCATATAAGGACTTTTCGAAGCAGTCTTTCTTATTTCGCCTCAAAAGATAACCCCTCCAAATATTTTTGAAGCGGTTTGCTCAATCTTTTTGCAAGCATTGTTGTTTTTCCTCCCAAAATTAAATCATTTTCATTTTCCCTCCCAAAAGTATACTTATAGAGATTCTATTTCCTTTTATTTATGGGCTCATTTGCTAAACAAAACCCGTTCATTTGAAAGAGAAAAAGAGAGGGCACTTGTGTGTGTGAGACACGATGGATTTTTTTAAGCTAATAATAAAAAATCATGAATTTTTTTTAAATTGATTGGTAATAATAAAAAATCATGAATTTTTTTTTTAAAATTGATTGGTTAGTAGCAGTTTTATTAGTTTTCTCCAAAGTGAGGAATTTTCTTTTGAACCCTCTTCTCTCTCTCTCTCTCTCTCTCTATATATATATATATATATATATAGGAATGATTAATTGTTAATCAATCCTTATCGCGTTAACCGAATAATCATAACTTATTACTTTGGGCTCACATTAAACTGAATCTTAGGGTCTATTTTTTTAATTAATGTAATTAATGTAGGGCCTACCTACATTAATAACAAAAATAAAAGAAATAAAAAACTAAACCTTTAGATTCACTTTAATGTGGGCCCCAAAATAATATGTACTTATTCGATTAATGCAATAAACATGAGTTAACAAAAGAATGTCGCACCCCCAAATTTTCACGTGCAGTGTCAGACCGCGCGGGTGTGACGTGACCAGGATCATAGCTCTTGGTCATATTGAACGACTCTATATGAGTTACATAATCATACAGTTTTGTAAATAAAACTAGTTTTAATAATACGCAGTGGAATAGATAAAATGTCAAGCAACGAAAATATAAATTGTTGCAGCGGAAAAATAAATTGTACCCGACACTACATGTTTAATATTGTTTCAAACCCAACAATGCAAAACAGAAGCCTAGGATTAGAGTCTATATGCATGCAAGACTCCTCAGTGCATCTCCCTGTGCATCCTAGTTTGTGATCCATCAATTACCTGAGAATACATGCGAAAACTCGTCAACATATAGTTGGTGAATTCACAGGTTTAGACAGTGATAAACAGTAAGACAGACATATACTGGGTATGTTAAGTTGTTTATTGGATCCACGATCCGGAGTGTGTCAGTTCATCTTACTGAAACTTGATTGTTTCATTTGCCTCCCCGGGTCATCGCTGAACCCAGTGTAAACATCGATATTACACTCGTTATGACCTCCTGTCAATGTTGTTGCCGAGTGGGATTAGTCAAACCCAGTAGTACTACGTAATAACGACTCGTTTGTTACACAACTAACAGTAAGGATATATGAGGACTTGTGGCGATAATAGTTACACTCGAAATAGTTTTACAACATACCAGTCATATATCTAAAATAGTTGCATAGTATTCTCACCCAAGAGTTTAACAAAATAGTTAAAGAATAAAAGTGGGGCTGTAAACTCACCTGAGTTTAGTAGTGCGTTCTTCATGTGAATGGTTTCGTGCGCCTTTAGCGGTTACCTATATCACAAAGGTGTTATAAGTTTGTGTTCACATTCGTGTAGGTCTCTCAGGACCGTATTCGTGCCCAAACGACTCCAAGTTGTTATGTGGGTCGCGTTGACCGTGTTGATTGTGTTTGACCTAACGACCCGTTGGTGACGTGTTTAGTTCAAGTGATCATTTCACGTGTGGTTTTGTGTTGTGTGATGTGTGTGAGCACATAATTCGCATCCATGGGACAACTTACTATTTATAGTAAGTTTCCTTTTTTGGAAAGTTTCTAAATCTAGCAAGTCATACAAGCAATCATTTTCCGTTTGTTCTAATGTGCATAGTTAACCTATGTGAGCATGTTGTCACATAGCATATAGCTTCACATAGTCAATTAAGCATACTCCTTGTTTAAAAGTTACTATATATAGAAAGTTCTCATATCTCATTATTCTAGTCATCAATAATCCTTTCTAACATGGTCCTAGGACTCTCAACATCATCATCATATCTCAAACTTGGCCAAACCGACCTTTATGGATAAGTTCATTAGCCAAAGTTTCTATTTATGGAAATTTGTAACAAATACTCATGTTTTAATCATTCAAATGAATCAATACACCCAATATCATCATGTTAAGACCAAATAGTCATGTTAAACATACTACAACATCTAGTTCATTGTCACACCCCGACCGACGGCGGAATACGTCGGGGCGCGAGTTAGATTGTTCATTACTCATGGTGCTATGTGTAAGTTTCGATAATTAAACAATTGTATTTAAATAAGTCAAACATAATTTCATTAAAATCAAACAACCATTCAATTACATAGTTCAAAACCAATATACATAATTGAAATAATCTAGCATTATTTTAAAATTCAAATCTAGGTCTACTAACATAAACCTATCTTATGTCTTCCTTGAAGGTATCCATCTAACCTGTTACATATGCAAAATAAAGATTTTTGTCAACTATATGAATAGTTGGTGAGTAACCCATACAGTTTATAGTATACATAAGAAAATGATGCAATTCAATTAGAATATAAGTTTAAACTCTAGCATGCAAATCCTACTAGTTTTGCAATTAGATTATTGAATATCTCGTCTCCAAACTCGTATCAATACTTAGCTTAAAAGCTTAGTACATCTACAAGTCTGCCATAGTTTATATCGTCTCCAAACTCGTTCCATTACAAAGCACAAGGCTAAGTAATTTCACAAGTCTGCCCATAGTTGTACTTTTCGCCCTTTTAGCACATTTGACCTAAGTCAAAGCGAAGGTGGTATCTAACACACCTTAGGCTACTCGGTATCGAATAACATAGAATAACATAGCATCACAAAGCAAATAGAATCACATAGCACGAATTCAAACTAAATAGACTAAAAGCATTGCATCTATAGAATTTGACTCTAGAATACTTTGTTTTTGAATACTGGCATATGTAACATCCCAAAAGTACAAAAATGTAAAAAGGGAGTATAGAATTACTCACATAAATGGTATAGCTTTTCCAAGTGTTCTTAACTTCGAGTCACGAGGCAAAAGGAATCAATTCCTAAGTTAGAGTAATTGAATAGACTTAGTATTCTATAGTTCAACATGTTGTCTTATGATTTTTTTTAGTGCTTCTATGAATTCCATAAAAATATGTCTAAAATAAATAACATCACTGTCTAAGTTTATAAAGAATAATCCAAGAATATTCATTTATTAATTTAAATAAATATTCCTTTAAATTTGGTTATATACATAAAATATTAATTATTCTATTTATATATTTTTAATTATAAGTTTTATTGTATGTGTAACAAAAAGATAATATTGTTTGTGTGTTTATTAATATTTTTATTTAAATACTTAAATAAAAATATCCATTAAAAATTTCTAAATAATTAACATATAATTACTTAGAATAGGATTATTATAAAATTCGTTTATGTAAAACTTAGGTTTGCTTAATATTTAAAACAAAATTTAAAATGGTATTCAAATAATTTATCTAAATAAAATATTTCTATTATTAATCGTAAAAAAAATAATAAATAATACTTACGTTTTGTTAGATTAATAAAAGTGGTTTTATAATAAAATAATTTTATACATTTATATCGTTTAACTTTGAAAAGAAAAAAAATGTATTTATAAATTTGAGATAATCCAATATATAATTGTATAATAATATTCTAGAATTTTAATAAATTATTTTTCTGAAATATTAAATAAATTAAAAAAAAATTAAGTTAGTTTAATCATCTAAATAATAAAAATAATTTAGATATATATATATATATATATATTCGAAATCACTTTCTAAACTCTCCAGATTGTTCACAATTTCATTTTTTTAATTTTAGAATTTTTTTTTTTAATTCTTTATAAAATTAAAAATGAGGAAAACGGCTGAAAAATGGTAAAACAAGTTTAGCCTTGATTTGAACCATCGTCACCCAGGATGCAAGTTTAAGGGCGCACAAGATTGCCATTTAGCCAGGTCTCCTAATTGAGATAAACCCGGAGCTATTTAACATATGCGCGCCATTTACCCTCAATCAATTTTAACTTTAAGAACCCTAGATGTCAATTGATCAAATTCGATTATCTTGCTATTTGTGAGCCCTTAAAATTATGGGGCTATTAATTCTTACATCAAAAAGAATATCTTGGTGTAGGTGATTACCTGATAGAGTTTCGGATCAAGATAGTTAGAACAACGCACGTCCGACTCGAAGCACGTGTTTGATTCATGGATTGAGATGTTTTCATAAAGTGCTTTTGCTCCTGTCCGATTCACATGGTCGTGCACTTGTGTGTAGGCTTAATTGAATTTTGGTTGAAGATTGAACAGGTTGTTGTTCGAATGGAATAAAGATCACAAGCTTCACAATTACTTATGCATCTTGGATTGGAATTAGATTAGGAATGTGTATTTGTTTCTAAATTAAACTTTTAACACGTTTTGTTTATATTATTATTATTATTATTATTATTATTATTATTATAATTATTATTATAATTATTATTTATTATTTATTATTATTATATATACCTAGTATTTATGTGTATATATATATTTTGTAACTTTAAAATAGGTTATTTATAATAAAATGCTATTATTTTATTACAACCTATAATAAATTGTTATGTTTTAAAAAGGATTATAACTTTTATAAAATGAAATTTATACAAGCTTAGATTATGTTTTGTATCATTATCATTACTTCACTAATGAAATAAACATTTATATATAACTATATGTAAACCTATAAGTTTGTGAATACAAATGCGTCAAGGAACATCCAATGGACTTTATTTTATTATAAACTAAACACGATTAAAATATTCGAATTCGTAACGGAAATCCCTGGGGATTACAGTCTCCCCTACTTTAGGAAATTTCGTCCCGAAATTTATTTAGTATTAATTTTGACAAATTGATAGTTTTTTCTTTCAACTTGTTTTTGTTTCTTTATCACCTATCGATTTATTTTAATTAATAACTTTGGTTCTTGATTTAATGTCATTAGAATTGTAATTATTAAAGTTATAGGATAATGTCTCCGTATGTAGACACTAATTGATAGTTTAGGAGATTTTAGAATTACAATTTGCTTGAGATCATTGAAATGAGAATGAACTTTAATCTATTAAAGTATTAGTAACGCACTCGGATTTTCGGATTTGTATATTACTAGTTTACTTGTTATGAGGAATTTGAATTTAACGATAGTTGACTCAACTCAGGGGAGATTAACTAAAAGTGTATTTGAATAACCTGGAATAGAAATATTCTCAAGATATTGTTATATGAATACTAATTTATTTGTTGGTTACTCTTGACTGACAAATAGTTCACTTGAAATGTAGATTAAACTGACTAATCCTATACTTGGTCAAGCTTTTGGTGCTACTATCAACGTATTATTGGTGCTTATATATAGGGTATACCGCAGCCAACCCACCACATCACTAATACTTTGATAGCATTCCAATTACCTACCAAGACTAACCTAACCTTAACAACATTTTGAATAGACGTTTGATTATTCGTCTAATCTTTAGAAATCATACGAGTTTAGAGATATTAACAATTGCAATCTTGCAATTGAATCTCGTATTTATATGGATTTCTAAATGATTGATTTTGAATATACTAACGATATTGATTACACTAGTAGGTGATATTATATGGTTGTGATTACTGTTGTCATTAACCTTTGCTATGATATCAATGGATCCTTGAGTCATTGTTTGAACGTACAAATATAGTACAATTCATTTAAAACTCAATAGCATGATTCATGTGGTTATTGATATCTTTGATTCGACTTGATGTAAGAATACGCACCAAGTTTTAGTAAATGAATAACAATTGGTTTGACTCGCATTGTTTACTTGAAACTGTAGATTGAATTGACTACTCTAGTCCTTGATCAAGCTTTTGGTTCTACTATCAATGTACTATTAGTGCTTATATTTAGGGTATACCGCAGCCAACCCACCACACTACTAATACTTTGATAGCATACCAAACGCCTACCAAGGTTATCAAAACTTTAGACATGTTTGAATAGGTGTGGGAGCTAGACTATGGCTAGTTTATAAGAATTGTATGAGTATAGAGGCTTTCAACATTGAAATTTTCCAATAAAATCCCTCGGTTGTAGCATATGAATTGATAGATGATTGATTTTTGGATAAACGAATGATATAGTGTATATAGGTGTTTGATGTTATATAACCTTAGATAGTGGTGATAAATAATTATCACTAAGCTTAGCTATAATGTCATTGAGTAAAGGAATATAAAGTGATTTGTCTAAAAAATAATAATATGATTGATGTGAACTTGTTGGAAATTTTATATGAAATCACTCATACTAACATCCCATAAGTTCAAGTCATGTCACCTTATTGAAATTAAACAGGGTATGAAATAAAATAAGAAATCATTGTGTCTTGGTTTAAAAAAATAAAATCAGAAATCATTGTGACTTGTCTAAAACATAGGAAAGAATTTTCAGGTTTGAATACTTAATGACATGTTAGAATTATTCATCACTGATCTTAGGCATAAAATCTTAGTGAGTTCAAAGAATTATAACATAGTCATCATGGATTATATAAAAAGAGGTGATATTATAACTTTTAGATATAGTGATAAGTCACTAATCATAAGTACAATACCATTGAGTTTCTATCATGATTCGAATATTGAAATATATGCAATATTATGACCTTTTAGATTTAGTGATGAATCACCATCAATAAATCTTTAAGTATAATATTACTAGTTTTCTTGAGTCACAAAATATACATGATAATTTAAAGAAGAATAACACCATAACCTTTTAGATTTAGTGATGTATTCCCTTCCCAAATTCTCAGGTTTAATGTTGCTTGAATCAAAACATGGGTAATATAAAACAAAGAGATGACATCATATCTTGTTAGACATATTGATGAATCACCATCACTAACCTCAAGTATGATATCATGTAGTTTTAAGAATTAAAACATACACATTATCAACCCAAGAAATGTAACACTATGACCTTTAGATGTAGTGATGAATCACCATCACAAGTCCTAGGTATAATGTTACTAATTCTTGAACCATAAAATAGGTAACATAAATCAAAGAGAATTGACATCTTATCTTGTGAAATAGTGATGAAGCACCATCACTATCCTCAAGTATGATAACATGGAGGTATTGAATCATAACATATACATTTTATTACAAAGAAAGGTAATATCATATCCTTTAGATGTAGTAATGTATCACCATTACAATCTTAGGTATGATATTATTAACTTTCTTGAACCATAACATATATATCACTCAACAAAGGGAAAATGACATCATATTTTGTGAGAAATAGTGATGAATCACCATCACTAATCTTAATATGATATCATAAGGATTGAAATTTGTATAAACAATGTATTGAAATTAACTTGAATTTGATTAGAAATTTTAGGGAGTACTACCCAAGTGGGCACCTCTTGGCTTATTAGAATTAATATTGTTTGCAAAAGGTAACATGCTTTGGCCTATAGGTAAAATACTCTCATTAAGACTCCCCAGGAAAGCTAGACTGGTCCCTCGTCAGGGATTATGAATCGCTTTCCTAGACAGGAGTCTCAACTACCGGTATTCACCCTTCCAGTTACTACATGCTCATTTTAACAAACTTAATTCTAACGAGGTTTTAAATCAAATTGAATGGGTAATAGAATCTCATATAAGCAAATTCTTTGAATTTTGTTTGAAAAACATAAGGAATGGTATTCACAATTGAATACCGGGTGACACATTAGAATCATTTTGGTTTGTAAGGTGTTTGATATAATATGCTTTGGCCTATAAGTGATTGTACTCTCATCAGAAGTCCCCAGGAAAGCTAGACAGGTCCCACAGTACATCGGGGATTTATACGAATAGCTTTCCTAGACAGGAATTCTAACTACCGGTGCTACACTCTTCCAGTTAGTACATATCCACCTCACAAACTTAATTCTAACGGGATCTTAAAATCAACATTGAACTTCCTATTTTGGCTATGGAATAATATTAGGCATTAAGCCTAATGAGTTTGAATTCCTACCATCTAAAGGTTGTTTGAGTGTACTTGAGTATGAATAGAGTTTACTTAAAAGCAAACTATAAGGCATTTGCTTAATCTAAGTAATCCCCATTTAAACTAAGGCATTCTTAGCTAAGTATAAGCAAAGGCATATTAACAACTATGGCATTCCTCTATGGTAACATGTATATATCACATATTGTAACCCACATTGTATATATAACATATAATGAATAATCATAGCACATAACACATAAGCAAGTAATAAACAAGCAATATTAACATGAGATACTCATGTTTGGGTTAGCTTAGTTATAGTCTAGGCCACCATTTTCTAATAACCTAAATCCCTATAACCATGGCTCTGATACCAATCTGTCACACCCCGACCGACGGCGGAATACGTCGGGGCGCGAGTTAGATTGTTCATTACTCATGGTGCTATGTGTAAGTTTCGATAATTAAACAATTGTATTTAAATAAGTCAAACATAATTTCATTAAAATCAAACAACCATTCAATTACATAGTTCAAAACCAATATACATAATTGAAATAATCTAGCATTATTTTAAAATTCAAATCTAGGTCTACTAACATAAACCTATCTTATGTCTTCCTTGAAGGTATCCATCTAACCTGTTACATATGCAAAATAAAGATTTTTGTCAACTATATGAATAGTTGGTGAGTAACCCATACAGTTTATAGTATACATAAGAAAATGATGCAATTCAATTAGAATATAAGTTTAAACTCTAGCATGCAAATCCTACTAGTTTTGCAATTAGATTATTGAATATCTCGTCTCCAAACTCGTATCAATACTTAGCTTAAAAGCTTAGTACATCTACAAGTCTGCCATAGTTTATATCGTCTCCAAACTCGTTCCATTACAAAGCACAAGGCTAAGTAATTTCACAAGTCTGCCCATAGTTGTACTTTTCGCCCTTTTAGCACATTTGACCTAAGTCAAAGCGAAGGTGGTATCTAACACACCTTAGGCTACTCGGTATCGAATAACATAGAATAACATAGCATCACAAAGCAAATAGAATCACATAGCACGAATTCAAACTAAATAGACTAAAAGCATTGCATCTATAGAATTTGACTCTAGAATACTTTGTTTTTGAATACTGGCATATGTAACATCCCAAAAGTACAAAAATGTAAAAAGGGAGTATAGAATTACTCACATAAATGGTATAGCTTTTCCAAGTGTTCTTAACTTCGAGTCACGAGGCAAAAGGAATCAATTCCTAAGTTAGAGTAATTGAATAGACTTAGTATTCTATAGTTCAACATGTTGTCTTATGATTTTTTTTAGTGCTTCTATGAATTCCATAAAAATATGTCTAAAATAAATAACATCACTGTCTAAGTTTATAAAGAATAATCCAAGAATATTCATTTATTAATTTAAATAAATATTCCTTTAAATTTGGTTATATACATAAAATATTAATTATTCTATTTATATATTTTTAATTATAAGTTTTATTGTATGTGTAACAAAAAGATAATATTGTTTGTGTGTTTATTAATATTTTTATTTAAATACTTAAATAAAAATATCCATTAAAAATTTCTAAATAATTAACATATAATTACTTAGAATAGGATTATTATAAAATTCGTTTATGTAAAACTTAGGTTTGCTTAATATTTAAAACAAAATTTAAAATGGTATTCAAATAATTTATCTAAATAAAATATTTCTATTATTAATCGTAAAAAAATAATAAATAATACTTACGTTTTGTTAGATTAATAAAAGTGGTTTTATAATAAAATAATTTTATACATTTATATCGTTTAACTTTGAAAAGAAAAAAAATGTATTTATAAATTTGAGATAATCCAATATATAATTGTATAATAATATTCTAGAATTTTAATAAATTATTTTTCTGAAATATTAAATAAATTAAAAAAAATTAAGTTAGTTTAATCATCTAAATAATAAAAATAATTTAGATATATATATATATATATATATTCGAAATCACTTTCTAAACTCTCCAGATTGTTCACAATTTCATTTTTTTAATTTTAGAATTTTTTTTTTAATTCTTTATAAAATTAAAAATGAGGAAAACGGCTGAAAAATGGTAAAACAAGTTTAGCCTTGATTTGAACCATCGTCACCCAGGATGCAAGTTTAAGGGCGCACAAGATTGCCATTTAGCCAGGTCTCCTAATTGAGATAAACCCGGAGCTATTTAACATATGCGCGCCATTTACCCTCAATCAATTTTAACTTTAAGAACCCTAGATGTCAATTGATCAAATTCGATTATCTTGCTATTTGTGAGCCCTTAAAATTATGGGGCTATTAATTCTTACATCAAAAAGAATATCTTGGTGTAGGTGATTACCTGATAGAGTTTCGGATCAAGATAGTTAGAACAACGCACGTCCGACTCGAAGCACGTGTTTGATTCATGGATTGAGATGTTTTCATAAAGTGCTTTTGCTCCTGTCCGATTCACATGGTCGTGCACTTGTGTGTAGGCTTAATTGAATTTTGGTTGAAGATTGAACAGGTTGTTGTTCGAATGGAATAAAGATCACAAGCTTCACAATTACTTATGCATCTTGGATTGGAATTAGATTAGGAATGTGTATTTGTTTCTAAATTAAACTTTTAACACGTTTTGTTTATATTATTATTATTATTATTATTATTATTATTATTATAATTATTATTATAATTATTATTTATTATTTATTATTATTATATATACCTAGTATTTATGTGTATATATATATTTTGTAACTTTAAAATAGGTTATTTATAATAAAATGCTATTATTTTATTACAACCTATAATAAATTGTTATGTTTTAAAAAGGATTATAACTTTTATAAAATGAAATTTATACAAGCTTAGATTATGTTTTGTATCATTATCATTACTTCACTAATGAAATAAACATTTATATATAACTATATGTAAACCTATAAGTTTGTGAATACAAATGCGTCAAGGAACATCCAATGGACTTTATTTTATTATAAACTAAACACGATTAAAATATTCGAATTCGTAACGGAAATCCCTGGGGATTACATTCATCATCCCTTAGCCATTTGTAACTTAAAAGTTACTATTTATATAAACAATAGTGCCAGTCACTTCTTTTTAATAATTCTAATAACTCAAGTACATCAATAATCATCATATTAGTTCCAAATCATCATTTTAACCACATACAAGTCCCTATTTCATTATCAATCATCATTTTGTAACCATAAAGTTACTAAAATTAGTAATCATCACAAATAACCATTTCTTGTCAACAATAACTATGCTAGATCTTGCAAATCATAACAAATATCATGTATAATAACATTTCAACATCAAAACTCATGTAAATCCACTTGGATCATACATGCATGAGACAACATGTACCCATTTCTTAGTAAAATCAACAAATAATCATCAAACCTTATCAACATAATCATCCTAAGATCATCAAATCAGTAACAATCTTACCAAATAACAGATATATAACCTCAAAATTTCGTGATTAAGGTGGTGATAGTGCTGCATGTGGCCATATTGTCTTGCATGTGGGTGTATGTGCAAGGTTTGTGCAAAATGATGCTAGGAACTACCTCCATGTCACACCGCGACCGACGGCGGAATACGTCGGGACGCGAGCTTGACTGTTCATTAGCTCATGGTGCTATTAATAAGTTTAAATAATTAAAGGATCATTGTTACAAACAAATACAACATTTATTAAAATATAACCAAACATTACATGATTTGAATATACAAGTTATTACAATTGAAATTACTAAACATTTGTTTACAATTAACTAGGTCCACTAACTTATCCTATGTCTTCATCATATCTTCGCTTTAACCTGTTACATATGTAAAAATGGTTTTTGGGTCAGCTATATGAATAGGTGGTGAGTATAACATACAGTTTAAACAAACATTTTAAAATTTAAATGATGCATAACAATTAGACTATCTAAAATTAGAATCAAGACACGTATAAGTCATGTTTGCACGTAATATGAATACAATAGCCATACAGTCTCTCAAACAAGTGTAATACATGGAACTTAGTCAAGACTGATCAAGTCATAACTAAGATATGCAATGACACAAGTTTGCAATAGATAACAGTCTCTCAAACCAGTTTCAGTAATAGTATAAACTACTACTTCAACTAAGTCTGCAATAGATAATAGTCTCTCAAACAAGTTTTCTATACTAGCATAACATCTAGTATGTCAAACTCGTTTGCAATTGATAACACATGAATGATAGATTTCAAACGAACAAGTATGCACATAGTATAAACTCTAACTAAATAGACTAAGAGTTTTGCATCGAATGATTTTGATTATAAATATTGTTTTGAGTAACATATGTAACATCCCAAAAATACGAAAAAGTAAAAGAGGGAGTATGAATGCTCACCTGAATGCTAAGTTATATCCCAGATCTTCTAATGGAATGTGAAAAGAATAAAGGTAGTACACCTCAACCTAGAGTTATATGAGTAAACTTAATAAACTAAGTATTCCAAGAATTTAAGTTTTCGTATACGGAGTCTATGTCATCTATGGATCTCATAAACAAATATGTTTAAAGTTAAAACGGTAATTTGGGAATATTTATTTTTCATTGTAAATAAATATTCTTTCGCATTCTGTTAAATAATAAAATATTAATATTGAACATTTTATCTATTTATTTATTCTGGAAAGCATTATTGTGTGAGTGTAAATAATTGAAATCAATATCTTATTTATATAATTCAAATATAACTTAATAATTATATATAACTATTCCTTATTTTATATCTTTAAAACCAAATTAAGAATTTTATTTAAATAAACCATTTTATTTAACTAAAATGCATTCCTGTTTAGAACTCATTTATAAACTGTATGTGTACAAAATGACCTTTATAAAATTGATAACGTTTTTATATAATATTCGTTTTGGTTTTAATAATTGAGTATTTGATTTTTTTATATGTATAAATAAATAAATCAAACTTTCCAAAATGTACGTAATCAATGTTATGTATATTTCCAGAAAATTAAAGCGGTAATAATAAATATATATGTTTATATCTTTTTTTACATTAAATATAGTTTTGTAGCAAAATTGCATCGTTTATTTAAATAATGATTACATATTTCTTGAAAATAGCCACTTTCTTTCAGATTGTTATAAATGAAATATTGTGATTTTTATTACAAAAAAATGAAGTCCAGAATGCCAGAAAAAAAAATAAAACCGGTTGCTAAGCTCCCGATCGGGTTATAACCTGCGCCCACACAGATCAAAACCTATACCCGCGCTTAGGAACCATCTGGTCTAGCAATCAGTTTGAAGAAAAACCCGCAGAAGTTTTATAAATTATATATTTTTGTTTGTATTCCCCAAATCAGTTCATAAGCCACGAACCCTAGATCCCTTTTTGATCAAATTGAATCGATTAAGCATGTAATTGCTTTTAAGATCATAGGGTTTTGATTCGTGATCATAAACCGAGTGTAATGGAGTGCAAAACACTTGCCTTAGTTCACAAATTCTTGGATTTTGATTTAGAACTCAGACGTTAACGACCCGGACTTTGCACATGTTGATTCGCGATCAATTGAGTTTGTGTGTGTGTTCTTTGAGGGTACAGAAAGTCTCGTATGATCTAAAGGAACGAAGAAGAGTGATCAATTTGGTGTTTTATACTCGTTAATGACGGGTTCCATATCCGGTCGCCCCTTGTATTTTAGTAAACGATTTGTACGTTAATTGCTGGTTTAATGTTATGATTGATGATTGATAATCACTTCTGTGATCGAAGACTTGCCATATCCGAAACGAAATCGAGCTGGCAACGCGCCTTTGTGAGTGTTTCACGAATGGGTCGGAGGTGGTACATGGTTCGGCTGTGGGTGTACCCGGTGAAGAAGGAAGCATCCAGCATCATTATTTACGCACATGGCCCTTCATCTTTCTGATTTATGTTATCTTTTGTTTAACTTTCATAGCTAAGTTTTAAGCTTCAATTATAGCTCACGTTATTCTCAAATTTACTAGGTTAAGTAAAATGTTTATAAAATTAACTTAAAAATATGTTATTATAAAGAACTTTTATTATGTCATGTGTGTGTATAAAGTTTATATATAAAAGTATTGTTTGACCTCATTTTTAATTTAATTTATTTTATGATATATGTTATGACTGACTTTAAAGTTTTTAGAATATACGCACATGTTTTTATAAAGTTCCGTTAAGATAAGAATCTTATTATAAAATATGTACTTAAATATATATATTTTTTTGAATCTAAATATTCACTGTATACCAAGAGGCTTCTTTTTATTATATATCGAACATGATTAAATTTAAAATCGACTTATAGAAACCCTAGGGATCACACTCCAAGAGCTTCTTTGGAGCTTGAATGTCACTGGAACAGAACTAGGTAGCTTTAAGAAGACCTGTGATTGCCTCCACAGCAGCTACAAGACGTGTAGGATGGTGGATGATGCTTCCTAGCTCACCTCAAATCTCCAAAGGCTTCAATGGTGCTTCCCAAATGGTGTTAATGGCTTCCAAGAGTTTAGAAGATGATTTGCAGGTGGTAATGACGAAGGTTAGTCGTCTGGAGCTCGAGAGATTGGGTATAGGGACGACACAAATGATTACATCTTGGTTAAATAAACATTTTGCTTGTTTGGAGCTGTCGCGTACCGCCAAGACTAACAAAGATCCCTCTTGGCGTACCATAATGATTAAATAATCGTTTGTCTCCCAAAACACGCCGCGTACCGCTAAGGTGAAAGTTGACCGGTCGTCGCGTACCGCGACGATTTTCGGAGAATTCAAATTCTCCCACCCATGCTTCGCGTACCGTCAAGGCCCAACCAGAGGCCCTTAGCGTACCGCGATGGATCCCAGAAGAGCCCAATAGACCCAATTTTGTTGTTTCGAATCGATTTTCGCGTATTTCACTATTACGAGCATCGTTTCTTGACATATTACCATTGTTTCACTTGTTTTAGGTTTCTCAGAGCCTAAGTGTTGTGATATCAGATTGTGGTTTTTTTATTTCATCAACGTTCGTTGTTCAAGACACGTGCGAGTGTTTTACGATAATTCCTCGAATTATCTGATTGTGGTGTGTGTTTAGACTGTTGTGTCACGTGTCACACTAAATTCACAAATTCTAGTGTCACATATGTAATAATAATACACATTATTATTAAAATAAAATAAATGCTGACCTGGAAAATACGAGGTGTCACAAAGAACCACACCCTATATATATATTGTCGCACCCCGGGAAATCCCGTCCCTTTCCGGGGCGCGAGCATCGGCAGATTTTCAGGATCGCAGTCTCCGGTCACACAACATGCGAGACCTATATGTCTGGTTATATACGTACATCCAATTTGATGGATAAATCAATTTGCAAAATCAGAGTTGCGGAAGTTGTACAATCCCAAAACAAATACAGTTCATAAGTTTAACGTTTGCGGAATCGATTAAAAGGTGTTTATCAATACATGACATAATCAAGTAAAAATCTAAAATGTTTTTGATGATCTAAGACACAAAAGTTGATGCATGGGACTCCATCCTAGCATCCTATCCTTGTGCGCGTGCCTTAGCTACCTGAGAAAACATGCGAGTAGAAGGGTCAACACAAAGGTTGGTGAGAGCACAGGTTTATCATAAGCAGTAAACATCCAATGTTTAAAGTAAGAGTTCAGTAGATTTACATATCACGACAATGCAGTATCGATTGATAGCTAGTCAATACAGTTATATTATATTGTGGATGGTACCGAAGCTGACAGTTTGTGCCTCCCGCCATGTTATCACAGACAATGGCAAAGTGTTGGTCAATATTGCACTGTTCCGACCTCCAGTCGGGTGTAGTGGGGCTTGTCAGACCCAAATAGTACTATTCAATATTACCACGCTAGGCGTTATGCTATTAACGGTCCGAGGAGTATCGCGAGGACTTTTAGTTGTGATGTGGTCCACACATATACATATAATGATAAAGCATGTCCATACGTAAATAAAATGAGTTGTTGTTCAAAAACAGTTGTAATGCAATGTTTTCTCCCCCAAAGGTAGAAAAAGTAAAAAGGGGCCGTGAACTCACCTGATAGTGCAGTTTCCGGTTTTCGTGTGTTCGCGTCTGCGAAAGCTAGCAATCCTGCTAGTAGGCACCTATAACCATATAGGTGTGAGTATGTGTTCTGTGGTGCGTTGTAGTCCATACAACTCCAACTGTCTGTTTTCTCAACCGAGTGTGTGTTGACTTGTGTTGACTCGACTAATCGTTGGTGACACGATTGTTGTGTTTATGTGCCTGAATGCACCTAAGTCACCAAAATGCACGCTATGAATCTAATTGCGTAAGTTACCATTTCGAGAAGGTTTCTAATTTAGGAAAGTGTAGTTATGAAATCCCGTTTCATAAAGTTAATACCAATAGTATGTTTATAAAATCATGTTTTAACATTTAAAACACATTGTCAAAATCAAATGGTTTAAACCATTATAACCATTATTGTGGTTTCATGAAAACCGGGCATTACAACGGCTCAAAACAAGGATTTACCCGTTAAAACATCGTGTTCTTTGTTTATAATCATTCCTAGCCATCATCTAGGCAATAATCAACAATCCTAACTATCTCAATACGTTCAAAAACAAGATCTGATCAATCAAAATCAAGCTAGAAGATTTAAAACAAACCGTTACCTAATCTGACGGATTTCTGCGGGTAAAACAACGATCAGAACTTGTAGATACGATCCCTGGTGCGATCCACGCGATTAGAATGCTTCAAAATGGAGTTTGGATGATGAGAATATGATTTGAGGGGTGTTTTTGAGGGTGAATGATCGAAATTAAATGAAAAAATCAAGTTTCTTCGCGATCTGATCTTAAAAACTCGTTTTTCAGCCGCCAGACATCTCGGGCGCATCGCCTGAGAAAACCTCCGAGTTGGGGCGTACCGCGCGGATGCAAATTCGCAGATATTTTGGTTTTCTTCGTTTCGCGATTCCGGGAGCATACGAACTCCGTTTTGCGCACGGTTTTCGCCTACGTTCACGATTTTTCGAGCTCTTTCCAATGGTTATAATTTCAAGACCTGAAAAGTTCAAAATATTTGACCTCTTATCTATCGCTATATTCGATTCAGTGTATCTTGAAATCGGAGCCTCATTTCGCGATTTCGCTTACACTCATTCTCTTCATTTTCGAGTTATGATTCTAACATGAGAATTTTGAGTTGTCACAGTCTCCCAATCAACGTGTAATGCACAATTCAGTAATTCCCCGAATTATTGTTTTGTGTTAGTGTTGTGTTTGCCACACTTGGTTTCCAAAACCAATGTGCAATGTACGATTCGATAGTTCGATAGTTCCACGAACTATCGTTTCGCAGTATTTTGTGTTCAACTCATCTAATTAAACATAATTAGATGAAATGCAACAAGTATGAATGTGAGATATAAAGAATGTAAGAGTTGCAATTTTATCTGAAATTGTCGGGTGTCACACCATCCCCTTGTTGAAAGAAATTTCGTCCCGAAATTTGGTTGTTGTTGGTAGTGTTTGTGAAATAAAAGTGTTTATAAAACAAAAATTTTCTGGTTGTCACATATATAATAGTAAATATTATAATATATATAGCGAAAAAAAAGTGGTCCTTTTATAGGGTTTTGGTGATATTCAGAGAAGGTAGCGGTGATTTATTTGTTCTCGTGTGTATATATATATACATACATACATACATACATGGAAACCCACTTGAAATGAACCTTAAAAACCCTATGTAAAAAAAGTTTTTTTTTAAATTTTTTTATAGTTTTGTAACATTATTAGGGTCATTTTTTTTAAAAAAATATAAAAAAAGCGCCGACCAAATTTTTTTTAAAAAATAATAAAACAAAAACGCAACACTTACGTAACTCCTTCTTCCAGTCCTGTACAGCGATGTTACGTTTGTGTTACATCGTTTTTTATTAATATTTTTAAAAAAATCTAGCGGTCGCTCTTTTTATTATTTTTTTTAAAAATGATCCTAATGATGTAATTAAACTGGAAAAAAATATAAAAAAATAATTTTTTGATGGTTTTTTTTTATCGTTTTCAAAGTTAGCCAAAGTAGGTTTTCAAAATAACTGTCTCCTATATATATAGTATATATATTGAAAAAAACATAGACCTTTTATAGGGTTTTGGTGATATTCAGAGAAGCTAGCGGTGATTTATTTGTTCTCATATAAAATCAATGTTTTTTTAGAGATTTGGGTTTTTTAACTCAACCAATTGGTTTATGGTGAGATTGATTTTGTGACTAATTTTCTATATTATTTTTGTAACATTTTTGTATATATTTTGCATGATTTTATGTTTTTATAAGAAATGTATATATAGCTCGTGATTAGAGATTTGATTTTGGTATGTAACTTATGCTTTTGCAAATGATATATACTATCTATTATTGAGAATGCACTGTGATAATCCGTCATAACGCGTGGGAAGGGAAAAAAACCTAGTTTTGAATTATTACGAGTTAAAACAAATAATAATATGTCGTAATAGCGTGTTTAAGGGGCACAAGTGAAGCTATTTTGACTTTTTTATTTCACCAAAAATGGGTTTGGCTTTCGTATGAATATGATAAAGCGATTGCGTGACCACCTGAAATTGCGTTAGGCATGATCTCAATACCCAATTACCCACAAATTATCTCTCGCTAGTGGGTTATTATTTAATAAAATACTAGATTTTAGAGTATGTTTGATATGAAGGAATTGAATGAACGGAGGAATGGAATGGCCGAGGGAATGAAATGGTCTGGTAGAGGTGTTCATCGGGTCAGATAACGAGTTATTCGTGTTTGAAAATTTTTGGCCTATCCGAAACCTGACCCGATCTGAAACTCAAAATATATTATCCGATCCGAAAAACAGTGACTCTTACATCCGAATAACCCAAACAACTTGAACAAACCGGGTTCATTCGTGTTATTCGAATATCCGACCCGAAAAAAACAAGTCTTTCCCTGTCCGAAACCCGACCTAACTCGAATCTAAAATCTTATTATCTGATCCGAAAAACCCGAACAACCCAAATTAGATTTCGGATGAGGTTTTTTGGGTTTACGATTCGGATTTCGGATTTTTTCGAGTTTCGAATATTTTAAACACCTCTAATTCTGGTTAAAAAACAGAAACTAGAAAATAAGAAAACATAAAAAGATTTTTTTGGAACCTAGGTTGTAGTTTGCTTTGAGTCTTCAATGGTATAAGAATTAACTTTAATTTTTATTTTTTTCAGGAAAATCTATGCTACTTTTAAACTGTTCTAATTTACTTTTTATGTGCAAGTTATATTCAATATATAAATATTAAAGAGTTAAATGCCAAAATGGTTCCTGTGTTTATATCGAAAATGTCATTTTAGTCTCTAAATAAAATTTGTTGCTATTTTATTCCTTGTGTTTTAATTTAGTTGCCAATATAGTCTTTCTAGTTGCCATTTTAGAGACTATATTGGCAATTAAATTTCAAACACAAGGATTAAAATGACAACAAAAATTTAGACGAAGGACTATATCGACAACTAAACCAAAAAACAAAGATTAAAATGGCAACAAATTTTATTTAGAAACTAAAATGACATTTTTGATATAAACACAGGGACCATTTTGACATTTAACTCAATATTAAATGAGCTAGTCTCATATCCTTTTCTCATTTTTTAATGGAAAAGAGATTTCATGTTCTAGAAAACCATTTTACTCTATTCTTGTCCCACTTGTCATGAACGACGACCTTGACAACTAGTTTTATAATCGTCCATGATTGGGTAATTTGACGTTATAATTAGAGAATCGTTATTTTATGTATTTTAAAAAAAAAATCAATATTTGTTTACTATCAAATTACACGTATAAAATAATAAAAAACAAAAATGTTTTTATCAAAACAAAAAACAAATAAAATCATTATTTCATAACTTACTGAAAGACAATACTTCAAGAATGATTGTTGTAATTAAAATTTATATGGATTAAAATAAAAACTTAATATTGTTAGTATCTTCTTAAAAGTTTACAAAAACGGAAAAAAAATATAACAAAAAAAAACGAGTTTTTTACCAAATTAGTGTTGAAGGTAAAAATATTTACCAAAATAGTGTTGTTTAAAAATTAATTACCAATATAGTGTTTTCAAGACATTTAATGTCACATTTTGCTTTTTTACTTTGATTATTTACATTATCATTGATGTTTTTTTCTTAATATATTTTTTCTTAACTATTTAAATAAAAAAACTAATAAAGATTTATAATTCACTTATATATATATATATATTTAATATTTAAATATATATAATGATAAAAAATTATTATATATGCAAATGCATTTTAGAATTAATATTGGAAAAGAATTTTGATAGGGAAAAAGATATATACGTTTGATTAAGCTTTAGTTTAGCTATATTTAGGGGTGTAAACGAGCCGAGCCGATCCCGAGCTCGTTAAGGCTCGAGCTCGGCTTGTTTAGAAAAAAATTAAGGCACGAGCTCGGCTCGTTAAGATAAAGTAGGGCTCGAGCTCGGCTTGTTAGAAAATTTTTAGGCTCGTGCTCGACTCGGCTCGTTTAGATTTTATTTATTTAATTTATTTACTTTAATTACTATTTTAATTATATTTGTAACTGTATTTTCTAAATTTAACATAAAATATTTAATTTAAATATATTTATCATAATTTTACATATAAAAATAATTAATTTTATAAATAAACACTTAATATAATAATTAAACACTTAATATAATAAATAAAAATGATATAAACAAAAAGCTCGTTAAGGCTCGCGAGCCGGCTCGAACTCGATAAGTAAAGCTCGAGCTCGGGCTCGATAACAAAACGAGCCACACTTTTGGGCTCGAGCATTTCACGAGTTGCCTTGGTTCGTTTACACCATATACGTCTTTGTTAATGAATTTAAAAATAATTATAATTTATTTTGAAAAGGTATTATTTTATATAAATATTAAAATACACATACTGATATATATGGTTTTAAACGATTTACCTAATATAATTATTTAAACAACTCTTTTATAAATTATATATAATATTTTTCTAAAAAGTTCATTAAAAATAAAATGTATTTAGAAAAATTAAATTCTAAACTTTTTTTTTCCCAAAAAGATTAAGTTTTTTCCTATTAAATTTATTTAATATTAATCCTAACCTATAAGCGTAATAGTAAAATCTAATTTTTACTTTTTTATATATATTAAAAATATATATAAAATGAATTTTAAATCTCAAGTAGTTTCTTATTTAAATATTTTAAGAACAATTAAATGAACAAAAAATAATTATAAAGAGAATGTAACTAATCAAAGTTAAAATCAAAAAGTAATCTTAGATGTCTAGAAAACACCATTTTGGTAATTATTTTTCAAAGAACACCATTTTGGTAAATATTTTTACCACAAACACTAGTTTAGTAAAAAACTCAAAAAAAAACATAACTGAAACTTGTTTAGAGACAAAATTAATTATTTGTAAAGTACACTAAAAAACAAATAATAAATTCAACTATCTTAGCATGTTATTATGCTTATTTGATCGTGATTTACTTACCCTATAATAATACATTAATTATTGACTAACATACAAGAGAAAAAAAACATTTCTACTTAATATATATGTGTGTGTATGGTGAATTTATAGCATATTTTAAAAAAATTTGGCACATACTATTTTATCACACAGATGAAATAACAATTGCAATAAAACAGCTCCCACCTTATGTGGAAAATCTCGATTTGAAATTTTTATTCAAAATTGTGTAAACCTCTCAACAACCGTCGATACCAAAAGAGTATAAAATCGTCGATAAGTGTCGTTTAATAGGAGAGAGAGATTGCATAACCCCTGTTTCTAGAAAGTTTGAGAGACTTTGAACAATTGATATTAAGAGTTGAGGGCTTTAAAAGATAAGATCTTTTAAAAAGTTGGGTATATAGGTCGAGACTATGTTTGTGTGTGTGTTTATGTTGGTTTGGCTAAAAAGGTTTGGATTTTAGGATTTAGCTTTTAAGATTTGAATTTTAGGATTTTGTTTTTTAACCTTCAGTTTAACTTTTAGTGTATAGTTTTAAAGTTTAGGCTTTTGGGAGTGGATGTGAGGGATATTAGGTTTTTGGGGGGTGCGTTAGAGTTTAGCTTTTAGGGTATAGTTTTATATTTTTAGGGGTGGGGATGGGGTGGTTTAGGGTTTTGAGGTGGAGGGTTTAAGCTTTTGGGGGAGTGGATTGGGTGGGGGGTTAGGCTTTTAGGGGTGGGGGTGGGGTTTGGATTGGGTTCGACAAGACGATTTTAACGCAACTTGAACGAATTAAATTGAAGTTTATATGGTCCGGTTATGAACGATTTACGAATTTTTTTATGCTTTTTTAGAGTTTTTCGTCTTTTTAAAATATCTCTCCCTGTATATATATATATACACACACACATATATATATACACACACACATATATATACATATATATATATATAACCAATGATCCTTAGCTCAAGCGGTTGAGGGGAGGTACCATGTGGCTTCAATATTGGGAGGTCACGGGTTCAAGTCCTGGCATGAACAAAATAGGGGTTCCATGCTAGGCTAGGGGGTTTTCTCTCACCTATGGTGGGTTTCCTCCTATGGGGTGTGGATATGATTGGGTGGGTCTATGACCCGTCAGTGATCCAAATTGCCGTTCAATATATATATAGGGATTTAATCCTATGAAAACTTAATCTTAAAGAGAAAACCCTGAAACCTATGTGAGCCATTGATTTGGAATCTTAAAAATAAATATGTGGTCCACATTAAACATTCTTTAACTTTATATACAGTTTCATATTACATCCTTTAGTTATAAGGACAAAATTGTCATTTGAAAAAAATTAACTGAAAATTTAACTTTGGTTAGTGAAAAAAGATCCGATTGTTACAAAACAGTAAGGTAAAAGATGTCTGATGTAATAATTAAAGTTTAAAGATGGAATTTGAAATTTGATACATACATAAAGGACCTTTTAGTATGTAACTAGGTTATAAATCCATGTATTACGAGTTTGTGAATAAAAATATGTGATCTTTTACAATTATATCTTCATAAATTTACGTAACTATTATAATTTTATTATAACTTTTTAAATTTATATAATTATATCACAATTAATAATATTAGTTATACATTTTTTATGCAGAAAAACTTTAAAAATAAAAATTAAAAAAAAATGTTCTTAACATATATTTATATAACATTAAACATAGATGTATTACACATTTACACCGGTTAAGTATTTGAAGTTTAAAATTACTTTTTAAAATAACATTATATATATATATATATATATTCAAAGACGTTTTATAAAACATTAAAGAATTGATTTATAATTTAATCATATTATTTACTTATAAGTTAAATAAAATAATTAATATTTAATAGGAGATATAATATGAAAAAAAAATCAAAATTTAATAAAATATGGGGTAAAAATATTTATTATGAGAGAGATGCGGGAAAACAATCTTTAAGTAGTCTAGAAAGTTGACACATGACATATTAAAACATTTATTTATTTTATAGTATAGATTTGATTTAAGAATAACCTACCTTTATTGATTTTTTTATGATTAAATAAAAGTCCACCATTTTTTTTAAAATAAAATAACTTTTAAATGTTTAATATTTTTAAAAAAAATTATACCATAAAATTGAGAATTTTACTATCTTTAATTTAGGGATGAGATTTTTGTACCGAATACCGGTATCGTACCGGTAGATTCGGTACCGGTAACGGTACTTCATTTTCTCAAGTTTCGGTATCGGTACTAACCGGTACCGGTAAAATACCGAAAATTCCCGAATAGGTACCTGTCACACCCCCAAATTCCCACTCGTGGTGTCAGTCCACGTGGGTGTGACGTGGCCAGGATCACAGCTCATGGTCATATTGAACGACTCTATATGAGTTAACTCAATCATACAGTTTGTAAAATAAGACTAGTTTCATAAGTTAAGCAGCGGAAAAGATCATCATTTAAGCAGCGGAATTAAGTAATCAGAACTACATTGTTTAACATTGTTTGAAATGACAAAAAAAAAATCAAAACACAAGCCTAGGATTAGAGACTATATGTATGCAAACTCTCTTGTACATCTCCATGTGCATCCTAGCTCGTGCTGTTCAGTTACCTGAGAATACATGCTAAAGTGTGTCAACATAAAGTTGGTGAGTTCACAGGTTTAAGTATTGGAAAAACAGTAAAACAGTTATATATACTTGGTATGTTAAGCAGTTTTGTTGAATCTACGATCCGTGGAGTGTGTCATGTCATCTTACCGAAACTCGACTGTTTCCATTTGCCTCTGCGGGTCATCGCGGAACCCGACATCAACGTCGATATTACACTCGTTATGACATCCTGTCAACGTTGTTGCCGAGTGGGGTTGGTCAAACCCAGTAGTACTACGTAATAACGACTCGTTTGTACACAACTAACGGTAAGGGTGGAGAGGACTTGTTGCGATAATAGTACACTCAAAACAGTTTTTCGACATACCAGTCATATATCTAAAACAGTTGCATAGCATTCTCACCCCAAAAGATTAGTAAAACAGTTAAGAGTAAAAGTGGGGCTGTAAACTCACCTGAGTTTGCTTGAGTGCGTTCTTACGAGAACGGAGTAGCTCGCTGGCTAGTAGTTACCTATATCACATAGGTGTTATAAGTTTGCGATCATATTTGTGTTGGTCTCACAGGACCGTATTCGTGTCTAAACAACTCCTGGTTGTTATGCGGGTCGCGTTGACCGTGGTTGACCGTGTTGGTCGTGTTGACCGTGTTTGACCTAACGACCCGTTGGTGAATCGTGTGTCGGTTGTGTATCGTGTAACATTCGTGTAAGTGCTCGTCGTGTGCAAAACGCGTAAGTCTCGTCTATGGACAACTTACTATTTATAGTAAGTTTACATTTATGGAAAGTTCACAAAGCGTAACGGTTTTAAAGTTCTAGCATGCTCGTTAGTCCTACATGATCATGTTAACACATAGCACATTATCATACGAAATCAGGGAAGCATATAGGTCACGTTTGTATACCAAAGTTTCCTAAAAAGGAAAGTCTCTAGATCTAGCATGCGCGATATCGGGAATCATCTAACTTAGAATGCAGTAATCATATTAAAACATAGTAAATCACTTAGCATGCTCAAATTGCTCATAACATTTCTACATTGGTATATCGTAACATAAAGTTACTAAAAATAGTAATCATGGCATAAACACCACAAATGATCATCCTAAACACTTCTAGTTCATTTTCATATCACATATCATCATAGTAAGTCATTTAGCATCATCAAATCATGCACATTGCCTCTAAATTGATAGTTTGAAAAATAAAGTTTCTAAATATAGTAACCATGCTAAATATGACCAACATCAAGATTCAAATTACATCCTATGTATCATAATCATCATATCATCATTCAAACAACAAGTTCATACATATGCATGATCACCATTTTCACCAAAACACCATTTTATAAATAAAAAGTTCCTATTATTAGAAAGATTCATGAAAACCATGTTTCCAACCATTTTAACACAATCTAACCATGAATTAATCTTCTAATATCATTAATAAACATTTACAATCATTCAAAATCATCTCAATACTCATGGATCATACATGCATGCATCTATAACATCATAATTCATCATTTTAAGCATATAGATATATGTACAACATCTTGGATTGTCATAAATCCTTACAATAACATCATAGATCATCAAGAAACACATTTAGATCAACAAACCCAGATTCAAAAGAGTGAAAATTCGTGCATGTGCAACTCATGCATTTGCATGTGCGATCTAGTGGGTGCATGTGCGAAATATGGTGATTTTAAGCCATAAGGAGTGTAGATCTACCTTCTAGAGCTTCTTGAACAACTGAGATGATGATCCAGCAGCTCCTTGACCTCCTGGTTCGTTGGTTTGGACAAGAACAAGAAGAAGGTGATGATCTCCAAGCTTAGATGGTCTTCTTCCTTGAGTTCTTCAAGTTCCCCAAGCTCAAATGTGGCCTCCAATGGCTTCCAGAGCTCAATCAAGATGGTAATGGTGGAGATAAGCTGAGAGGTTGAGTGTGGAGTCGAGTAAAATGATTAAAATGAGTAGAGTAGGCATAATGGTCTTGGTTTTGTAAAGATTTGTCGTCTGACACCCGTCGCGTACCGCGACGAGAGGCCAAAAAGATGCTTCGCGATACGCGAAGGAATTCGGGATTCAAACCCCCGCGACGCCTGTCGCGTACCGCTACAGGAACTCCTGTGGGGCCATCGCGTACCGCGATGGGTTCCTAAGAAGCCCAATAAGCTTAGTTTTGTTGTTTCGAACCGATTTTCGCGTATTTCACGATTATGATCATCGATTCTCGACATATAAACATTGTTCCCAATATTTTGGGTTCCCTAGAACCTAGGTGTAGTGAAAGTGTACTATGGTTTCACCAACGTTCGTTATTCAAGACACGTGCGTTGTGTTTTGCGATAATTCCTTGAATTATCGGTGCGTTTGGCCTGTTGTGCCACGTGTCACACTAAATAGTAATTATTCTAGTGCCACGTATGAAATAATAATATAAATTATTATTAAAATAAAGTTAGTGCTGACCTGGAATTTACGGGGTGTCACAGTACCGATACCAGAATATAGATTTTTTATTGTTTTGAATTTAATTATTTACTAATCTAGTATAGTTTAAAAATTATTTACCAGGATGCGTTAAAACCTAATTAATATTTTAATTATTAAATATAAAAAATACTTTAGAAATCCAAAGGACGATGTGTTCATATTTTTCTGTTTGTAATTCTTTGTTTTGTAAACTTATTTTTTTTATAATGTATTCATATGATGCATTCATATGCATAGATTTTTCTTATAATTATGGCATAATAACATCTATAATTTGAAGACTAATATTTTTCATCTTCATCTCAACAAAAAATTGAGAAAACGGTACAAAACCGGTAAAGTACTGAAAATACCGGTACCGATACCGAACCGGTACCGTACCTAATGTTTCGGTACCGGTATGGTACCGATCTCATCCCTACTTTAATTTGAGTATAGCATTGTTATAGTTTTTTTCGAGTTTTTTTATATGGTCCGTGATTTTTATATAACGTAATTATGCAGTTGGTCATGGATTATGTGTGATTATACAGACGACAATACCATTTACCTAAATGACAAATGTCAAATTCCACGCTTGTCACGATAAAATCTTTTGTATTATAACTGCCATCTATATATATATGTAGGGCAGGGATATTTTAAGAAGGCTAAAAACCATGAGAAGTGTGAGGAGCAACAAGGAAGTGACATGTGTACATTAGGTTAAAGGGTATAGATGTCAAAATAAAAAAGGAGGTTGCACATGCAAGTCACATGCAACTTTATCCATTTTTTTAAACGTTCGTAACTATTTTACACGTTAACATTTTTTTAAAAAAATTACACCATAAAATTAAGCGTTTTTTTACCTTTTTAACGAGTATAATATTGCTATATTAAAAAAATTAACAAAACTAGATGTTCATGAAACTTGCGTTTTTATGGTGTTTTTGAACACTACTAGCAGAACATAAAACACCACAGGGCATTTTATGGTGTTTTTGAATGCAAAAAAACACCATAAACACTTAAGTTTAAACCTGGTGTTTTTAAGTTTCGTTTTATGGTATTATCGAATAAAATATATTGAAAAACACCATAAAACACATTTATGCTTGATTTTATGTTGTTTTTGCTTTATGGTGTTTTTGCAGGATGAAACTAAATGTTTTATGGTGTTTTTAAACACTAAACAAAATAATAACGCTTAATTTTGCACTTGGTGTTTTTAAACTACATAATTTTACATAGGGGCATTTTATGGTGTTTTCTATGTGTATTTGCTGAATAAAAACACAACATGTATTTTAAAGATAAAACACCATAAAACATTGTTATTCGAAGAAAATTGTGAACTTAAGAAAAAACATATAGAATAACACCATAAAGCATCATTTTTCTTTTTGTTTAATCATTAAAAAACACCATAAAACAAGTAATTTTATGAACATCAAAAAAACCATAAAATGTTTAGTTTTCATGCACCTACGATAAAACACCAAAATTCGCAAAACACCACGTTGATTTACAAAATAAAGTGAATGTATGTATTCAACAACATGTACATTTGCTGAATGAAAACACCATGTGTATTTTTAAGATAAAAACACCATAAAATATTGTTATCTGAGAAAAATTTAGATGTGGCGTAAAATAAACACCATAAAACATTTGTTAACATTTTTGTTTATTTAGTGAAAAACATCAAAGTGTTTTATGAGCATTCAAAAAAACACCATAAACGCTAAGTTTCATTGATCTACAAAAAAACACCATAAAAAACCAGTTTCTTAAAACATATCAAAAACGCCATAAAATGTCATGTGGTGTTTTATGTTCAGCTAGTAGTGTTTCAAAAACGCCATAAAAATGCAAGTTTTATGAATTTCTAGTTTTGTTAATTTTTTTTAACAATTAATATTATACTCGTTATAAAGATAAAGAAATGCTCGATTTTATGGTGTAACTTTTTTTAAAAAATAATAACGTATAAAAAAGTTATGAACGTTTAAAAAAGATGGAGGAAAATGCATGTGACTTGCATGTGCAGATTTTTTGCTAGATCTTCCCATTCTACCCCAACTGATGGTTTTAACTTATAATTAATTACGAAAATACCACCAGATTAATCTCAACCACAAAACAAATTGATCTAATGGTTGAGATCCCTTCTCACACTTCTCATGGTTTCTAAACTTTCTAGCCAAACCTTATACTATATATGTATATATAATTCGATCGGACCACTATCTTTCATATCAATCATCTTGCTAACAATATTTCTGATCGACCACCATTTCATAGTTTGTAAATATTTTCGTGAAAACAATGTCAGATGTGAGGAAGATTAAGCTCGGATCATAGGGGCTAGAGGTATCAGCTATCGGATTAGGATGCATGGGCATGTCTGGAGCCTACGGCCCAGCCAAACCAGAAGCAGAGATGATCGGAGTCATCCATCACGCCATTAACTCCGGCGTCACTCACCTCGATACCTCTGACTTATACGGACCTCACACGAACGAAATTCTCGTCGGCAAGGTCCATTTTTAGTCGATTTCACTCGCATTCTTAGATTTAGTGTGATGTTTAACTGATTTCGTGTGTGTGTTTGTGATTGGTGCAGGCATTGAAGGGAGTGAAAAGAGAGGAAGTTCAGCTGGCTACAAAATTTGGGGCCAAAGTTGGGGAGGGTTGGGGTCAGGTGGAAATCCACGGTGAACCGGAGTACGTTAGGGCTTGTTGTGAAGCCAGTTTGAAGCGGCTTAATGTTGATTATATTGATCTTTACTATGTTCATCGCATCGATACCAAAGTCCCTATCGAAATCACGGTTCGTCTGTTACAGTTTCCGAGTTTATTTAAGGAGAGAAACAAAAAAAAATATACAAGGAAAGTAGAGACACATCTATGTTAAAAACATGTTTTGTTTCCGAATTTTATTTAAGAAATAAAAGGAAAAGAAATATAAGAAAAACTAGACAAAATTATTTAATTTTCTTTCCTTTCGATTTAGAATGAAATAAAAGGAAAGATTTTCATTTTTCTCTCTTTCTTTGCTCTCTTTACCTTTCCTTCCTTTTCCTTTATGTTCTTTCTTTCGATAAACTCGGGAACATAGTGTTGTTTCAATTAATCCGTTTTATATTAGCGAAAATTTAATCGATATGCTTTTGAATTGTCAATAATCAGGTATCGAGCTTCACTTATCTAGCTTGTGCTGATTTGTAGGCTTAAAGGATATATTTATTTTTTATCTAATGTCTTGAACATATGTATTTATAATAATAGTTATGATGAAATAACTAAATGATATATTATGTTATATGTAAAAATTATAATTAAAGTAAATATAAATGTAAATGTAAATAATTTAATTGATAATTAATAAACGATCTGGCTCAAGCTTCAGAAACTACTCATGAGCCGAACTTGAGCTTTAGAAATAGAATTTGACAACCCAAGCTTAGACTCTCGTAAGTTAAACGAGCCTAGTGAATCTTTTTTAACAGATGGGAGAGCTAAAGAAGCTTGTTAAAGAAGGTAAAATAAAATACATTGGTCTATCAGAGGCTAGTCCAGCAACCATTAGAAGAGCACATGTTGTCCATCCAATCACAGCCGTACAGCTGGAGTGGTCTTTATGGACCAGAGATGCAGAAGAAGAGGTTATTCCTACTTGCAGGTAGGTAACAATAATCAGGGATATCGATGTTAAAAGACTAATTAACTAGTAAACACGAAGTTATATATATTGTAATGATAACGTTACGTTTTTTTTTAAGAACCAACAACAATCTTTTTATTAATAAAGTTTTACCTGCTGATATTAAACATAAATTACATCCTTGGCATTTATCCCCATCTAAACATATATTACCGTAGCCATTTACTATTTGCACCCAATTGTTCAGATCGGTCCTCAATTTATCCTTCTTCATTTTATGTACCTATAATTATCGAGAGAGATCAGATTGACCTGAGTGAAGCCCAAATTCAGCCATCTTATTTGGGCTTATCATGGACCTAGGCCCAACACCATCACTGACTTCACTCGATAATTACAGTTTGATTTCATTTTTGTATCAACCATGATCCTGGATCATATGAGCTTCCTTTTTATCCTTATTATGTTGTCATAACTACTAGAGGTGAACAAAAAAACCGTTTTGGGTTCTCAAACCAAACCGGTTTCTAAACCGGTCCAGTCATGATCACAAACCGGTTTCACCCAAACCAGTTTCCAAACCAGTCCAAACCGCCGGTTTGTAATAGGTTTGACATCCTCATCTCTCAAACCGGTTTCCAAACCAGTTTCAACCCCTCCAAACCAGTTTCAAACCCTCCAAACCGGTCCAAACCGAATCTATAGGTTTGACATCCCTTATCTCCCAAACCAGTTTTCACCCAAACCGGTTTTGACCATCCGTTGACCAAACCGGACCGGTTTGAGCACCTCTAGAACTACCTAGCGGAATATGGAGTAGACCCAGGTAAAGAACTGATAAAAAATAATATATTATAATATATAGATGGTGCAATTTTTTTAAAAAAATAATATATTATAAAAAAGTTATTAATGTTTAAAAAAGAGGGTGTAAATTTATATTAAAAACTAGAAAGAGAATTAGATAATTCATTTTACAATAATACCCTTTTATCATTTAAACCAAATATAATATATATATTTTATTGTGGAGCTAATATTAGCCATTGGATGTAAATTTAGATTCAATTAGATTGAGTTAATGGGTTGTAACAAAAGTTATGGGTTACTAAAAATTTCATCCCCTATATATAATATAATATAATATAATATAATATAATATAATTATAATAAACGAAAAATGAATAGTGATAATAATAATATTATATAGTGAGTGGCCTATTTTTTATCACATATTAAATTATTTAGGTGTCCGATCCATGAAATGACGTTTTGAAAATTTAGACTCGAATCATTAGAAGTTTGTTAACTTTGAAAATTAGTATACATAGATAATTGTATTAAATTTTTTTATATTTGCGTAGAGATTTGGGTTTTTCTTTTAATTCAAACAAATAGTTTATTTGAATACTTTTAAATATTTTCTCATTAAATATATTATTGATCATTCTTATCCATTGAAATCCATTATGCTCACATGGTTTAAAGTTGTCCATCTTGACTTGCTTTGTGTTAAGGTGTTACACATCTCAACCCATACTATGTCATAATGTTACCCATTTCAACACAAAATGCAATAACCGTTTATACCCAATTCTATCTATTTATCTTGCTATGAGTGAAGATTGTCATGTAATGGACACCCAAGCCACAAACAACCAGATTTTTTCCCCTTCAATGCTCCCCACACCCCTTAAAAAAATAAAATAAAATAAAAAAAAATAAAAAAATGATAACGTTACATGGCTGCCTGTTTTATCATTTCCAGAGAATTAGGAATCGGAATCGTTCCTTATGCTGCATTGGGTAGCGGGTTCTTTGCATCAGGGCCAAAGGTGATGAACAATTTGGCAGATAATGATGTTAGAAAGGTATTAGGATTCATTCTATTTTATTTTGATATTCTCATTTGTGGATTTTTTGTATTCTTTTGTGGATTGGTCTAAACCATAATCTTTCTAACGTTTCACAGCAACCAGAAATAACTTGTTTTGGTTGTCGGGTGCTTCTCTAAATAAAAGTGTTAAAAAAACCGGTTTGGATTTCCATCCTGTTTGTAGCCCGAACCGACTCGTTTCATAAACTGGTTTGTGGCAAATGGTTTTCAAACCGCTGGTTATAACCCTATGGTTTGAAACGAATTTCATCGTGACACGATTCACACCAAACATACAAAACTGAAGTGGCCAGTAATATTAAGAAAGACCATTTTGCAAATTTTTTTCATCATGATCAGTAATTAATCATTGTCTTTGCATGTCCAAGATTTTACCAAGGCTGCAAGGCGAGAGCTTTGATCACAATAAACTTGTATATGAGCGAGTCAGTGCAATGGCAGAAAGAAAGGGGTGCACCCCATCACAGTTGGCACTGGCTTGGGTCCTGCACCAAGGGGATGATGTAGGTCCAATACCGGGTACAACCAAGATTGAAAACCTGAATCAGAACCTTGGAGCACTTGGTGTTAAGCTCACGGGTCAGGACATGGCTGAGCTTGAATCCATGGCTTCATTCAAAGGCGCTAGAATGATTGAACAGATTTTGGTGCACTGTTATAAGAACTCGGACACTCCACTTTTATCCTCATGGAAATCCAAATAAGAGCATTGACCTTTTGTATAGGCCATGAGCCCCGTAAAAGCATGCTTTAAATATTACTTTTTTTTGGGTGTTTTTGTAATGACTACATCTAATAAATGTCTTGTCTGTTTATATTTCTATTTTTTCTAAATGAATATTTACATATTTCCCCTTTCTAATATCATTTATTACATATATATCCAAGTAAAAAAGTCAATTACATATTTACCTTTTTTAAAATATATTTCCCCTTCCAAAAAACTAGTCAATTACATATATCTCTTTTTGAAGGGGAACATGTAATTCATTTTAAGTGATTGGTAAATATGCAGAGGTGTCCCGGGGGAGGGGCAAACCCAACCCCCGTCCCGGGCCCATTTTTTTAGGGGGCACAACAATTTAAAATCATATGTATGTATGTATGTATGTATGTATGTATGTATGTATGTATGTATGTATTTATTATATTAAATAATATATGAATAGAAAAACAAAAAAAAAATAATTTTGTAAAAACCTACTTTGAAGCCCATTTTTAAGCCCATTTTATCAAAAAATTTGTCTGGCCTTTTTATCTCTTTTAACTCCCACCGTCTCTCACTCCAGTCTCCCTCGTAAATGAAGTTTTAAGAAATCAAAAATTAGGGTTTGTAAAAGGAGTGAGCATGAAAAAGTGAAGCACCCAGGCGCCCAGCCAGTGGTGCACAAAAAAACCGGTTACCCGAACCGAACCGGTTTGGGAACCGGTTATTGTTACCGGTTTATGCTATGTTGGAAAACCGTCGGTTATAGACCGGTTGGGAGTTTTTTAGGCGAAACAGGTTAAAGTAAAACCGGTTATTGAGACCGGTTAAGAACCGGTTAACCGGTTACACATTTCAAAAATGTAGCCGTTGATGACCGTTGAGACAAAAACTAGCCGTTGAGACCGGTTAGCCGGGTATTAACCGGTTAGCCGGGTATTAACGGGTAACCGATCGAGACAAAAAAAACTAGCCGTTTTATGGCCGTTTATAGCCGTTTTATGGCCGTTTATAGCCGTTTTTAACTTTTTTTTGGACCGTTTTGCCCCTAAACGTTAGTATAAATAGATGGGGATTGTTTTGGTTTGATCACACAACATCTTACAACATCTCTTGTTCTTAAACGCTCGAAAACGATCAAAAACGCTCAAAAAACGATCCCCCAATTCTTCTCGATTCAATCTCGATTCAATCTCTTCTTCTATTACGTTCGTAAATCTTAATTCAATCACTATTTCATACATGGCAAGCTCACGAAGTGCTCATAGTTCCGTTGATGTTGGTGCATCCACTTCAAACGAACCAACCGTTGTTAGAATAAAAACTACAACGAGGAACAAGGATCTATTTCAACATTTCGACTTATGCGAAATGTCAAACAGTGTCGATAAGGCACGATGCAAAGGTTGCGGTACTTTTCTTAAACCGGAATCTAATTCTACTTTAAGAAGCCATTTGACGAAGCATTGTGTTGTGGTCAAAAATAATCCGGCAAACGATCAAGCACAAATGTCTCAAGAGTGCGGGGTTTGGAATTTCGATCCCGAAATGGTTCGTGAAATGATGGGGAACTTGGTGATTCAAGAAAGTTTGCCTTTCAATCATTTTGACAACCCACGCTTGACGAAAATGATTCAAAAGACGCTACAACCACGATATCATCAAGTAAGTCGAACTACTATTAGACGTGATTGTTTGAAACGTTGGCGTCAAGCAAAACAATAATTAATTTTAGGTTTTCAAAATTTAAAAACCGGTGTTAACCTAACAACGGATGTTTGGTCGGCACCTCACGGTTTGCCCGAATCGTACCTTTGCGTTACCGCGTATTAGATTGATCCCGATTCATGGCAAATGATGAAACGTACGATTGCGTTCGAAATGTTTCCGTATCCTCACACGGGGGATAATTTGTTTTACATGTTAGATGTAATAATACAAACATTCCATTTACAAGATAAAATACTTTCAATAAGTTTTGATAACGCTTCAAATAATACGAATGCGGTTCAAAAATTAAAACTTAAATATAAACCGATATGTAACGGTGCTTTTTTTATACAAGATGTGTTGCTCATATTATGAACTTGGTTGTGAGTGATGCTCTTGCGGTTCCTGAAATGAATATGTTAAAAGAAAATTTTAAACAAATGTTAAAGGATGTTTTTATGAAAAGCCGTAGAAGATATACGGAATATCAAAAATTATGTGAGGATACGAACTCACTCTTTTTAGGTCCGTCTTGGGACGTACCAACAAGATGGAATTCGACTTGGCGTATGTTTAACAACGCCTTTCGACAAAGGGAAACCTTGGAAGTATTTCATAACAATTTAATGCAAGAACGTAAGGCTAGATCTTTTTCTAGCCTATGTTGGGACGTCATAGGAGAATTTACTAGTTTATTTGGAGTTTTTAAAAATGCGACAACAACTTTATCGGGGGTTTATTATCCCACGTCTTGTTTGGTTCTTCAACAATTATTTATAATGACAGGAAAAATTAACGATTTTCCATCGATGGGTGAAAATAATGAGATATATAGGGGAATGTTACTTCCAATGAAAATAAACTATTGAAATACTTTCAAGAAATGCCAGCCGTATTTACTTGTGCGACGGCATTAAATTCATGTTTCAATGGTGCCGGCGTTGAAACATTAATTGATGAAATTGTTGGTGCTTTGGGTTTGGATGACCCAAACCTTGCAACAAACACTAAAAATAACTTTAACATATTTTTTCAAAATGTGTTTGATCATTATTTACAAAAATATGGTGAAACATCTAACATACAACAATGTATGCGGCTTCTAGTTCGAGTAGAAGCCTAGATGTTAACTTTGATTTATTTAACACCTTAAGACAAAATGTAACTAAACGAGCCCTAGATACTAGCGCAAGTAGCGAACTAGGAAGGTACCTAGGGACAGATTGGATTTCCGGTCTTACGCCGGAAAAATTTGAAAACTTTGATATTTTGGCCTGATGGAAACAAAAGGAAACCCAATTTCCGATTCTATCTGTCATGGCCCGTGATTTACTAAGCGTCCAAGCTTCTACGGTAGCTTCGGGGTCTGCTTTTTCTCTTAGTGGCAGGGTTTTATCGATACGAAGGACGAGGCTTACTCCTGCATCATTGGAGATGTGCATTTGCTTGAAAGACCATTTGGACGCAATGGAACGTGTACAAGACCACACACTACTTGAAGGCGAGATTGAGATAGAAGAGACAATACACGATGTTGAAGTTGAGGAAGGAATGACTTTCCCCCTTTCCGACAAAGAACAAACAATGGATGAATGGATGCGGACCAATAGCCCGAAACTACAATCCGAAGCACAAAGTGAAGACTAATTTATATTTTTGATTTTGTATTTATTTTTTTACTTAAAAGCTTGTGTAATTAATTTATTTTAATGAAATATGCTATTTGAAATCCTTACTTAATAAAGTTCATTTAATTTTATTTAATCAAAACCTTAAACTCATAAATCATAATTACTAAACCCTAATAAACCTTAAACTAATCAAACTAATATTAAACTAATAACTAATAAACCTTAAAATAATCTAAACCTTAAACTCATAATTACTAAACTCTAATAAACCTTAAACTAATCAAAATAATATTAAACTAATAACTAATAAATCTTAAAACCTTAAACTCATAATTACTAAACCCTAATAAACCTTAAACTAATCAAAATAATATTAAACTAAGGGATTGGTTATTCACACACCCACCTTTTTTAATTCAACACCCCCACCGACTCTATACGCCTCGTATAGATCTATACGTGGCGTATAGCCCCGCGTATAGGTCTATACTACACGTATAGGTCCCCAATCATTGGCACTGACACCCAATGATTGGTCACGTATAGAGCCGCGTATAGGACCTATACAACACGTATAGGTCTATACGCCTCGTATAGGTACCCAATCATTGACACTGACAATTTCTGACACCCAATGATTGCCTCCTTATACGCCTAGTATAGACCTATACTAGGCTTATAGGGGGTGTGGGGTGGGTGGGTGGGTGGGGTGGGTGTGTGAATAACACAACCCTAAACTAATAACTAATAAACCTTAAAACCTTAAACTCATAATTACTAAACCCTAATAAACCTTAAACTAATCAAAAATAATATTAAACTAATAACTAATAAACCTTAAAACCTTAAACTCATAATTACTAAACCCTAATAAAAACCTTAAACTAATCAAAATAATATCAAACTAATTAAAACCTAATAAAATCGTAATAATTTATGGTTTTATTAAATAATAGTATGTTTAAGGTTTGTTAGGGTTTAGTAATTATTAGTTTAAGGTTTTGATTATTTTAAGGTTTATTAGTAATTAGTTTAATATTAATTTGATTAGTTTAAGGTTTATTAGGGTTTAGTAATTACGAGTTTAAGGTTTTAAGGTTTATTAGTTATTAGTTTAATATTAGTTTGATTAGTTTAAGGTTTATTAGGGTTTGGTAATTATGAGTTTAAGGTTTTGATTATTTTAAGGTTTATTAGTTATTAGATTAATATTAGTTTGATTAGTTTAAGGTTTATTAGGGTTTAATAATTATTATTTATTAGTTTTAGGTTTGATTTGTTAAGTTTTTTATTATGGTTTTATTAATTTAACTTTAAGGCTGAAAACGTATAATAGAAAAAAACGGTTCAATACAGTTACGGTCTAACGGATCAAACGGATTAACGGATAACCAAAAAAAGGTTTAAAAACCGGTTTTTGAACCGGTTTGGCCGGTTAACCGGTCCGGTTTATACCCGGTTCGGTTCCATAGGTTATGTAGGACCACTTGGAAGCTCGGAAACAATCCGATTCTAACGGATATCTACTCGACAGCCTCTGGAATAGTGCGGAATCCTATTCCAGGGTTTTCCAATCGAAACCAACAGCAACCGTGGTGATCCGAAGGTGTAGGAAGGACGTTTGAGTGAGAATCGAACACCACGGGTTGAGAATCAAACTTGGACGATCAATGGCCGCTCATATCTTCTAGGGTTTGACACTAGGTGCTCTGGGAAGAAGGAGGGCTCTCAGAAGTTAGGTTTGAAATGATTTGAACTTGTATTTATAGACTGTAGTCATTCGGCCGAATGAGTGGCCGAAGCAGCTCATTCGGCGAATGACTATGTCGAATGGAGAAGTCAGTCGAATGAGTCATTCGGCGAATGGCTCATTCGTTTGACTAAGTCATTCGCTAGGGCGTTCATTCGGCGAATGACTTCATTCTTAGAGTCATTCGCCCGAATGGGTCAGTAATCATACTCAAACATTAATAAACCTAATCAAACAATCATATACTCAATATTAAACATTAAGAATCAATATAGAAAGACAACTTCCATTAAAATCATAAACTTTACATAATGGATAATACAAAATCGAACTAGGGGCATTTAATGCATCTACAAACTCCCCTTGGACCTAGTTCAATCCTTGGAAGTGTCTTTCTTGAAGTGCTTGTCAGATATGGCTTTCCAGTCTGCTCCAGCATGAATCTTGAATATATTGCAGAGCCGGATCACCCTCGTAATACCACCATCGGAAGCCCTCCATAAAGTCTTGACGCATCTTCCGTAAAGGAATCTTCTTCATGACTCTAGGAGGAAGCCACTTCAGGATAACTTTGTGCTTCCGGGTATCTCCATCAATTTCTGGCAGGTAGTATCTCTCAGGATGTTGAGGCTTGAAGTTTACCCATCTTTTTCTGTACTCATACTGAATTTGTCTTGAAAACCAGGCAGACATTCCTGAATCCTCACTATACAGCATCCTCAAGCGCGCAATTTGCTTTACTTCGAATCCAGGCAGCGTCTTGAAGTCGTGCGGATGCTTGAAATAGTCTATTCCTCTTTCCCTCTTCACTGTATAACATCCCAGATCGTGAAAGTATGCCCAGCTGAGAATCTGACCTCCAGCCTTGTAGCCTTTGGTTTTATACAATCTGGTATGTGTAGCTGGCATCTTCACACTACTCTCCTTTTTCAATGCTTCCCAGTAAGCTTTCCATTCTTCTTTTCTTTGTTTAAGATCATCAGCTTCAGACTTACTCCTCTCGACCTGTTCTTCTAAATATCTGATCAGTAGCTCTTCGGTAGCTTGATCAAACTGATCAGTGAATGTTGGCAGTTCGTCTTCAAGTGATGTATACTTTGGATACTCTTCCTCTGTTAAGTCTTCCAGAATGACCTCTTCAACATCGTCAAACACTTCTGGAGACGGCTCCCCATCAACTGGAACAGAGGCATCATCAGTAATAACCTCATCAGGATTCAACCTGAATAACTCAGCTATTTGCTCCTTAGATAAACAGTGAATAATCTCCCCCTCCTCTTTGTCGTAGCTTACTGAGTGTTGTATAATGCCCTGAGCGTCCAAGATCATCGTCAAGGTGACGTCTTAGTGGCACAGCTTCAACTTCCTCAGTAGCTATGGGTTCTTCAGTTGAAGCAGGAGGGGGGGAAGGAGCTTTAGCACCTTTGTCGTGCTTAGTCTTTGTCCGAATCTCAGGAGGAGGAGGGCTTGATCATCATCATCATCAGTACTTGAAGACCCAGAAGACCCACTCCCTGATCCAGACTGATCATCATTATCAGAGTCGTCATCTTTCTCTGACTCTTCATAATCAACTTTTTCCTCCTCAGACTCTTCATTTTCTTCTTCATCTTCCTCTTCAACTTCTTTGTCTGATTCATCGGAATGAGCAGCAGTGCCTTCGATCCTCGGAGTGCTATCTTTAAAGCTGTCAATCTGTTCTGCAAGCCTAGCATTCTCCGTCTCTAAAGTCAGGATCTGGTCACTGAAATCAGTGACAGTCAATGCCAACTGATGATGCTCATCAATGTACTTCAAGAGCTGCTCCTCTTGCTGAGCAGATCGATCTCTTAGATCAGCTCTTTGATCGGCATCCTGAAGAAGCAAGGTATCTTGCTCATTTACCCGCTGTGTGAGCTGGGCAATAACTAATTCCTGCTCCTTGTTCTTCTTTTCTTGTTCTAGGCTCCTCTCCATAAATGTAAGTACCATACTGTTCAGTGTGCTCAGCTGATTAACAACTGAAACAGTAGGTACAAACGTGTCAGCTCGTGAAGTGGAGGGACTAGTAGAAGCAACAGTAAATATAGGAGCCTGAATCATAGAGGTAGTCAGAGGGGCAATGGTAGTACGTATAGGAGCAGCCCTTGACCTGATCAGTGAAGAAACTGCAGTTGCAGCCACTGATGTGACAGTAGTGGTGGCAGCAACTGACAGTTCTGATCTCCTCTGGAAAAGGAACCTAGTCCTTTTTCTCCTGCCAGCTGGAGATGATGTAGACTAAACAGCAGCGACAGAAACAGCTGCGGTGGCTGGAGCAGAGGAATCAGGAGGAGGTGAAATATCAAACTCAGGAACAAAAGAAGGATCAGTGATCTCCTGCATCTCAGCTTCACTCCGCTTCCTCTTCCTCTTCCTCTTCATCAATCTTCCACTTATCCACACACTCTCAAACTCATCATCTGGTGTGTCTTCTGAGTCAGAACTCTCAGCATCATCATTACCAGCTTCACCACCTTCATCACCTGAGTCATCTGACTCATCCTTTTCTTCAGCAGATGTGGTGCCTGTCATATCAATAGAAGTAGTCACTGTGGAGGTAGTAGTGGCCATGAAGTCCAACTCTAAGAGTGAATCAATATCTACATCCTCATCATCTGCAACAGAAGTACTAACTCCAGCACCAACAGTCACAACAACAACTTCAACCAAGCTAACATCAGCAGTAGTAGTCATGTCACCAACAGTAGCACTCACACTAACAGAGCTCACAGCTATAGTGCTCACAGCAACGGAGCTCTCACCAGCACTAGCCCCAGCACCACTACCACCTGGACCATCATCATCATCACCACTATCATCACGAGGCACAACTATATCCTCCACCTCAGAGTCTGAGTCATCATGTCTCCATCTCCTACCAGCCGGAGCTATATAATCAGGCCTCGCAAGATGTCCGAACAGAGACCGAACAGTAGGCTTCCTATCCTTGCCTCTGTATGACATTAATGTCTCTGTTGAGAGTAATGTCATTCATGTGCTCCAAGCGAATGATATCAGCGTTGAATTTCGGCAAATCAGGCAACTGAGCATCGATCAACTGCTGCAGGAATCTAGGATACATCAGAAACTTCTTATCTCCCTTCAGAGCCACATTCTCCTTCATATGAGTGAAGATCATCTCAGAGAAGTTGAAGGGCCTATTCAGCACCAATGCAACGAAGGCACACTGTATAGTCTCTTGCATATCGTCGAATCCACCTCTCCTAGACCCAAGGCAGTGAATAAGCACATGGGCTAGGTATTTGAACTGCGGAGACATGTACGCCTTGTTGAGGATTCCCGCTCCTAGATCGCCTTCATACTTACCTCATGAAGCAGCCACGAACTAAGTAACGATCCAACAGATACGGCTGATCAGGTGTATCCTGGAATCCACAGATTCTCCTAATATGCTCAGCTGATATAATAACATCATGTCCCAGCACCTTGCCTCGAATGACAGGAGGCTCAGCTTCACAATCTATATCAGCAAAAGCCCAGAAGTCCTGCTGGTGAAAGTGATATGGCACATGCATAGTAGAAATGGCAGTGAAAATCCTGGAACGCCTCAAAAAGGTGATAATCTCAGTGTAATGTCGAGCATTTGGTGTAGTGAGATCCAAATGCGCACAGATGTTGTTCTTTGTCACCGAATTGTATCCTGCCATACTGAAAAACAGAGAAAAAACATGTTAGAACATTTCAGTTGCACAAAATATTGAAATCAGAACAAATAATCATTTGAAACATTTTGGCCGAATGAAGTTGATTTGGGCGTATAAGCACATTGGTAGAATGAGCCATTCGCCGAATGGCGTCATTCGGCTGTCTGTTCAAGTCCAAACTCCCTTTGACAAAATGTTCAAATCAGCTCACAAAAACCATATCCCCATACTCAGACACCACCGATTAGACCTTTTAATAAAGACATTAGGTGATTTAGAGTTCTATATAGTCATCTATTCAAAAGGCGATTATAAAACCCTAAAACCCTAATTTACGAGCTGTTTTGAGCGATTCAGCGGTCAAAAATCGATGATGTTGGATCCATGATTACCTATAATGATCAGTAGAAGGAATATAAGTGAGAATATAGAGGGAATCACATAAAAACCACGAAACGAGTGAAAACTGTGATTCGACCGAATGAAATACACACAGTGGCGATAGAATGAATTTGGGAGAATGAGGGTAGTTGGCCGATTGAATGTTTATATAGGGTGAGTCATTCGCCGAATGAAACCGGCGAATGAGATGTATTCTTTCGATAGTTATTCGGCGAATGAAATTCAAATAACATGGTCATTCGCCGAATGAGACCAGCGAATGTATTCCTTCGGTCATGAATCATTCGTCGAATGAAATTATTCGGTCGAATAGTCCATTCTGACTACTCATTCGTCCGAATGAGATGTTTTTCTCACAAAACACAAAATGATTTCAAGATTCGACATTATGATCAGTAAAACAGATGTCATTTATGAAGATAAGTCTGGTTGGTTTAGGATTCAGATAAGACAGACATCTGAACATACAAATGATCACCTAAACTGAAATTGAAAATATAAAATCTTTTTGTTATTTTCCGAAACAGAAAACAACTGTACAACTAGAAACTACAGACAAAAAGACACATACTTTTGTGAGAGGTCTGTTGAGAAACTAGTACATACATTTAATCAAATCAAATCAGAATTACTGAATGTTTCATTTCAGACACTTTTGACTTGTGATATGATTACTGATATATCTGTCCACTTTAAGCTTTTCAATGCAAAATTATTAAACTCATTTGATGATCACTTATGTTTTCTGACTAAGTTACCCGGTTTATCTATTCAGCAAAGATTAAAATCAGTTTGTAACTCATCTCCGCATATCTTAATACCCAGCATCATAAATTCCATAAGGTTCCAATTTATTTTCTTTTTGTATTTTTCTTTTTGATTTGTCTCTCATGACCAACACATTCTCATGGACGGCTTCAACTAGGTTCGTCCCAGTAATATGGCACGTATACAGACCTGTGTTGACATGATTGACTTGTTCTATCCACATGGACGGCTTCAACTAGGTTTGTCCCAGTAATGTGGCACGTGTATGGAATCGAACTTATTTTATTTTTGTATTTTTCACAAGCTTAATACCAGATTGATTTTCTTTTATTTTATTTTGATTCAATCATTCTCATCTGAATGGACGGCTTCAGCTAGGTTCGTCCCAGCAATATGGCACGTGTACAAACTTTGAATTCATGAATCATTGGAAACCTTATTGGATCTCATGATAACAGGTGTATGCCTGATTTGTGTCATAAACTATTTCTCACTTAACTATCTTTCTAAAACAGATCCCATAAATCAGATTTTCTAAGTTTTCACAAATTTGTCTATTCATTTTGTAAAGTCAGCCTATCAGTACATCAACTCACACTTCTCATATGTCTTTCATTTATACATTCACCAAAGCTTTTAGGACATGATAGATTAATGTATTACTTTCTCAAGGAAGACCTTCTCATTTTTTACTTTTTCAACTGTTTTTGTATTTTTAAATTTTTCAGATGTTTTGGTTTTTCCAATTAGCTACTATCTCCCCCTAAAAACCTAAAACAGAAAAATCTTTTTGTGTTTTTGATTAAGATAAGGAAATAGACAAGAGGACTAAATGAAATAAAGAGAAAAATCAAAACAAAACTATCTAAGAAAGTCGATGATCATTTGTTAGATTCAGATGAAGGTAGGACTTCATCCTTTTGGAAAACACCATTAGTCGATAACAGATATAAGAATCTGGATTTATCAAAAGCTTTTGTGAATAGATCGGCTTTCTGGTGATCGGAGTGAATTTTAACAACATCGATTAATTTCTTTTCAAAACAATCACGTATGAAGTGATATTTAATGTCGATGTGTTTTGTTTTCGAGTGCTGAACCGGATTCTTAGTGACAGCTATGGCAGCAGTATTATCAACATATATAGGAGTGTTTGAAAAATGTAACCCATAGTCCCTGAGTTGCTGTTGGATCCAGATGATCTAAGAACAGCAACTAGCAGCAGCAATATATTCAGCTTCACAGGTTGAAGTAGACACCGACGTCTGCTTCTTGCACTGCCAGGTAACTAATCGGGTTCCAAAGAAGTGACATCCCACAGACGTTGACTTGTAGTCTGTCTTGCATCCACCATAATCTGAATCATTGTATGCAGTAAGGTCAAAGTTATCATCATTAGGGTACCATAAGCCAAGATCTGGTGTACCCTTCAGATAACGCATAATCCGCTTCACAGCAATCAGATGTGACACTCTTGACTTTGATTGATAACAAGCACACAAGCATGTAGCGAACATGATGTCTGGCCGAGAAGCAGTTAGATACATCAGAGAACCAATCATTCCTCGGTACAGAGTGGCACCGATTAACTCCCCCTTTTCATCTGGTGTAATCCCGTGATTAACAGCCAGCGGGGTACCAGCAGGTTTCGCATCTGACATACTGAACCGGCTCAGTATGTCACCAACATATTTGGTCTGATGAATGAAGATTCCTGCCTCAGATTGATCCACCTTTAATCCCAGAAAAAATTTCATCTCTCCCATTGAGCTCATCTCGAACTTCTCCTTCATAACCTTCTCAAATTCCTTGCACAGACTATCATTCGTGGAACCAAAAATGATATCGTCCACTTAAACTTGTACCAAGAGTAGATCACTATCCTTTTCTCGAATAAACAGTGTACAGTCAATGACACCTCTTCTGAACCCGTTGTTCATAAGGTGAGTGGAAAGTGTCTCATACCATGCTCGCGGTGCTTGATGTAATCCATATAATGCAATGGATCCTCAAACCCGGGAGGTTGACTAACATACACTGTTTCACTGATTACACCATGAAGGAATGCACTCTTGACATCCATTTGATAGACTTTAAACTTTTTGAAGGATGCATATGCCAAGAAAATACGAATTGCTTCAAGTCGAGAAACTGGTGCAAACACTTCATTATAATCCAACCCTTCAATCTGTCGGAATCCTTGAACCACCAGACGTGCCTTGTTTCTCACAATGATCCCGTGATCATCCTTTTTGCAACGAAGAACCCATCTGGTGCCTATGACTTTTGCACCTTTTGGTCTGTCAACAAGTTGCCAGACACCTAATTTCTTGAATTACAGGAGTTCTTCTTACATGGCATCAACCCACGATTCTTCCTTTAAAGCTTCAGTGAAAGTACGCGATTCAACTTGGGAGATAAAACAGGAATGGGCACAAAAGCTTACATCTGCAAAATCAAGAATGTCTGCAAGCCCCCCTGAAGAAAGCTGGTTTCTTGTCTTAACCCCATCTAATGGACTTCCAATGATGTTCTCTTGAGGATGAATACGATTAATTCTTCCAACAGGATGAGGAGGAACATCAACCTGTGGATCCAGATTGTTCAGATTCAAATCCTCAAGATCAGGTACAAGATTATTAACTTCTGGTTCAGGGGCAGTAGGCTGAACTGGGTTTTCATCAGTGTCTGAGCTGTCATCATTTATCTGTACTGTGGGAATTGAAGCGGATGAAGGTTGCACTGGTTTATCAGGTGCATTTTGTGCATCATACAACATTTGAACAGCAACATCTTCATCTGAGTACATGGGAGGCATATTGAAAGAATCAAAGAGGCCCGAATAATCAAACATCCAGTCTGGGCCTTTTCCAGGTGGGGGCATAGAATGTCACTAAACATCAACATGGTACCACTCCTCTACATTCTGAGTTGATCTGTTATAGACCCTTTTATTAGGAGTGATGTACCCAAGAAAGTACCCTTCTTCCACCTTCTCATTGAACTTGCCCTGCTCGTGTTTCTTAAGCATAGTGCATGGTGCACCAAATGGTTCAAGATACTTAAGATTTGGCTTTCTGTTATGAAGCAGTTCAAAGCAAGTCTTCCCATGTCTCTTCACTATCAAAACACGGTTCAGTGTGTAGCAAGCATTTGCTACAGCTTCATTCCAGAACTGAACTGGAAGAGATGTATCAGCTAGCATCGTCCTAGCAGCCTTAATCAAAGTTATGTTCTTTCGATCAGCAACACCATTCATTTGTGGGACATAAGGGGCACTAAATTGTTGAACAATTCCCTGCGCATTGCAGAAATTCTCCATGTTGTGGTTCTTGAATTCTGTCCCATTGTCTATTCTGAGCAAACGAATCTTGAGCTTATAAATGATTCAAGTTTGGTAACCAACACTTGAATGCAGTCAAACGTTTCAGATTTCTCCTTTAGAAAGAACACCCAAGAGTATCTGGAAAACTCATCAATTATGACAAGACAGTATTGATCTCCTGCTATACTTTTGCGGTTAACAGGACCAAAAAGATCCATATGGAGAAGCTCAAGTGGAACAGTGATTGAATGATACTTCTTTGGCTTATGAGACTGCTTGGTTTGTTTTCCCTTCTTGCAGGATACACAGACATCAGACAGCTTGAAATTCTTCAGACTAACCCCTTCAACCAAATTGTTGTGTACCAAGTGATTCATCTTACGTAGACTCAAATGACCCATCCTGTTATGCCAAAGAATTGAATCTGTCTCAGTTGCTTTTGACATAAAACATGAAGCTGTGGAGGATGTTGTTGAAGCTGTGGCCATATTGAGTACATACAAGTCTTGCTTTCTGGGGGCTGACATCAATATCCAATCTTCAGGGATGGCAACACCTTGCTTTAGAATGTAGCATTTGGAGTCATCAAAGAGAACTTTGTACTGTTTATCACAAATCTGTGATATGGAAAGAAGATTATTCTTCAACTGCTTGACATATCTGACTTTGTCAAATGAAACTTGCCCATTTGATATAATACCCTCTCCCATGATAAATCCGCCTTTGTCACCGGCAAACGCTACATATCCACCACGAACTGAATTGACATTGGTGAGCAGTGATATATCACCAGTCATGTGCCTGGAAGCCCCACTATCAACGATCCAAGAGCTGTTAAGAGCAGCTGTTGGGGCAACCTACACAAAAAGATGAAACAATTAGTTCATTTTGGGAACCCAAGCCTTTACAGTCTTGGGTTGACCCAATGAGTCTCGGATCCAAACATCAATCCATTTACCATCAGAGGTAGCCTTGTCTAGATTGGGTGTAACTGAAGTCTCAGAAGACTTAACTTTCCAGACTGAGTTTTTGCTGAAAGAATTTTTTAGGTAAATGGATGATGACTTTGAATGATTTACATTAATCACTTTGGGAACATCCAAGTTCACCAGTATCCTTTTACCCTTGTCCAAAGATTTAACCTGTGTTGGTTGTTTGGGTTTTGTCTGAGTTGACTTAGGTTCAGATTTGACAGCTTTGACAAAAGTTTGATTTAGTTTTCTGGGTGGTGCAACCTTCGGTCCGATCAACTGTGGACAAAATCTGACTATGTGTCCAGGTGCACCACACTCAAAACAAACTCTGTCACCCTTTTTATGAAAATGTTTTAATTCAAAAAAAGACTGCCTTTTTGGTTAGAAAACATTAGTTTAAGGCTTGTTCTGATTAAAACCCAAACCCTTTTTTCCATTAGGAACAAGATTGTCAATCTTGTTAGACACACAAGCTTCGTTTTCTTTTGAAGCTTACACAAAGCCTAAAGCTTGATAAATTTTTGATGATGAGATTAGGTCACCTTTCATGACAACAGGAGGTTGATTCTGAGTAATAACATAGTCAGATGAATAATCAGATTCATCCTCAGAATCTGAGACCCAATCTTCAACAATCCCCTCCACAAAAGATTCCTCTGACAAGGAGGAACCCTCATCAGTAATCATCCCAATTGGATCAATTACTAATGGAGTTTTAACTTGGAAGTCTTTAACATCTTTGTCATTTGGTGAGTTGACAAAGTTGTTTAAGATTGGTGGAGAACAATGTTGATAACTCACCTTTCCCTTACCCTTCTGATCAGTACCCTTACTGATCATGTGCTCAATGATATATGAAGAGCTCTCATAGCTCTTGAGCTTTTGACCTAGGGTCTCATATTCACACTCGACTATGGCTAACTTCTTCTTTATCTCATTGATAATATTGAGATAAGACGTGATAGCATCTTGCTTGTTCAGAACAGCAATCTCAGCCTCATGAAGTTGTCTGTTTAAAAGTTCAATTTTAGCTTGAAAATCTTTTTCATTAGATTTTAAAACTTTGTTAGCTTCAATACACTGGTTGAGATCGCTGATCAAAGCAGCATTGTGAGTCTGATAGGCAAGGACCTTGCTGTCAAGGACAACACACTTAAAACATGTAGAATGAGAAGAACAACATTCATCAAATACCTGATCAGACTGTGAAAATTCAGCCGGGGTAGCAGATGAGTTTACCATCAAAGAAAACTGAGTAACAGTTTCTTCAATATCAGCATCAGAATCAGCTGGAGTGTCTGAGTCTGACGAGCTTTCTGACTCTGAACTTGATGTTTGTTCTCCACTGATATGTTGATCATCCAACTTGTGAATCTCAGCAACACATGCTTTATCCTGTTCCCCTTGATCAGAATTGAACCTAAAATCGCAGTTTTCACCTTCATCTTGTTGCACCATCAATGCCTTGCCTGTATTTGAAGAACCAGCCTGAGCAGGAGAATCAATAGGAACAAGTCTTCTCTCTGGATTTGCTACAGAAGACTTTTGATGCTGAAAAGGATTCTTGTTTCCAGCTTTCCTTGGATGTTTGCATTGTCTGGCAAAATGACCTTTCTCTCCACAATTGTAACAAGTAACAGATGTCATGTCAAATCCAAACTTGGACTCTTTGTTCAAGTTGATGTCTTTTCCTGTTCTTCTCACAAACTCCTTGGCCCTCCTAATAGCACAGGCCAAAGCCCACATGATGTCAATCCTTTCCATGTCATCTGGATCTATCTGAGAGTAGTCATCATTTGTCAGATAAGGATTGCCAATCTGTCCTGCTACCAGTCCATCATAAGAACTAACCAAAGTAGACAAAAGACCCATATGCTCTTTAGAAATCTCAACAGTAACTTTATCAAAATTCTCTGTCTTCAGACTTGTGACAGGTTGATGATGTTCCTTTTGAGTGCTGGATGAAGAGGATGACTGACTGAAATGAATTTGATTGGAAGATGGAGCTTCAGTAGTCTGAGAAACAAATGTTGTTTTCAATGGAGCATGAGAAGATGATTTCTCAACAGTAGGAGCAGAATAATACAATGATGGGTCCTGGACTTGAGCAACTCTCTTAGCCTTCCATTTGTTCTCTATTTCTTGCTCTTTCAGCTTCTGGATGAAATCATTAATGTCCATGTTGGCCATCATCTCATTCAGCTTAAGAACCATCAGGAATGACTCCCACTTGGGAGGTAAAGCATCTGCCAAACATTGGATCTTCTCCTGAGTTGTGGTTTTAACTTGATGATTGAACAACTCGCTCAAAAGATGATAGAATCTAGCAATCAGATCATCCAAAGATTCATTTCCAACATACATGAAGCTGTTGAATTCCCTCCTCAAGGCCTTTGACTTGATATTCTTCAAAGCATCATTGCCCTCATACCTCTGCTGCAAAGCATCCCACAAATACTTAGAAGATGTAAACTGTCTGAACTGATGAAAGATATCAGTAGCAATGGATTGAGACAAAATAGCATAAGCTTTCTTCTCATAATCATAAAGCTTCCTCTGAGGCTCAGTCATCCGTGTGACTAACATAGGAGTTCCATCTTCATTCAGAGGCCTCAGATAACCTCCTTCAATCATCATCCATAAGTTAGTATCCACTCCATTGATGTGAATCTCAAATCTGTACTTCCAGTGAGGATAATCATCTAAGGATAATAACTTGGGAGCTTTATTGGAGTTTCCTGTCTCAGTCTCAGTCAGCAACAAAGTCTGAATACGATGATTCTGGTTTGCCATCAATGCTAAATCCTCCATAGAATCGGAAATAACAAGATCCAACACTTAGAAAAATCTTCAAACTGATGGCCGAATGAAGAAGCTTATGGCGAAAGTCGGGGACTGAATGAAATAAGACTGGCGAATGAGAAGATGAGTATGACAGTTGGGCGAATGAACCTATTCGGCGAATGAAAGGATCGAATGAGTCTATTCGCCGAATGAGTGTGGAGAATGAAGCTATTCACCGAATGACTGTGGCAAAAGAAGCTATTCGACGAATGGGAATGTCGAATGATGCTATTCGGCGAATGGGTGTGATTCGGCCAAACTTATTTGGCCGCTATGCTCATTCGGCCGATCTGATGTTTTCAGCAACTAAAATCGCGATAACTTTTGATTTTGACCAAATCTATGTACCAAAATTGATACATAACACCATGAAAAGATTACCAACCAATTGGGATAAAGGTTTTGACAAAAACACCACAAAAACCCACGGATTTTGAATGAAACAGTAACTTAGGGGCCAAGGAAATCAGGGTTTTGTAGATTTCGAACAACCAATCTGAGATAATGTGATTTTGAATGGAAATCGAGTAGAATCAGGAGCCAAAGCTCTTATACCACTTTGTTGGACCATTTGGAAGCTCGGAAACAATCCGATTCCAACGGATATCTACTCGACAGCCTCTGGAATAGTGCGGAATCCTATTCCAGGGTTTTCCAATCGAAACCAACAGCAACCGTGGTGATCCGAAGGTGTAGGAAGGACGTTTGAGTGAGAATCAAACACCACGGGTTGAGAATCGAACTTGGACGATTAATGGCATCTCATATCTTCTAGGGTTTGACACTAGGTGCTCTGGGAAGAAGGAGGGCTCTCAGAAGTTTGGTTTGAAATGATTTGAACTTGTATTTATAGACTGTAGTCATTCGGCCGAATGAGTGGCCGAAGCAGCTCATTCGGCGAATGACTATGTCGAATGGAGAAGTCAGTCGAATGAGTCATTCAGCAAATGGCTCATTCGCTTGACTAAGTCATTCGCTAGGGCGTTCATTCGGCGAATGACTTCATTCTTAGAGTCATTCGCCCGAATGGGTCAGTAATCATACTCAAACATTAATAAACCTAATCAAACAATCATATACTCAATATTAAACATTAAGAATCAATATAGAAAGACAACTTCCATTAAAATCATAAACTTTACATAATGGATAATACAAAATCGAACTAGGGACATTTAATGCATCTACAGGTTAGAGATTTTAGGTTAAAAAAACCGGTTAATAACCGAACCGGTTTTTAGGAAAAAACGCTAAACCCTATGTACCGGTTAACCGGTTCGGGTAATTTAAAAACCGGTTTGGACCGGTTAACCGATTTGTGCATCTCTACGCCCAGCAACCGAGCAAGCGAGCACGTAGGCTTGTACCAAGCAATAAAGTCGTAGAGGAAAATCGAGGCACATAGCAAACACACGCGAGAACGCATGCCACAGCCGACCGCCTGAGCTGCCGAGTTCCGACTTTCGAGAAATGAGCAGATCAGTTCTTCGGTTCTTCTAGTTTTTCCTCACCTCAGGTCACTCCTAATCTTCCACGTTTCTCAACATCTGACTCCACGTGTTGAAATGATTAAATAATTTAAATCATTAGATATTTAATTGCTTAATTTGCACTTGCATCCCTTAATACTAATTCCTAAGTTTACAATTTGTGTGTTTTAGACTTTTTGTCACACCCCCGCCGTCGGCGGAAATACGGAAGATGCGATGAAACTGTATATCAAGAACTCATTGAGTATGAGAGAATGCTATTCCTTCTGCTTAAGTGTAAGGTCCATATCTAGCCTTAGATTAGTACCTGAAATACATGCAAAAACAAGTGTCAACTAAAAAGTTGGTGAGTTCGTAGGTTTTATGTTTAATCAAACAGTTTAAGTAATAGTGTTTTCCATCTAGGAACGAGTAAAAAGTTTCAATTAAAACTCAGTAGGATCATCATCCCATAGTGTGTTGGCCACTTCAGGCACAAGTAAAATGTTTAAATCAAAATCCAGTAGGATCATCAATCCCATAATGTTTTGGCCATTCCAAGCACGAGTAAAATGTTCCAATAAAAATCCAGTTGGATCATCAATCCCGTAATGCTACGCTATCATTGATATGTTATGTGTGAATGAATGCAATCTACATGAGTCCACAACTAAGCCTATGACTGATTGCCATTGTTTTTGATCTCATGATCACCGAACTCATCCCGAGTTCATAGTATGTATGGGTTGAAAATATTTATTCACCGTGATTGACCACGTCATGAGGTGGCTGTAGCTAGCAAGACCACCCGATAGGTGAATGGGTTGTCAATCAAAATAGTATTATTCAATATATCCCCTGGCTCAAACCTCTGAGTTAATGGTTGTGTCTAGGCGTAAATAATAAGGGACTTACAATAGAATAACAAAATCTCATACAATCTACATCCGGCTAACTTATGTTCCAACATTAACACATTTAGCATAGTAATGAAAACCTTTTAAGTATCATAGTATAAAAGCAAGGTATTGTAGCATGTATTTCCCCCAAAATATGTAAAAAGTTAAAGGGGCTACGAATACTCACAGTGTGTATATGATGTGTTGCAAAACACATCTGTTTATCCATTAGTTTTTGTTAGTTTCTGTACAGTTTTAGTTAGTTTATGTACAGTTTAGTAGTTTTGGAATTAATTTTAGCGGGTGCTTCACAATTTTATAAATGAATGCTTGCAGGTCATAAACATGCGCATTTGGCGCGAAAGTACAAAGAAACGAGCTCCCGGTAGGATGAGGACGGACCTGGAAACAAAGAAAGCCAAAAACTGGATTTTGGAACCCCTCGCGTATCGCGACACCCATTTGAAACCCTCTCGCTCTACGCGATAGGGGGAAATGACGAGAATGCCCCTACTTAATCTGGTGGTTTTACCCAACTAATTTGCCGGATAGTGACACCCCTCGCGTAGCGCGAAGGGATCTGGGGAGGCCGTTGTGGTACGATACAAGAACAATTTTTCAGAAAATCGACTTTGACTAATTAAAACGGATGAAGGCTTGGGATCTAGAGTTACAGACGGTTTTGGACGACATTGGAAGTGACCAAGAGGCTGGGAAAAGCAAGTAAGGCAAGATCCATCATCAGAAAGCTCTAGGATTGAGATTCGAAGGGTGTAATACGATCGGTTTTCATTCTTTTCTTGTTTTTATCCATTCGAATGATGGTTGTTACTGGTTATTGCATTAGATCTTTCTGTTTGTTCAGCATGGTTGTTGGCTAAACCATTAGAACTACCTAGGGTTTTAACGAATATGCATATTTAATGTTTGATTCGATTGATTGTGGAACAACGCTTGAGATTATGAAATGACATAACGATTTGGTTTTGATTCTTGAATGCGTATGAATATTTGGAATTGTTTATTGATTTTATTAATCTATTCCTCATGTGCTTTGATGAATGTCTTTCATATAATAGGTGCATGTTAGATCAACTACTTTGTGTTTTTGATTTGTAAATGAATTGCTAGACGTAGTGGTTCATAGGAATGTTGATTAGATTATAAATAGTCTAAACGTTTAACCAAATTCAAAAGCCGTGAGGTGAGAGTTTGTTAGTTTGTCTTTGGTGTTTAGTTGCTAGTTAAAGTCTTTGTGAAAAGACTAAGACTAGTTTAATTGGACATTTCTTTGCCTACGAAGTCCAAGTTGATTTTCTTTATTACCCCGTGCATGTTTTCATGTATTGAGACTCTCGTTTCCGTGAGGTGGATAGTCTTTAGGATATGTCTTTCATGGTTTGGGTAACTTGTGAAAATAACTCACTAAAACCGGTAATTTAGCAACTAATTGACATCTTAGTTGATATCTTTGAGAAAGGTTGAATACACTCTAGGCTGTTTGTTAGTTAATAATCCAAGATCCCGGTTTCACAATAGTTGCATAATCAATCTAAAAAGCGTTGAACATGTATAGAGTTAATCCCTAGGTAGTCACTTCATCATTTGTTGCTTCTTGCTTCATCTTTGTTACTTAGTCTTAAACTGGTTTTTAAGTCATTCAATTATTTTAGTTAATTAGCAAAAAACCCCCTTTTTTAATTAAATAAACTTGTATAGAAAAGTCATAGAGTCTAGTTAGCATTTTCTGTAGAAGTCTGTGGGTTCGATATCCGGACTTACCTTTTCTTTACTATTTTCAATAGGTTCACTTGCCTGTTCGTAGTTTAGTTTAGAGAGTCTAGAGTATTACTTAGTGCTTAGGTTAGTTGTGATTTTTGTTACTTTTAATTGAACTACTTTGCACACATCAATTTTTTTGGCGCCGTTGCCGGGGACTTCTTAGTCGATTGTGCTTACTGTTTCTTGTTTCTTATCTGTGCATATTTGTGTCTAGTTTGTTTTTTAGTTTTATTTTATTTTATTTGTTTCTGATTAATTTTTATTTCCTTGCAGGTTTGGTAGTGTATGCCACACTTACGCTCACACGGACCGCCACCTGAGCTTTCATTGCCATTAAGGAGCGATTCGCGGGACTTTTCTGAAGGCTCTACGAGCGAGATAAGTGTTTCTACTCCCATCTCTGCTTATTTTTTTGAGTGCACACCAGCTTCTTCTAGTTCTTCTACTCATTCTAGCCCACGTTTGCCTTTTGTTCCACCCATGGTACTTTTAATCTTCAAGGTGCCACTAAAGGTGTCATTTTTTTGCAGCTATTTCCATTCTATCTTGTGGGGAGGGCCGCCACTTGGCTTGACTCGCACGCACCAGGATCATTCACCACTTGGGGGCAGTCTTAGGGATGCATTCCTTAAGAAATACTTTCCACCTGCCAAGGCAGCCCGCCTTCGTGATGAGATCCATTCCTTTCGTAAGGCACCCGATGAGCCATATTACCTTGCTTGGGAGAGATTCCAGAATTTGCTTAGCAGATGCTCCCAGCATGGTCTCTCTGATTGGGCACTTGTAGAGAAATTCTACAATGGTCTCACTTATGAGACCCAGGCTCGTTTTGGCACATCTGCGAGAGGCCATCTTATGGGTAAGAGGGATGTTGCTGAGTGCAACGATATGTTTGAGAGTTTTGTTCAGGCTGAGTATGAGCAGTGGTCTGCTAATAGGAACTCCAATCATATTACTAGTTCTTCCTCTTCAACGAGAGGAGTTCACCACGTTAATGTGGATACTCGTGTGGCAGCTGCTCTCGAGGCCTTGTCGAGGGATGTGAAGGAGTTGAAGATGAAGGTTGATAGGTGTGAGATTTGTAGGGGTGGCCATGCCACATCTGAGTGTTTGGAAGTCAACCAGGAGTTTGTTGACTATTTGGGGGGTCAAGGTAGGGGTAACACTAACCCTTTTAATAACTCTTACAATCAATATTGGAGAAACCACCCGAACTTCAATTGGCGTTCTTCCGGTCATCCCCCTGGTTTCCAATCTGGGTTACCTCATAACCAGGGGCAGGGTCATTCATCGGTTAGTAATCCGAGTCACACACCTGGGGAAGGTAGTAGTAATAGTCCTGGTGGGGGTAGCACGAGTAAGATTGAGGAGTTGTTGACCCAGTTGGTTGCAAAGCATGCTACTACTCAGAAAACCCTTGCCGAGCATGACATCCTTCTGAAAAACCAACAATCTACTTTTCTTAATCTTTAGAGATCGTTTGGTGATATCGCTAAGCGTTTGGATGAGAGGCCCTAAGGCCAGTTTTCGGGCAGCACACGGCCTAATCCAAATGCTCATGTAAAAGCAGTGACCACTCGGAGTGGTAGAGGAGGTGAGAGAGTTGATCCACCGGTTGAGGAAGTTGAGGAGGAACCGGTGGATGAGGAGATAGAGATGGAGACTCCTGGATGGGTGCACATGAGGCCAGGCCCAGCAAGTACAACACCGAACAGTGAGTCTCCTGTAGTGGAACCGGTTGAGAAGAGACCGGTTGAGAAGAGACCGGTTGAGGTTAGGCCGGGTCCTAAGATTGATCATTCACGTCTTCCATACCCTGCTCGCTTAGTTCACCAGAAGCATGCTAAGGAGTATGGTCATTTCCTTGATATGTTCAAACAGTTGAAGATCAATCTTCCTTTCATTGAGGCTCTTCAGCATATGCCTATGTATGCCAAATTATTGAAGGATTTGTTGAAGAGCAAGGATCGTTTATGGGAAATTTCTAATGTTCCATTGAGTGGGGGGTGTTCTGCGGTGATTCTGAAAAAGCTACCGGAGAAGTTGACAGATCCAGGGATCTTTACAATCCCATGTATGTTTGGTAGTGACACTCAGAGGCATGCGTTGGCTGATACGGGTGCTAGCATCAATTTGATGCCTTATTCTTTATATGAGAAGCTAGCACTTGGTGACCTTATGCCTACGCGCATGACACTTTCCCTTGCTGACTGGACAGTCAAGTGTCCATGTGGGATCGTTGAGAATTTGTTGGTGAAGGTAGATAAATTTGTGTTCCCCGTGGATTTCGTGATTCTTGACATGGAGGCCGATGACAGTGTTCCTATCATTCTAGGTCGTCCTTTCTTGCGGACCGCTAAGGCCATCATTGACGTTTTTGATGGGAAGCTCACTCTTAGAGTTGGTGATGAGACTGTCACATTCGAGGTTGTGAAGTCTATGAGACATCCCGGTGATCAAGATGACTTTAGTGACCCATGACATTCGGTCTACTTCATAAATTATTTCATGTCACACGTAGATAGGTGTCTTGAGTATGTGTGCGGGGCTGATTTGGTAGTTGAGAGGTGTGAGGAGGAGGTAGAGATGGTAGATGAGAGTGTATCAGTGATTTCTGTGGTGCTAGAGATTGATGAGTTGAGAGAGGAGAGTAAGAAACCTTCTGTAGAGTCACCACCCACCCTTGAGCTTAAGGTTTTGCCCTCCCACTTAGAGTATGCTTTTCTAGGAGAGGATTCCACTCTACCTATTGTGATCTCATCCAGGTTGAGTGAGAAGGAGAAGAGTAGGTTGCTATGTGTGTTGAAGGTGTATAAGAGTGTTATCGCTTGGAGACTCTCCGATATCCAAGGCATTAGCCCTGCTTATTGCACACATAGGATACTTATGGAAGATGAGTATAAGCCGGTAGTGCAACCTCAGAGGCGTTTAAATCCTAATATGCGAGAGGCTACGAAGAAGGAGGTTTTGAAGTTGATGGATGCGGGCCTGATATATCCTATATCGGATTCATCATGGGTGAGCCCGACTCAGGTTGTCCCTAAGAAGGGAGGGATGACAGTTATCACGAATGAGAAAAATGAGCTCATTCCTTCTCGCACGGTCACGGGGTGGCGAGTTTGCATTAATTATAGGAAACTTAACGATGCCACCCAGAAGGATCACTTTCCCCTTCCATTTATTGACCAGATGTTGGAGCGGTTAGCAGGTCAGTTGTTTTACTGTTTTCTTGATGGCTTTTCAGGGTATTTCCAGATCCACATTGCACCAGAGGATCAGGAAAAGACGACTTTCACGTGCCCTTATGCACTTATGCTTACCATCGCATGCCATTCGGGCTATGCAACGCTCCTGCTACATTTCAAAGGTGCATGGTAGCCATTTTTCAGGATATGATTGAGTCATCTATGGAGGTTTTCATGGATGATTTTTTGATTTATGGCAGCTCGTTTGATCATTGCTTGGTGAATTTAGAGAGGATGCTAAAGAGATGTGTGGAGACGAAGTTGATGTTGAATTGGCAGAAGTGTCACTTCATGGTGACGGGGGGGATAGTGTTAGGCCACAAGATCTTTAGAGCGGGTATTGAGGTGGATCAAGCCAAGATGGAGACCATAAGTAAACTCCCACCACCTTCTAGCGTGAGATCCATTAGGAGTTTCCTTGGTCATGCGGGCTTTTATAGGCGGTTTATTAAGGATTTTTAGAAAATCACTAGGTCTATGACCCATCTCTTAGAGAAGGATACCCTGTTTGTGTTTGATGAGGAATGCATGAAGGCATTCGAGTTTTTGAAGGAGAAGCTAGTGAGTGCCCCCATCTTAGTTGCCCCCGATTGGAGCTTACCCTTTGAGCTCATGTGTGATGCTAGTGATAGTTGATTTCATAGAGTTACTGCGTCAAATGATCTGTCAAATCTAGTTTGTATTCAACCAAGTAAAAGCTCAAATTCATAAGCTACAAAATTTTTATTAGCACTAAAATCAAGTAACAAAATCATAACAATCATTGAGCAAGAACGTATCATTCAAACGTCCTGATTAGGTTGAACATCTTGGACAAATAGTTAGAGAGTTCGGGCACGAGTCGCTCTTTGGTTATTGTTCGCGAGTCTTGGGCATTGATATCTGAGGTGGTTAGGATCGCCACATTCATAGCAAGCCCTTCCCTTGGCTATGGCAGGGATGATAGGTGTAGTTGGTTGAGGGTTCAGTGGTTGATCAAATTGAACTTGATAACCTTGTTGCGCTGGAGGTCCGATTCGGCAAGTTTGAGCAAAATGGCCATACCTTCCACAGATGGTGCAAACTTGACGGTTCTCAGGGATAGTAGGGTTTAACATTGAAAATTTTCTAGCCTTTCGCTTGCGATTATTGCGTTTGGAGGGGTTTGCACCACCACCATTTCCCTTGATATTGTGAACCTTATTGTTATTGACCGATCATTCAAGTTGGGTTACCAAATTAGTCCACACCGTAGCCATTTGTTGTGCGACAAGTACAGCTAGCTCTTGGTTGTTGGTGTTGTTATGGTGAGGAGACATGCTTCTACAAGAGTTCAATTGAAAAGGATAAGGATTTATATGACTCAAAGAGTTCAAATAATAAATTGAAGGTTAAAATGAAAGTTCAATCACAAGCAATGCTTGGATTGTATTCCTAAGGAATACTTTTGACAGATCAAAGTGTTTAAGTTCAATTTAATTTTCAGAAAGACATACTTTAGCATATAGGTTCGTACTCACTCTAAGGGTTCCCAGGAAAGCATAACAGGTCCATTGGTTGATTTGGATTTATACGAAGTGATTTCCTAGACAGAACTCCCCAAAGTACAGGTATTCCCCTTCCAGATTGTATGTGTTTCTTACTCACTAATATGAACCTAAAGACGTTTGATGGGATTCAAAATATTTATTAGACTTAAAAGTCTAAGATCATTATTCGCAGTGACGATCCTCTTGCAAGTCGTAAGAATGGGGTCGAGAAGTATTGAACCCTAAAGTCTAGTGTGTGAATACTAAGGCATCCTAAACTAGGTTCATATATTTGACCTATCAAATAACTATTCACAAAGTAATCACATAATCAATGTTGACCCTATCATGGTAACTATTGAGTTCAAGTAATAGTTCATGGCCTAGCATGGTAACTATATAGTTCAAATAACAGTTCATGGCCTAGCATGGCAACTATAAAGTTCAAATAACAGTTCATGGCCTAGCATGGTAACTATAAAGTTCAAATAACAGTTCATGTCCTAGCATGGTAACTATAGAGTTCAAACTAAAATATCCTATGGTTATAGTCTAGGTCATCTAATTCTAATAAACTAATTCTCTATAACCCAGGATCTGATACCAATCAGTAACACCCCGACCGATGGCGAAAACATCGGGGCGGCACGAAGTGTAGATTGTTCATAGCACAAGGTATAAAGTTGTAAATAGTTCAAACATTAAACTCAAACATTTATTACATTGCTTCAAATGATCAAACCCTAACTATTACATCATTTCAATTCTAATACATTAAATACAAATTAAATGTAAGCTAATCCAAGCTCGTTAATATTGCTAACCTGTCATTTCCACCTGAAACATGTTTAAAATCAAGTGTCAACTACGAATAGTTGGTGAGTTTCATAGGTTTGAACACTCACACCAAAATATGTTTACAAAAATGGTATAAATGATTTCATATGTGAACATAAAGCATAATAAACATAAAATGAACTAGCAAGTAAATCAGATCAACTGATGTTAACAAAATGATGTTCTGACCACGTTCTAGCATTCCTAACAATGCTGAAGTAGTAAACTATCACCGAGGGCCTTCCCCGCAGGGTCGATCAAACATCGGTGGGATGGTCGGTCCAATAGATCTATCATAGTCACTAAATGTGGGTGATCAATGCAATGTTCTTAGCTAAAGTTCATAAACTATACTGTCATTAAACTAAGTTCACATGAAAATGTAATAGATAAGTTGCATGTTTCACCCCAAAAGTAAAAATAGTAAAAGAGGGGCTATGAAGACTCACATGGATAGATGAGATAGATGTGCACAATAGTTGTCAAATGGTAGTCACAAATATGTGTAACAAATTCAATGTTCACCTATATAGTTCATTTGATATAATGTTAACATAACCGTATCTTTTTAAGTTTTAAATGGATCAACGAATTCGATTTGTTTTGAATATTCAATCTTAAATTTTGTTATGATTTATTTGTTAAATGAATGTAGTAATAATGTTTTAAAATGTTTAAATTGCTTATGTTAACATAAAATATAAATCAAAAGTTTTGAAATTTAATTTATTTTATGTTTAACCAAGATGTTGAATACATGTTTTATAGTTTTAATTATACTTAATAATTGATGATATTTTTAAAGAAGTTTATCAAATGATTTTTCACGATATTGCAAATAGTTAATTTAATAAATTATAAATATCTTAAATGATAAAAATTTACTAAAATGCAACATATATGTTTTTACAAATGTATAAGAAGGTTTTTATATAACTTGAAACTATGTATATTACATAAGTTATATATAAATTTGTATGTCATAATTTCATGTTTTAAGTAAAATTATAAAAATAAAAATATTTATTTTATAACATGTGTAAAATTATGTATAAAATTATTAAATAATTCTTAGATATTTAATCTACTAAAATAAAATTATTTATTAATAATATGTATATGTTATATATATTTTTGTTAAAATGATATTTATAAAATTTTATTAAAAATGATAGGATTTTAATAAAATAAATTTTCTGTGAAAACAGGTTTTGAAAATGAGTTTAAAATAAAAAAGTTATGATTAAAAAGAAAAAAAAATGGTCCAACCGGCTGGAACCCCCGACCTAAACTTCAAACCCGAATGACATAACCAGTTGATCTAAGGCCTCAGCCGCGATTAAGACCCGTTAGAAATAGTTTTAACATCACCCGGATCCCTTTCCCCATTCTCAGTTCATTGAAACGCAAAACCCTAATCCTACTTGAATCAAATTCGATCAATTGCATAACTGATCGTTCTCATATTCATGGGGCTTTTGTTCTCAGTAATAAGACGACCATAATGGGATAAGAACTACTTACTGGATAATGTTCGATTGTGGTTTTCGCTGTAGCGGCTAAGAGTCGAAATAGGGTGGGTTGCAGGTCTTGATTTCACTTCTTACTATGCTTGTGAGAGTGTTGGATAGTTACAGAAGGTTTCGTATCGTTCGAATGCACGAGTGTGTGAAGTTAATTGAGTTTTTATACTCAAAATCCTGAAGTTCGAATAACGCGTTTTCAAAAGTATTTTTGGTAATGGTTCACGCAATTACGCCGACTGATCAATCGAATTAGCTATCAAAATCATTTACGCGTCTTGAATAGGTTCCATATCAAGCTTTGTTTAGCTGTCATCGAGTTGGATTTGCTGGATTTGAATCCAGGTCGCGATTGGGTTGCAGTAGAACCCATGGATGATCCATATTGTTGAACGGGTAAGGGAGGGGGAAGAATGGAATATTGGCAGTTTTGCCCCCTCTCCCTTTTCTTTTAAATGATAATTTCGGATTTGACACCTTTTGCCCTTAAACTTTTTATTAAGACTTTTTGATTTTTATAAAATTAATACAATGAGTTTAAATTCTATGGAAACCATTATAAACAAGTATTTATGTGTTTATGGGTATTTAATCATTGTTTTAACATTCTATTTAAGTTATATAATTAAAACAATGTTGTTTGTATTATTTACTTAAAGTTTATAAAGAAAATTTTATGATTTAAGTTAAAGGTTTATTAGTGTTTGATTTATTATTTCAAAAGCTTATAAATGTTTAAATCATAAATTCACAATGTTTAGTAACTTTTAACTAAATTATTTGTTTACTTATTTATTTGCGACAAAAAGTCTAAATTTTATAAAATCCTTTTATCACTTATTTTATAAACTATTTTACTTATAAATATGAGATTAAGTTTTTATTTCTTTAAATTGTAAATAATTTTTTATCACTTATTTTATAAACTATTTTACTTATTTATTTGGACCATTATACCAGCAATCGCGGTTGATACACAAGGATTTAGGATTGTTATATCTTTTGCAAATAAAAGCTAAGTCCCTGATCTGTGATTCCATTTTGCAAGCTTTTTCGAGAACGAAAAAGGTTTAAGCGTGGGTATTTTTGATGTGTTAGTTTAACACATCCGTTTTTGTACATAATCGAGTCTGTTTCCGTAATTATTGTTTATATTTTGAGTCGTTTTTCGTTCCTTTTTACATTTTCTTATTTTTATGCAGGATTGTGTCCTGGGGGAGCGGAAATAAAGGCAAACGGGCATCGGAATCAAGTGTGGTTGATCGAGCAAAGAAAACGAAGAAATTAACCCTAGGCGGTACGCCCCGAGCCGAGTTTTGATCACAGGCGGTGCACCTGGGAACATTCTCTGATTCCCACAGATCCGCACGCATCGCCTAGTCAGAGCGCCTGTCAGCCTCAGTCGCCCGACTACCTTGTCCCGCGCACACCGCCTTGCTCCATGCACCCCCGCTAAGCGATGCGCCCCATGCCTATTTCAGCTCCAAAGCCCTAATTTCTTCATCTTTACAAATGGGACGCGTCCAGAACGATTTGGGGACTCTTTTGGCACCTTGGAACCCCAATCAAGCCCTGTAGCAGCTGGAGCTTAACCTTGGATGTTTTGGGGCTTGATTAGAGCTTGGGAATGAAGATTCATGAAGGTTTTTGAGTATTGTTCTTTCTTTCTTAGTTTGTTTTGTTAATCAGTAGTTTAGCATGTTATTAGACTTGATTTACTTCTGTTTTACTTCTGTTATGACTGTTGTTGGCTAGATCTTGGTTTTACCTAGGTTGGATATGATAAAGTTGTAAACTTTGTGATGTTTGGACTTGACTTATGATTATGGATGATATATGCTTTGTAATCAGTTGTAAAGGTTGAATCTTTGATGATATTTGCATGTATTGATTGATGATATTTTATGATTGATAGATCCATGTATATCTAGGAATGTCTTTCCATAATTAGATGCATGTTAGGCTTAATGACTTTGTGTTTTAGGCTAGTTTGTGGATTGTTGATCACATTCAATAGGATTTGATATCATTAAGTGTTGTAATTCTCATATGTGACCTAACCTAGAAATCCGGGAGGTGATAGGTTGGACGGTTGGTCTATTTCACTTGGTTTATTTAAGTTAAACGACCCGGGAGTGCATTGTCTTGGATTACCTTAGTGTTTGTGTCAATTCGTGTCAAAGTAGTCAACTTTACAACTCTCTAGTGTCTTAGGATACACGCGGGTGGAGAAATCCGGGAGGTGATCCACCCGCTTGAGTGCAATTGCATAGCGGAAAAATCCGGAAGGTGACCTGATTAGTTATAGTGTCTTTAGCTTAGGTTAGACATCTTTAATTTATCTTATTTTTAGGATACAGACCGCTCACATCAAGGGATTTCAACAAGCCAACACCAGAAAGCACGGAATTCATCTTATCCGAGCTCATTAAGGAAGGTCGGCATCACTTCTAAATGGCAAGAGGGAAATCATCCTCTACATGCGGCGACCAACTCAACCATCCACGGAGGACGTTGCAATCAAATCAAAGATAACTTACTCGACAAGTTCAATGGGATTGGGAGAGAAACAGTTCATGGCAGTCCCAAGAGAGCTATGCTGTCAGATTGTGCAATGCCACAACTGACCTAGCTGCACCTTATCGCCGGGGAGGAGGCGAGAGAAGTCGAACTCCAAGGTGCAAAATCCCCAAAACCTAGCCGGGAACAATCCATAATTTGCTATACCAAAGCAAAATACAGAACTAAACCTTGGAAGTAGGGACGACTGGAAGGTGAAAGGAAATCCAAACAACTCCAACATCAAATCGTGAACCTAGGGATTTGAGGGAAAGAAACCATGCGTATCCACCTCAAGGGCAATGCAAGGAATCGTATGATTCAAAATATACGATTCAATACACTTCATTGACAACAGTGAGTCAAGTGAAGAGGTAGACGTTCTTGGAAACGCAAAGTGGAAACACAGCCTCAATGAAAAGTCTAAACGAAATAGACTAACTCACTAAGAAGAGTCAATCGGTCGATAAAAGATAACCTCTCAAGGGTCATCAAGAGAAACTAATTGAACTCATACATCTGTTTCTGCTCAAACTACAACCAACAACTCGATTAAGAAATACAACAGGGACATAGATGGTATCGTAACATCGTTTATGTATTGATCACCTGTGTAAGACCGAGTTGACCACATTACGTCATCGAGAACCGTGAGACCTCGTGTGTACATTCGGTACATCTCTAACCAAACAACCAACCGACAATTGTAGTCGACAACTCACATGACTTGAACGATGTACATGTCAATGTATATAAGACTATAACGGCATTTTTCCCATGTACGTCTCAGCACGGCATGGAAAACATGGAAACACAAATTCATAACCGGTCGCCTCCCAGAACATTCGAAAAAGGAAATGACGGCCCGATAAGACATTTCAAATTTCAGGACGAAATTCCTTCAACAGTGTGGAGACTGTGACGACCGGCATCCGAGCTGCCAGGAGTCTGAAATCCAAGGGTGTTCACAACCAAAGTGTAAGATATTGTGTTACGAGAGCGACGATAACGATAATAAACAACGATCAAAATGCACGGATTATTCCTAAAATAGTTAGGAAAATCTATCGAATCACACAAACATGAATCAGAAGAAAAGAAAACGAAAAAAAACACCTTGTGAGGGAAAACAATGAACAAAATCTGAATGGATAACATTTGGAGTATCAATCCAACAAGATATCAGCAGTACAGAAACAATGTCAGTAGTTAAATGCAACGCGAATTTTGTATTGGTGACGATTCATACAGATGTTAGCGTGAGTCTTAAATGTTGATATAAAATAATAACAATCTTAATAAAATTCCACCAAAACAATTTAATAGACAATAAAAATTTTAACACACACAACCATTCTTATGAATGGACCTTCATTCGTACGAATAGGTTTAATTCGGTGAAGCCTTATAGCCACAGTCATTCGGCCGAATGGGAGCCATTCGTATCAATGACTCATTCGTGCGACAACACAGCAATAAAAGCATCGCTTCCGTTTTTCAAACCCATTTTTCACCCAACTCTGTCAACAGAACCCCTCTCTCGTCCACTCGATTTTTCGACCATTTCCACGCGAAATCGGACCATTCCACCGTCCAAACCGTGTGTATTTCAACCCCAACACCTCCATTTCAAAATTTCAACCCTTTCCATCCCATTTCGTTCAAATACGAGCACCACAGTAAGTATAATGTAATCCCTAGGGTTCTCCGTCACGTATTCAAATTGCGGTCGTAATAAAACAAAACCTTTGGGATTCTTTGAAACGTTCGAATTTATAAATCTATATATATAACATTAATGTAATAATAATAATGTAAATCATAATTAAGACCTTATAAAAAAATTATTATTATTTTATAAATAAGGATTTTAAATGTTTGAAAGTCATAAGTCAAACTTTAATATATATATATATATATATAAACTAATATATACAAAAAAAATATGTATTGGTTTTTAATCTAAATATACAGTAATAATATTGTTAATAATAAAAATAATAATAACAACAATAAAAACAATAATAATAATAATAATAATAATAATAATAATAATAATAATAAATTAAATTCATAAAAAAAGGTTTTATAAAATTTTGATGTCTTTAAAGTGACAACTTTTAAATTTATAAAACATAAGTTAGTAAACAATTTATACAGGATTTTATAGATTTGTGAGATATAAAGAATTATCTAACTAGAGGGACTAATAGGGTCAATTTATGAAACTATTTTGTGAGAGGGAAAGCCTTAAGACATAAGTGAAATAAGAAAGGAAGGAGGGGGACTAAATTTGTGCAACACCCAAACATGCATTCTTGCTCACCCGGTTCCCAAACCTGCCCCGACCCACGACCTGTGAAAGACCCAAATCATCTACATCTCATCAAACCATGTTGACAGTTTGATTCCCAACAATTTAGGCAAGTAATTGGTAGCGGCAATCATTCCTAATCACCAAATAATGGAATCAAATCCCGAAAACGCGTGATTAACCTTCCAATAATACCCAAACTCGATTAAAATTCAAATTGAGCGTAAACCAGTATAAAACATGAATTAAAATATCAAATAAGTTTCTTTCACGCAATACGAACTCGTCTGTATATCCAACACACGATTACAAACTTCCAAAGTCGCAAAACAGATTCAAGATTGTCGTTCACGACCCTCTTACTCGAACACCATCAAAACGTAATAGTGTCCAGGTAAATCCTATACCATTCCACTCAGTTTTGTTGGGGGAACAAAAGCCATCTCTTTAATTCGTCATACGAATTTGTTCTAAGACGAATCTGGGTTGGATCTAAGCTAGGGTTCATCGATGGTTCTTGGGGAAAACTGAACGAATCTTTTATATATAAAAAAAAGGGGCGAAGAATAACCAGTTGTGGAGTCTAGATCAGCTGGTTATGAGGGGAACGATTGGGACCTCTCCGCGTGAGACCCGGGTTCAAACCCAGTTGATGCCGGTTTTGGCTCCCATTTTGTAATTCCATCCATGTTACTTTGTTTATTTTTTCTTTCTTTTTTCTTCTTTTTATTTAAAATATATAAAAATATATAAAAAAATAAAATACAATAATTTTTATATAGATCTTTTAAAGAATATTTATTCAATTAAATGTTATTAATTTAAGCAAATACTTTAATTTTGTTACACAATGATTTAAGAATCATATTACTAGTTAAACTATATCCAAAATTCAATTATTTATATATTGAAATTCTTATTTAAATATTTTTGTCACTTTAAATATTGTAAGTCTTGTTAAGATATTTCTATCGTACTATTTTTTTTAAAAAAAATATTTTAATTAGCTATTTAGATACTTTTTATCAGCTTCTATTTAAGTAAATAATTACTGGAAATTTTACTTTAAAAAAAAAGGGGGATATTTAAATACTTATATCATGTTTTTATTTACATATTTAATTACGCTAAATATTATTTAAATATTGTTATTAACGTTACAAACATTAATGATTTAATAATTTTTCTAAATACAGTATTTGCTATTCTAAACAATTAGTCATAATTATTTCAAATGAATTCTTTTACATATAAATCTTTAATATTAACTTAAACAATAAACTAATTAGTTAAAAAAAATAATAATAATAAACGAAGGGATTGAATATTACTCAAACATTATCTTTATAAATTTTTCAAATAATAAATAAATAGAATATTCAATATTTCTATTTTATTTATTATATAGACTTTTGAGAATATTAGTGAACATTCTTAAAAACATTTATTCTAGTTTATTCATACCATAATATTAATAAAATAAATAAAAAGAATATATGCAATTTTATTTATTATTCAATATTATGAGAATATTTATTTAATAAATATTCCAAGCTATCCATTCAAACTTAGATTCATTTAATTATGACTTCCATTAGATGCCTTAGATTTATTTAATAAAAACTTGAACTTTAGGGATACTTAGCTTATTAAGTTTATTCCTATAGCTTTAGGTTGAAACGTTGTACATCCATTCCATTCACTATTCGTTGAAAGACTTTGGATTTAGCAAATCAATCAAGTGAGTTTCTTCACACTCCCTTTTACATTTTGTTTTTTGGATGTTACACATGTCTTATTCAAACTTTATTCAATCTATTATTCATTCAATCTATGATGCAAGCCTGAGACTAGTTAGCTTTATGTGTTAGAGGCTAGGCTTATACAATGTGTTGATTCTATGTGTGATTCTATGTGTGTTGCCAGTCAAGCAATCTAGTACTTAGTAGCCTAAGATGGTTAGATACTATCTTCGCAAAGGTTCTTGCCTTTGTGTGAAAAAGGTGAAAGTACACCTAGCAAACTGGTTGAATTATAACTGTTAATTTATAGTATGACCATGCTTGAATTAACATGTTGTAATGATACTTGTTTGGACACAAGCAATTGTTATTCATTCATTCAATTTATTCAAACTTGTATTCATGCTATGCTTATGATACATATCTAGTTAGGCTATAGTTTGCATCCTTTTTATACTTATTACTTAAACTTAGTGTGTGAACTCACCAACTATGCAAATAGTTGACAAACTCTATTTTACATGTGTGACAGGATAAGGAAGCATGATGAAGACATAAGATAGGCTTAGTGACCTAGTTTAAACTTTGAAACAATTGTATAGTCTTTCAATGTAATAGTTTATTTATTTTGAATTCTTGTAATGATTATTTAAATGTTGGTTGAATGAATTGATTATTATTAAATGGATGCATTAAATATGAAACATTGTAATAGCACCATGAGCTAATGAACAGTCAAGCTCGCGCCTCGACGTATTCCGCCGTCGGTCGGGGTGTGACATATAAGCACCGATCCTTTGCACCAAAACACTACAAAACGTTTTACCATCAATTTCGACCGTAAAAACACCTAAAATAACCACCGATTTTCAAAAATGGCGTTCTTGGTGAATCTGCAGCCGAATGAGCCAAACTAAGGGCTCATTCGTGCGAATGAGAGGCCTCATTCTCCGAGAAAGTCGCCCGAACGAACTGTTGGACGAATGGGCAATCACACGAATGACAAGAACTCATTCATATGGGCTGACCACATGAATGAGAACACATTCGCACGAATGGGGCACCCGAATGAGAGTATGCATTCTCATCATTCTTTTCGTGTGAATGAAGGCCATTCGCACCAGGAAGAACCCAAAAAAGTCTAAATGTTGAAGGTTCTATCATGCACCATTTGCATCGATAGAGCCGAAGCTTAGACCAGATTTTAAATCCAATCAACATAAAACGAAATAAAAAAACACATTTTCCAAAATCACATCAAAACACAGAGCACACAACCATCCAACACTTAATTAACTAACTTATAACACAGGATTCAAACCGAGAGAACATACCGAGTGAGTGCATCGACGACCCGTAACCTCAGGTGAGTTCACATACCCCTTGTTTTCAATTTTCTGCCTTCCAAATCATTTGGGGCTGAGAATGTGAACCCTCTTATTCGAATGATCAGCGAATAAGAGTTATTTTCAAATAATTTCAATAAAAAGATCAACTCTAAACCTCTTATTCGAATGTTATTCGAATAACAACATTTTCAATTAGTCTACTGAGCGTTCATCGCTCTATTTTACTTTTTCAACTCAACAACAACAAACGAGTTTCGAGAGTTCAAACACAAATCAGCGAGGAAATGTCCGTTGATCACAACAGTTCGAGGCTTTGTGCCCAACCATGAGGTGAACGGACACGAACCGGGGAATTGTGCAGTGCACAATCGAAAACTATCATTTTCACGGGAATCCCTTATCAAACAAACAAACTTTTCATTGTATATGTCTAGGGTAATTCACTAGAGCATGTGTACACACAACAACACATCAAGAATTCGCTGAGGAATTCTCAAGTAAGTCCCATTAGAGTCATTTACCATTAGTTGACGCGGGTCAACCAACGGTAACGTAGATGGTACCATAAGTCTACCCAACCTCCAGTGCCGAGGCTGGTACGTTACACGCATACAATGTGAAACAACAACTCGGATTAGTTCCAGGGGTACTAATCAACATGGGCATATCAGTTAGGTTTGGTAAATGATCACATGGGTGATATTACGGACAGACCACACAAACAACAGTATGAGTTTTCAAACCAAACAAATGTTCAAGACCTGGTTTTGAACGATTTTCAAACGAGTACACAACAAACAATGTTATTCAACAAGAAAGGAGCGTAAACTGTGTGATTTTCAAACAAACAAAACATGTCACCTATATCAGGAGACAGAGCATACGCTTCTTTCTCAAAACATTTCTTTTTCCAAAACATCGATCGTGTCGTGTCGAAATGAGGTACAGAAGTGACAAGGTCTGATTTTCATTAACGACATCCTCATGGATCACCGAAGGGGTGGTGGGCTGGCGGCTGAGTTTTGGCTCTACGTATGCCCTATACATAAACTACCTTCGATGATTCGGGATGGTGTCAGTAATGAGGTTCAGACTTAAGCACTTGTGTAATTCATTTGTGTTTTTTACACCATTCGCACACCACTTTCAAAACCATTGTAAATGAAAAGATTTTCACTAAACCTTTAAAAAACCTAATATTTTCAAAACGTATGTGAACTCACCAACCTAGTATTGACAGATTTTACATGTTCTCAGGTGAAGAACAGGTGAAAGCAGGATGACTTTTAGAGAGAGAAAGATATGATCCCCTAGAGGAAACTACAACACCTGCATGGAATCTCCCAGGCCACATCGGCTACAAGATTCAAGACTTGCACTTGTGCAAGCAAACCTTTGTGAGACATCTGGTCCACATTCCAGATGTCCAAGTCAAGTCGTAATAGAATTAAATTATAAAACAGTTGTAATTTAATTTTATTCATTTAATGAATTTTAGTATTTCCCATATTATCATGTGCAATGTAACAATCTGATCACTCCGATTACAATCACGCCTCGGGACTATTCCGCCGACGGGTCTCCGATCCGGCCCGCCGGCCCGAGGTGTGACACCTGACATCCATACACTCTCCATTCCCATCTTTTCCAAATTGTCACTGTTAGTAGACTTGGCACAATTTCTAAAAAAAATTTGTTTCAGCCCTTCTTATAATTATTACTTATCTAAACAAAATTAAATTATGAATAGTTAGTTTGTGTTGATAATGCATAGAGTACAACTAATAATTGCATTAAATATATAAAATATTCCAAAAAAATATAGAATTATAAACACATTTAAACAAACTTAATTAATGTTTAAACTAACATAATCATGTTAAAAAAATATAAGGTTTTGTTTTAAGGTTTCATCCTTTGAAATTTAGTTAAAAAAAAAAACTGAAGACCGGTCTGATTGGTGAACCGGCTCAACCGGCCAGTTTGTTTGAAGTTGGTTCGCATGCTCACTTTGGGCCGGCTGACCCTCCGGTTCCCGATCCGATCGACCGGTCCGATTCTAAAAACATTGTTCTTAATAAATAAGTAGACACATGTCCTATATAAGGGTGCTGATTTTCGGATATATGGAGGTTTGGGTATCCAAACTAAAAAAAATAAAAATTGAAAAATATATATTTTGGATATTCCAATATCAAAAACTTTTCCAAAATATTCGAAAAATATCCGAAATATCCAAAATATTATCTGAATATCCGAAATTTAATCCGAAAAAATAACTATTTCATATAGTTAGGTTATCCGAACTATCTAAAAATTTTCAATACAAGTTTATTAATCTGAAGTTCTTGACATCCAAACTTCCATATATCCGAATTTTCAAATATTTGATTCTGATTTTCATATTCAAATACAGATTTTTTTTAATACTCATAGTCCTCTCTATTATATTTTCACCATTATTTTCACTTTTCTTGCCACTGTTAAATAATGAAAACACTTATATATATAGGGGTAAGAATTTTTGTATTAGATTTTTTTTCGTGATAAATTCTTTTTTTACTGGATTTTTTTGTAATAAGCTTTTGTTTTTTTACTAGATTTTTTTTTTTATTAAATTTTTGTTATTCGATTTAAGCAAAATTATGTTTTTAATTGATCCTTCTCCTTCACACACACATATATACATATATATAGAGAGATGCATTTTATCATATGAAAACTTAATTTTAAAAAGGAAACTCTTAAATACAATATAGTCTTTTCATTTTTAATTTTGAAAATAAGTATGTGTGTTTATATAAATTCTTAGAATATAAACTCATGCATCAAACATAGAACTCATGCATTTAAAGCTATACTTTTGCTACTAGTTTTCTAAAATCACAACACTAGTTAGAACACAATTTCTGCCCAAATTTTGTGCAAATCCGTTTGATTTTACAAATGATCTGTTTTTGGTTTAGGAAATCATAATCAGCATCAAAATCTGTTTGATTTTCCATTACTAATCGATTAGTAACAGAAGTTGGTGTTGGGAGTCAAAAATACCATAACAAATGGTTGTTTCACTAATTACAAGAATATCCTTATGGAATTAGATGGAACTAGGGCTGTAAATGAACCGAACGTTCAGCGAACAGTTCGTGAACCGTTCGGCGGGAAGTTCGTTTATGTTCGTTCGTTTAATAAACGAACGAACACGAACATGAAATTCCTTTGGTTTAGTTAAATGAACGAACATGAACAGAGGTCGTGTTCGTTCATTTGTGTTCGTGAACGTTCGGTAACATGTTCGTTTACGTTTGTTTATGTTCGTTTAAGTTCATTTATTATATTTATTCATGAAATGTGTTATTTATTTTTAATTTTTAGTTTAATACCAAAATACTTAAGTTATTTTTAGTTTAATACTATAATATCTTAATTTATATATTTATAAATGATTATCTCCATTGCTTGAGATTAAAAATGTTGATTTTTATTGTTTAAATAGTATGTGTTCGTTAGCGTTCGTGAACAAGCAAAATTCCTTAATGAACGAACACGAACAAGAATTTTCGTTCGGTAAGCGTTCGTGAACAAGTTAAATGTTAAACGAACGAACACGAACAAGGGCTCGTTCATGTTTGTTCGGTTCGTTTACAGCCCTAGATGGACCTAATTCGTAACAAACACTTAGGGGTGTAAACGAGCCGAGCCCGTGCTCATTAAAGCTCGAGCTCGAGCTCGGCTCGTTAGAAAATTTTTAGGCTCGAGCTCGGCTCGTTTAGATTTTATTTATTTAATTTATTTACTTTAATTGCAAATTTAATTATATTTTCAAACTTTAACATAAAATATTTGATTTAAATATATTTATCATAATTTTATATATAAAATAATTAATTTTATAAATAAACACTTAATATAATAAATAAAAATTATAATAAACAAAAAGTTCATTAAGGCTCGCGAGCCGGCTCGAGCTTGACATGTAAAGCTCGAGCTCGGGCTCGGCTCGTTCGAGCTTTTTACCGATTCAATCCCGAGTATTTCACGAGCTGCCTTGGTTCGTTTACACCCCTACAAACACTAAACACATCAAAGTCATTACAGCCTAACTGTATTTTGGTGGTGGGATAAGGCTCAAGAACCAAATGATCCTGGATTCGAATCCCACAAGAGGGTTTTCTCGAATTATTGAGTTTCGTTCAGAACCGATGACTTGGTGGTGGGTATGATCGGGTGGTACCGTTGGTGACACGATGATACTACAACGATCCTAAAATTTAGCCGTTCAAAAAAAACAAGCACTTAACGCAATAAGATTTTTTTAACCACTAATTTGGATCGTTGAAGTATTATCGTGCCACCAGTGATATCATCCGATCATATCTACCACAAAATCATCAGTTCAGGAGGAAAGCTAATATTTTGAGAATACTTCCTTGTAAGATTCGAACCCAAGACCTTATGATTTATAAGCTTTATTTCACCACCAAAATTCTGCTGGAGTATAATTTCTTTGACAAAAAAACGTAATGGATGATCCAAGTTGTTAACGGAGAGTAAAAGATTTACTACCTACATAAAACAGTAAAATGTATATATTTCTTTGATCATTTTAAAATATATTTTTTCTTCAATATTTAATACCAAATCAACTTTTAGTAATACATTTCATTAATCAACTTGATCAAATTTAGCCGTTCCAAGTAAAACTTACAAGTGAAATTTAATAATCTAACCTCACCTACTTTATTCTTTTTGGTTAACAGTAAACGTCTTTATCACTTAGCATCACTCTCGTACTACCCTTTCGTACGAAAAACAGAGCATGATGATATGAGTCATCTACTTAATACCAGATATGTTTACGGAGAAACTTCACCTTATTGAGGTCAGGGGTTCAAACCTGAGCAGAGGAGAGGGTTTACAGATTTATTCGGTTCCCGCTTATCTGATGGGTGAAGGGGTGACGACTGAGGTTGCCCTTGGATTTGTGCCCGTTTGAGCTTAAATCAGTCGTTTAGCCTGAAGCCGTTCAAAAAACTTAATACCAGATATGTTTGTTTGTTTATTTATAATTTTATTAAAAAAAATCCTGTCATGCATGAGAATAGTTATAATTCTTTACTTGTGACTTTAGTCAACTGTCAATAGTCGGTATTTGTTTTTGGTTATCAAGATTCTTTTCTCATCTTTCCTCAATTAATGAAAATTTTGTATCATCAAAACAAAATGCTAATTTTGGGCTCCAATCGCTGTATCTTAACTCATAATCGACGTTTCTTTCCCCAATTTCTTACCTTTTACTCTTAGATTTGTTCCTTTGTTTTAATTTAATTCCTGATCTCTTTCAAATTCGAATTCAGTATCAGGTTGATCCGAGCAGCTTTAACGGCTACCTGCAAAACCCCCAATTCAGTTATAGCATTATTTTGATTCGAATTAGTTATTATAATGACCTATGAAGAGGATGATGATGATGCAGTTACTCTGTTGAACATCGCAATTGAACAAACCAGAGATGATTATATCACATTGATCGAACCGGAGGGGTTTAACGGCGGTGGCGGTGACTGTTCTCAGCCGTCGTCTTCATCGTCGATGGGTTTTACTGGTGGCGATGATGGCTTTTGGTGCAGTTTTTGGTGGTGGGCTAAGCTTGCTCTTGTGCTCATCTTCGTGGCATTTTTGGGGGTTTGTTTCTTCCTATGGATTGGACCGTTTCTGATGAATAAGGTATGAATCATGGTATTTAATTATCACAATTTCTTACTTAATTTTTGATTTATAAACTACCCACTAACCCTAATTTGTCTATTAAATTGGAACCCTAATTAGTTGTTGATGTCAGTTGATTGTATCAATTCTGATTTGATGAATCCTACTAAAGAACTATTTTTGGTTGCCTTTAGTCTTAGCTATCAGTGTCAAGTTATTTTCTAGGTTTGTCTTTATTTTAGATGTATCATTATGTGTGTTTCTAGTCTTATTTTCTAGGTTTGTCTTTATTTTTGGTCCACCGTTGCGGTTTCACTTAATCGACCATAAAATTTGTAGGTGGTAAAAATCAGTAAAAATTAATAAAAAAATCAGTAAAAGTCTGTCAAATTTGGTAAAAAAATAGTCAAAATGGGCAAAAATTGGTCAAAATCAGTGAAAAATGTGTGTATATATAAAATTTTCAATCCAATTTATCTCTATTAATCCAATTAATCGCTAGTCGGTACCCACCACCCGACTAATGCCTAGCCACTTGGTGATAATTACAACACTGGCTTTAGGCGTGTTTTTGGTCTTACATATGTGATGTGTCTTTAGTTTTAATGGTGCCGTTAGTTTTGGGTGTGTTTTAGTTTTAGATGTACCTTTAGTTTTTAACTCCTTTAGATTTAGACGTGCTTTCGTTTTAAGTCAGCCTATAGCATTAAGGTTGCCATACCCTACTGATTAGTATGATTTTACCGAATTACCGGGTATGTTTGTTTGTTTGTTTATAGCATTAAGGTTAAGGTATGCTTTTAGTATTAGCTACTTTAGTCTTGGAGATTTCTATGTTTCCTTGTCTATTTTCTGCTTCCAATCTATTCTATTATGATTGTGCTTTTTTCTTGCATATATATGCATTTCAAAACAAAAGGGGAAAAAATTATCCTAGGTTGGAGTCTCTCGCGTGCGCGGGGGGACCCTACTGTTTGAGTGAGATTTTGTTGGGTGTGTTTGCTTGTTTTCGAACTGCATAACTGAACAAATGAAATCATCCAAAGATGTGTAGGTTGAGTCTAATGCCACTGTTTGTTTTGTTGCAGGAGGTTATCCCTGTTTTGAATTGGGAGACAGAAACTTTCAGCAAACCAGTGTTAGCAGTTTTGATATTTGCTTCAGTTGCATTATTCCCTACCGTCTTTATACCATCTACTGGTTCCATGTGGGTGGCCGGAATGACCTTTGGTTATTGTTTTGGGTTCCTTTTAATCATCGGTGGAGTAACAATTGGCGTCTCACTTCCTTATTTCATTGGTTCCCTTTTTTACCACAAGATTCAAGTGAGTATATTAAGTATTCTCGAGGACTGTAAGCATTCATAGTTGGTGACTTGGTTCTCTATCCACGTCCCTGTATTTAACTAAAAATCATTGTCCCATAAATTTATCTCCTATTTTCTATATCCCACATATCATTCCTCATATATATATATATCAAAATTTCAGTTATATAATTCTTTCTATTTCTTCATCATTACTTTTTCTCTTTTTCCCTTGCAAAAAATAAAAATATGATGTAAACCCTAAATATGGAGGATGATTGTTTCCCTTTAAAATATAGGGGATGAAGATGGGATTGGGCATCTGATGTGGGAGTAGAATTACATGTGTTTTTATGTTTCCTCTATAATTTGGAGATGATGATAGATATGAGGGACCTGATGTGAATGCGCTAGGGGGTGTTTGGCATTTCATTCTGAAAGTGATGGCTGTTTGAAAATTTGATAACTTGATAGTTAGTTGTTTAAGTGTTTGCGGTGTAAGGATTTAGTGAGTTACATGTAAAAACGATTTTTCATTATCGTAATTGAAAGTAATGAGCCTCCCAATATGCTGATAGGGATAGGATCATTTCAGAACTATGAGAACTCCTATCAACCACACATTTTTTATAATTTTCATAAAGAAAATGATGTGAAAACATTTTCTATTTTCCTTTTGTGGAATTTAAAACAAAAAATGAACAGATTTTATTTATGTGTAACTCATGTGTGTGCCATATATGAGTCGGGGTGTCTCTACAAAAGTAAGGTTTGTTACGTGCAACTCATGTATGTAGGTTATATTACCTACACATGAGTAGATAAATAATTAAAATGTTACAGCATGTGAAAAACTTACTTCAATTGTTTTTTTATGTACATAAACAATAACAACTCTATATAAAAAGGTACAAAATTCAAAAAATATGTGTGGTTGATAGGAGTTTTCATTGTTCTGAAATTATTTGTTATTTTTGAAATGATTCGAGCCCTATAATCTGCTAATCAGAATGCCCAAACTCTAGATACTTATAAACACAATGCCAAACACACCATAGATTGTTTTTTGTCAGTTTTCTGTTCGTTTGAGTCTCAAGTATTGTGGTTATGTAGGGATGGCTGGAAAGGTACCCCAAGAAAGCTTCTATTTTGAAGTTGGCAGGTGAAGGAAACTGGTTTAATCAATTTAGAGCGGTCGCGTTATTGAGGATTTCACCCTTTCCGTATATGGTGTACAATTACTGTGCTGTAGCGACTGATGTTAAATTTGGTCCGTATCTGTTCGGTACATTGTTGGGAATGGTGCCAGAGATTTTTGTTGCAATATACACGTAAGATATTAGATATCTGCACTAATTTGACCCATTTAATACCATGATGTCGCCGGTGGGTTTTACGTTCTAATGGTAAATTGGTGTACTCCTCAACCATTTGGTTGTGGAATTGAACCTTGTAATGTAAGCAAGCGGAGCCAAGCGAGAGCTTTAGTTCGTCAAGACTCAAGCTCAACTCTTTTAACTTTGGAAAGCTCGAGCTCAGCTCATAACTATTTTTTCAAGCTTGAACTCAGCTTGTTTATTTTATTTAAACTACTTAATTAATTTATTCGCATATATTTATAAACCATAATTTAGTTATTTTTTCAACTTAATATATACTAATAATTTTTATGTAAATATATATTTAATGTATTAAATAAAAGTTCTAAAAATAGCAAGAGATAGGCTTCCATAAAAAGCTCAAGATAAACTACATTTAAGCTCGGCTTTATTCGAGCTTTTAGTGAGCTGTTACAGAGTAGCTTGCAAGTGGCTTGACTCGTTTACATCCTTACTTGCAATGTGTTGATTGTGGTTGTTTATCCTAAAGTATCTAGATGTCACCATTAAATTTTTATTTTTTTTTTAAATAAGAAAAAAATACCAGGAAAAACTTCTCAGTTGTAGTTGTTGATCTTGAATTGATTATTGTAGGGGTATAATGATTCGAACAATAGCGGATGCTTCAAACGATCAACAGTCGCTTTCAGCCCCGCAGATTATCTGTACGGTTTTTGGGTTTCTTTTAACTGTCGCAACCACCGTCGTGGTTACGGTCTATGCCAAAAGACGGTTGAGTGATTTGCAGAAGGATGAAGAGCAGCTACTGCTGCAGTAAGATGTTGAAGTGATGAAGACATGACAGCAACTAACAAACACAGGATGTTTTTTATGATTCTTGGTACATAATTGTTGGACCATATCTTTGTTTTGTTCTTCTTGTTCCGGTTATACCCTCTGTGGTTGTATATAATTGCATTGATTCTTCCTTATGTTTTCTCTTTGCTGTTTTTGATGACCAGAAAGTTTACGTATTTGAGGGACAAATCTAAAATTTAATCAAATCACATGAATGATTTATGTAAACAACAACTTACGTAGTATATTCTCACTTTTCAGTAGGGTCTGAGGGGGGAAGAATCGATACAAACCTTACCCATATCCCAATTAAGATAGAGAGGGTGCTCCGAAAGAGTCCCCGGCTCAAAGTTATCGTTTGAAGTTGATCATCCCAATGATTTTAACATTATTTGCACAAAATAATTGAAATAACGTTAAAATTAGTGCACTTTTACTTTTGCCCCTTAAGGCCCCACACATATATATACATTATATGTGTGCACCACAAATGGAGCGTCGGATGATTTATGTAAGAGAGGAGCAAAAAAAACGCCAAACCTATCCAGAACTGGAATTGAGCCTACCCAGACGGTTCTAGTTTATTAGAAAAATCAAAACCATGCATGAAACCGGTGTCACCTTTACCCGATCAAAAATTGGAACCGTACTGGCCAAAAACCAATAAAAACAGGCCAAAAACCTAAATATAACCGGAACCGATTTTATTTTTTCCCGATTCTTGATTTTGTTGACCAAGACAATAGCTAGTTAAAAAAAATTTTGCATCAAATAAGTTGCTCAATCTTATTGCAACAGAACATCAAAAATGAATCATTAACTTTCTCTATGTTCAATGATTGAATCTGATTGTTTGATTTTTGGGTTTTAAAAACCATTTTGAAATTGAAAGGGCAAAACAAGTCTTAATCTTTACTTAGCGAATATAATTTTTAAAATTTCATATGATATAATCCATCAGAGGTTATAATAGTATTCGTAAAACAAAAATATATCAATAATAAATAAACACAATTCAATTGAGCAAGTAATGGCTGCAAATTCAATTGATGGTCAGAAATGACTCAGAATGTAATTTTTACATTCAATTAATTAATAGGTTGATTTAAGTGAACAATTATAGTATTTTGGGTTGAAATGTGTAACACTATGACATAAATTAGATTGAGATGACTAATATCTTAATAGAATGCAGGTCAAGATATAATAATTTCAAACGGGTAAGATTGATTGATAATATATTTGATAAGAAAATCATTACAGATTTTTAAAATAAACTGTTAATTTAATTACAAATCATTTTAACTTGAAATAAATTGATTTTTTTTTAAAAAATTCATTTAGTCTCAAACTGATTTTGCTTAAAACTCATTATAACTCACATCCATCCTAACCCTGACCCGAACGTGTTCTTACCAGTTATCCGACTTGCACATTTTGTCAGGCTTATTGTTGTTTCATTGATCTTGATTAGAGTTTTTTGATGAACATGAAATTGCGCAATCAGGATCTCTTCAACACCCTAATCTTGCAACTTTTCAATGGTATTATTGGTAAACTTGTATGCAGCTGATATTATCATTTTTTGTTTATATATTAGTAACTAGGTTAGTACCCCGTGTATTACACGGATCAAATAAAGAAATATAACGAATAATTATCAATGAAAATTTGGAAAATATAAGATGATTTTTAATATAAATATGATTACAATTTCATATGATTTAATATTTTAGGTATTAAAATAATAATATTATTTCTTTAAATACTAACTTTCTTATAGTTTGTTTTTCTTTAAACATCGTGTTTCAAATAATTTTTTTTTAAAAAGTGTGTTTAATATTAATATATTTTAATATATTAAAAAATATTTTTTATTTTAAAATGTAAAAAAGTATATATAATATTTAATATTAGATGCATTTAATAGGAAAGAGAGACGAGAAATGAAAATTGAGATGCTTTATAAACATAACATATGACACTAAAAACATTTATTTATTTGTATACGTAGATTTGTATTAAAATAAGGTTTGAACATATACCTTTTGTTCACCTTCTGATTAACCAAGTAACCCATATGGTCCATATTAATTGTAAGATGTTTTTCTTTTAATAAGAGTCACTCATTAATTAGCTACAAGAATACATGAGCCACTGCTTTTATTATGTAAACAAATAACATAATAGTATAGTATAATACACATTCAAAATCATGAAAAAACCTACCTACAAAACAATGTAAAAAATAAAATTTTTCAAAAATAATCATTTATAATACAATTTAAGGTTGGGAGAAGCTTCAGTCTTCACTCTTCAGACAGTTCTTTCTTTCTTCAATTCTTCTATATGATCAAATTTACAGTTTTGACCCTTGTGATTTACAGATTCACAAAACTGTCCGAATTCGTTCCATAACTAATGGGATCTGGTTTTCGTTCAAGCTCGTGAAACAAAACCTAAACCAACCCGGTTCTATACAATGACAAGAAGATCCAGGAGTCACGTTAACTTTAGCCACATTTAACAACTTTTCCCACAATTCAAGCTCGCCTTTTTCGCTATACGGGCGAATAAACCCGCTCATATCAGCCCAACAATATGACCCGCGACTGCTTTTCATACACTTGATTCCTAAATTTTTCAAACCGTCCACGAAAAGATCCGACATTCTTTCAACCAGTTCTCTATTAATCTTGATGAACTCCCCAACAAATCTTGAATCATTAAACATTGAAACAAGTAGTCTTTGAGATAAAGATGATACAGATGAGAATCTCATCAGTTTCTTGGAGGCCTCTAAGACAGCATGATTGAAGGAGTAAACAACCCCAACTCGAAAACCGGGGAGAGAAATGTCTTTTGACAACCCATAAATGATATGAACTCGTTTTCTATCGTATTCTTCAGAATCAATGATTTCAGCCAGGCTGACAAATTCTTGAATTTTATCATCAGTGGCACCCGCTAATGCCTCGTTGGCAATGACATGGAGGTTTTTCTCGGTAGCAAAGTCTAAAAGATCGTAAAGGGTTTCTCGGGTAATCAGGTTCCCAACTGGATTTGAAGGGTTTGAAATTATGACCCCTTGAACTTTAAGACCACGATTTTTTGCTTGGTTGTAAGCGCGATTAAGTGAAGCTGTACTAAAGCTGAAATTATCAGAGCTACGACATGGGACGGGTATAATTTCCACTCCTGTTCGCCATTTAACATCCCTATCAAGACTGCAAATTTTGATTTTGGTAACCATCACACATTACGTAATAACATATAGCGTATATACAATGTATGATGTCATATCATATCAGTTTTGAGGTCAAACATGATACTTTACAGATTCAAAATTGAAAAGTGTTTTCTGATGTAACTAAACCAAACATTTTTGTAATCTCTAGCATTTGTTTTCGTGTTTAATGGGATAAATCGAAAAATGCTAGAAACTTACACGACTCCATATCATCATGAAGTTGAAAAGTTGTATGCTTGACCTCAAAAGTCAACCTGTATGGAGTAGTATCAATATTGCATACTGAAGTTGGATCAGGGCTACATCAGAAAGGAAACTTACTCAGGCGAATATGGAGAAGGAACAAGAAATGCATTTCCGAGGTCTGCAAGGCAAAAAACAAGCATCTCGATAGCAGGTGCTACTCCAGAAGTTAAAATCATATGTGACGGGTCAAATGACACTCGTTCTTCCATCACTTTAGACATGAATCCAGCAACTGCCTGTCACAAATACGGAAGTTTTGGCATAATTATTAGAACTACTGATCAATTTACCTTCAGCATAAGTTAAATTTATTCAAAGTCAATCAAGATGCCATGTTGCAAAGAAAAATGAAACAACAAGCAAGAAATGAACACATTGTTAAAGAAAATTAATAGAAAATTACCACTTTGAGTTCTGATAATCCATGGAATGGATGATAAGCAGAGATCCCGTTTATTTGCAACTCTTGACCAATGATCGAACACTTGGTGTGCACCATCAGCCAATCTTGAACCAAGTCAAATGACAACTACAATTAACAAACCCCCAATGATGATTACTAATGAATCAGTTTAAGGCCAGCAAAATACTATTTTACGTATGATTGGTTTTGCAATTCAAATGGGGTTGCGGCGCAACTTGTTGCATGCTTACCAGCAAATTTATTGTAATTTGTTAGAAGTTAATTCAGTATGATTTTAGTTTAAAATGTGTACACACCTCTTAATCCATCTACACATTCACCAAATAAAGAAAAAAAATTCATTTTTTTCACACCCCCCAATTTCCCAAAGGATTCATATCCTAATGTTAAATTAATCTTAATTAGCAAATAAAATGTTTTTAATGCACAAAATTATATGGAACAAACCTTGTTTTCATCCAATCCGAGCTGAATAATCCCATCTGGATTACATAACTCATCATACGGATTCTTACAAGCCCTCTTCAATCCAACATAATAAGGAGAATCAGGCTGTTTAATCACAGAACTAGCCCTCGAAGAAACCTGAGCCTGACCATTGGCACCACGCGGTGACCAAATCGACCGAACTGATTGAACCCTTTGCAACCCACCACCAGGAGGAGCAATCTCCGGCAGCTCCGTCGCCGGCGGGGAGGCGGGGTCGTCTCCGGAGCGGTTTTTGGACTTGAAATAGAGCTGGAAGAAGTAGAAGAGAGCACAGGGGATGATTGAGCCTAGAACTAAACCGCTGCCTCCGCCTTGAACCACACCTTGCAAGGGTACGATGACCCTCATGTCTGTTACAACTCCGGTGGTTGTATGGAGTGGATTGGTGATGGGATTTGGGTTTCTTTGTTTCATCGTCGGAGCATGGTGGCTGGTGGTGGACGGAGTGTGCGACGGTGGTGGCTGAGTAAACCAGGAGGGTGACTCTCTCTCTCTCTCTATATATATAGATATATGTATGTATATGTGTGTGTGTGTGTATATAATGTGTATTTAAAATTTCATTTTGTAAGATTTGGATGATTTTTTCCGCCATTGTTAGGGGTAGGAGGAGGGAAAAAACATAGTTCTTAACTCCTTTTTGTTTTAACCTAAATAAATAAATAATTAAATAAATAATAAATAATAGTTTTAAAACAGACGTGTTTGTTTAGTTAGGTTTTGATTTTTCAGTTTAATTTTTTTTTTAATGAATTCACTGAAAAACAAAGTTAGAAGTTAGAACGGTTCGAATAGACTGAGCAGGGTTCGAATAGACTGAGCAGAAATTAAAAAATTCAATTTAAGTTGTGAAAAATCGGTGTAAAATTTGGATTTTTTTTATTTAGGTATACAATGCATATTATTTTAATAAAATAAAAAATATAAGTATTTGTTACACTTATGTTATATGATAACGTTTTAGAGTGTGTAACAGCAAAAATCAAATATGTAAAACCAACTCAATTACAAAAAAAAAAAAAATCGACTCAACTTGTTTGCAAACAAGCTTTTTTCAAGCTGAGCTTTGTTGGGCTTTTTTTAATCGAGCTTCAAGCGAGTAATGAAATTCTTAAACAACTTTAGCATACTGGTTTGTGGTGATCTCATGGCCCATGTAAAACCAACCCCTTACGTGACAAGTGACATGGTGGGTAGCAACACATAAGAATGTGGGCATGATTACCCGTCCTATTATAACATCTATAACATTAAAACTATAAATTTACAACAATATATGCACACTATCTCACAATTTTTCCCATGAACTTAACAATCTATCTCAACCTTCTCTCTAGTCCCCGTGATAGTGGCCTAATGGTAATGGGGTGAAAATCTATAATGGAGGTCTAGGGTTCAAAGCCTAAAACCACCCAATTTTCCCTAGGTCACGCGATTTACCCATATTAGTCATGAGACCGGTCGGTGAGGGACGTGTTAGAGAAATTCGTCAAATCACTTGGAAATCTATCGGATCGTGTTTGAATCACTATCCGAAATCAATATTTCTTCCCTTTCGAGTCAAGAAATTTGATTATGGGATAATCCAATAGAGAGAAAATTTGTGATATAAAATTTCGATAGAATGATCTTGTTCTGCGAATTTGTTCATATTTTCATCATCAACCAACCGCAAGGTAGTTATTGACGGTTGGTTTTGGCGGGTAATTAACGGGTTAAATCTTGGGTCAAGATAATTCCGAACATAACAAACAAGTAAATTCCGTTTAGGTTTCAGGTCAAGATAATTCAGCGGGACCGCCACCAGGGGCTCTGCCCCTTGGACCTGCAAGGGGCGCAGCCCCCTTGACCCCCGCGCTTGGTCTGGAGCTCAGAAACATTAAACGAGCGTGCACTCCGCACCTCGAACTCTTTAATATTCCTTTACAATCAATTACACTAAAATATACAACAGGACGCCTAATGGTGGCGTTCACCATTTACTTTCTCTCTACTGTGTATGAATATTTTTACAATTGAATCCAAACAACTTTTAAGGGCTACTGATATGGATGATGGAGGAGGAAAAAGCTTTGTAAAAGTTTTGCACGATATTATACTTGTCACACACATTTCAAAATTGAAACCTAGTTGCTATATGTGTCATTTAATCATAAAATGTGATTGGTGTCAAACCACTCGACAACTCAACTTGAAGTGAGGCGATATGAAACTAAAAAAACGTTCACAATTTCTGGTATATACAACGAGGTACTCGTTAACCACATACAAGGATAAACGAACACAACATGATGGCAAGGGCTCAAGAACAATACGAAGCAACCGTAGATTCAAATTTTAGCAATGTTAGGTTTTAGCATTTTAGCAATGTTAGGTTTTAGCGCATTCTCAAGGATTAACCTAGCTTATTTGTTTTGAGATAGGATATTTTAAATTTCTTTAATGATTTTATGGTTTATTTACTTGGTATGGTGGAAAAAAAATTTTATTTTTTTTATTTTATGAAGATTTTTAGTTATTATCTTGTAATGGTAAGAAAAAAGTTAATTTTTATATTAATTTTTTTTTATGATATATTTATATCTTTTTGTTTTAAAAAAAAAACAATTTAAAAGTAATTTTATATAAATAATAATATAGTTAAATAAATAAATCGGCGTCACACTCTCTTTATGTATCTTTATTACTATCTTGTCATTATTTCTGTGATGTCTGTGTAACAATATTTTTTACTACACTCAATGAACTACTACGGATGATCTATATAAAATTAGACTAAACTATAAGTGACTTGAGTTACATAAGAATCTTAAAAATCCATTATTTGATATCCGGTGTATTTGTATTTTATTTGTTCTTATGGAATTTCTAGACATGTAACTGGATATGATTTTTAATGTTTTAATATTGCCTAGAATACTCTGTGTATTCGATAATTTTCATAAATAGTTTATCAAACCAAATGTTAAATTTTCAAAAACTGATGGTAGTTTATCAAACCAAATGTTAATTATATCTTTAATAATAAACTAATATTTTGATACCCAATACCCACAAAAGATTATTCGTGAGACTACCTGTTTATTTATCATTAAGTATTAATTATAAAATACGAGTATTTTTATTTTGACTACAAGATTGCTTTATTTTCTTTTTTTCTTGAAAGTGGTATTAAAATATTAAAATTTTTACTCAAATTGCAACTCAATTCCATTGGTGATGGATTCATTGGTTAGGATTAGAGGTTGGCTCATCTTCTCAATTAAACCTCAACCACAAATTGCTGAAAAAACCAGAGAATCCAAGCAACTCACATACAACCTTCCAAATATCCATGGGTCCTACTTGCTTTTTTGGAATCTTTCTTGGTTTATGTATATTGGTTTAAGCTACATATGAATATCAGATTTTTACGTTAAATGAACAAATGAGTAACGTATATATACGGTTTTCGGTCAATTCAACTGTTATGTGTCGTTTAAAATGTCTGAGAATAAATCTCAGCCATGTAAATTCAATTTAAGATGTAGTTATGAAAACAGTTTATTTCCACTTTCTCCACTGTCCTATTTATCCTCGTTAAGCAATTATTATTTTTTGTAAAATAAATTTTACTAAATTTATTCGATTATACTATTGTACCCGATCATCAAACGGGTATAAAATTAGTTTGATAGGGTCGTTGTCACTTAAAAAAACAAAAGATTATGGGTTCAAATCTAAACAAAAATAAAAGATTAACTTGAAATCGTTTAATGCCAGAATAAACTTTTCGTTTAAAAAAACTTAAAATAGATGAATGTTACAAATTTTTAGACTTGTTATAAAATGTTTTATGATTACAATATATGAATTCTTGATTGTAATTTTCAAGTATATGATTCTTGATTCTATGGTGGCGTAGTGATAAGATTTATTTCTGTCACTTGGAATGCCAACCACATGCAATTAAAAATTGGCATCCCATCACCAACGACGTACATGCTGGGAACTCTAAAGCTTGTGGAGCTCACACTTGTTATCTTATCTTAAATCTTAATCAACAACCGTTGTATTATATGTATGGTTATATATTACATTTTTTAATTTCACTACATATTTCTAATGTTTGTAAATTTTAAATTTGTATGTATCAGCAACAGTTGTAAATAAGATTTATGTCCTTGATGGATAAACTTAGTTAAGTGATGTATCTTATAACTAAAGGGTTTTTGGTTCAAACTCTATAGAAAGCATGTTATGATGTATTTAACATAACCAAAAAAATTCACATGATGCCCATTGGATACGATGAATGTGATGTTGCATCATGTATTTATTTTGAATGATACATGATGATTGAAGAGGTGTGATACCAAAAGTAGCACGGGTGTAATATTCAAGCCTGAAAGGTCCAGAAATTAAAAAAAAAAAAAAAAAAAAAAAAAAGGTTGAATAAAAACGTTTGATTATAAGGTAACATGGCAAGACACATAGAAACCTAGTGATGTGTTATATTAACACTGATTGAGACCAAGCTATCGATTCATTCATACACACTCATGTTTACTTGCAATTCAAGCTATTGAAAAACTATCTTCATTGATTATAACCCGGAATCTGATAAGCAAAGCTATAAGAAAGAGGTGGGCAAACCGGGTTTTTTTAACCGGTTCGAGTTTCAAATTGGTTCCGTTTCTAGTTAACTAAGTCAAAAACCAGTTCCCATTTTGGCATAGTAAAGGTGAAACCAGTTACGGTAATTCTAGTTCCGATTCCAACTTGAACTTCATGTACCCGCCAATTTGGGTAGGACTGGTTCCGGTTCTGGTTCGGGTAAATGGTTTTGGTTCCGAAACATGTTATTATTATGATGCCCATCTCTACTCAGAGTAAGCCCTAGTATTTTGGAGGCTCAAAACGACTAATTAAATTAAGCCCTTTTAATAAATAAATATTTTGATTTCATTTCTGAGAAATGTTAATAACACATTTAACATAATATTATTTTGATATTAACATAACAAATATCTAATAAGCTAATGGCGAACATAAGCAACAAAATTGTATTGAACTTGCATAAAAAAAGTGTAACTAAAAAAAGGATCATGTATTACTATCATATCAACTAACAAATGAAGATTTTAACAAAACATATAGCCATAAACAATTTTAGAAGCCTATATGAAATAAAATGTCAAGAAAAATAAAATTAGACTTTAATAAAAGAGAAGATTCAAAAATCAAATAACTCAATTGATATCAAAATATCAAATTAATAAATAAATAACACAAAAATCAACAAAGTTAAGATAAAAATACACCTAAAAATCAATCATTGACTACGATAAAAAAATTCAAAATATCACATTAATCAAGTTTAATAAACAAAAAAAAAGAATGTAAAAATCAAAAGTACTTAAAAATTTCAATTTTTAAATGAGTGAAAATTGATTAATGCATGATTAAACTTTTCAAAAACAAAAACAACTCAAAACTACAGTACCATTAATATAAAATTGTATTTTTTTCACTCTGATTTTTTCATTTTGGATTAATTCAACAAAAATCCAATGCATATAGAAAATTTGCTAAGAAACAGGATCCTAAGGTTTTGAGGACCACAACCCCTAGCTTTACTCTCTAAGTCTGTCGAATGTGCTACTACATTTCCTAACAATTTTAATTTGTAATTTGCATCATTTTTTTCTTTATGATAAGTAGAGGGCCGAGGCAACACTTCTATTCTATATTTAAAATTTGACGTGAAATCTAAGATTGAGATAACCATTTAAAATGGGCCATAGGCTTCTATAGATGGACTTGGGCCTGGTTACATATTTAGAAGTACAATTGCTTGGCCTGGTTACATATTTGGAACCGGAACCGATTGTAACTGAAACGGTGGGTAGGGACGGTTCCAGATTTTCAGAGAAACTGGAACCGGAACCGAAAAAGCGGAACCGGCCAAACCCGAACCGGAACCGGCCAAAAACCGGTTGGAACCGGTTTAAAACCGGAACTGGTTGTTGACTTTGTTGACCGGAACTGGAATCGTTTGGAACCGGAACCGGTTTAAAAAAAAACCGACGCAGATGTTACGTATGTTTTACGTGGTTTTACAAAATATTTTTTAAAAAAATAACTATTCGGCGCTTTTTTAATTTTTTTTATAAAAATGTGTTAAATAATATTACAAACCTGTAAAAAAAATTCAGAAAAAAAAACATTTTTTTACATGATTTTTACATGGTTTCATGGTTTTCATATTGAGAATGAGTTTTCATTTTATCTTTCTCCTACACACACACGAGAAAGATAACAAGAAAAAAAAATTTAAACGAAGAAAAATTAAAAAACTACTATGACCCTGTTTGAGATTGCTTATTTAACGTTAAAAGGACATTTTGTCAAAAACGCTTATTAACTTATGACTTTTTGAAATAAAGTTTTTAAAAATATGTTTGGATTAGGTTTACCAAAATTAATTTTCAAAATGACCAAAAAGTACATTTTTTTATCGACATTATTTTAATGTTATTGGGTAAAGGATAAAGAGTGAGGTATATTTGTAATTTTATATCAATAAGTAATAAGTTATTTTGAAAAGCTAAAATTTTAGCTTTTGAAAAACAACTTATTAACCTTTTACAAAAAGTCATTTTCAAAAGTCATTTTAGAAAATCCCAAACAGGGCCTACATGTCAATTAATTTTAAAAAAAAATTTCATGATCTTTTTATTATAAGATTTTAAATGTAGTAACAAAAAAATAAATAAATAAAGATACGTAACTCATCAAAAATTGTTGATTATTGTAAATAATACTATTTATTACATATGATATGCATGCTTGTAAATGTTATTATTGTACACAATCCATAAATACCATTTCTTTTTGAACGAAACAAGCGACATATTCAAAACACCATCAACGAATAAACATGTATACCATTTGAAAGAAGTAATCTCTTAAATGATTGAAAGTGGAAGAATAAAATTTTAACAAACGCTTCAAGATTAAATATTTGGAATGGATGTATGACTTTTTTTTTTTTAAAAAAAAAAAAAAAAAAAAAGCTAATTTTATTGTTTGTAAGAAAACTAGGGTTTACCCGCGCGTTGTTGCGGTAACCCTATATTAATACAAAAAAACGATATCTAATCAATTATAATTATGTCAAAAAATATATTAAGTCATACTACTCTATCAATATAGATATTGATATCTAATTATAATAGTGGTAACAACATCACAAATATTAATCGTCCCTTGATATGGGTGTTTAATCACGATAGTAGGCACAATGTGAAAAATTATATAATCAAAACAACAAATAAATGGTTCGCATTCATAAAATCGCTATTTTTTTAATTGGTATCAATATTTAATTAAAGAATTGTTAATGTTATTTTTTTAATTATTATTGTTATTTAATAGTATTGTTAGTATTAGTTATTTAATTTATACATGCGTCAAAAATTTCATTCTTTCATTGCCCTGGAATCATGACAGATTAATTGTTAGCTCTAAAATTAGAATATATATACACAACTGCTACAGTTTCCATCCACTTAAAATAACTACCATATAAATCGCCTTTAAAAACGTAAAAATAAACATAACCGCGTCAATAACTCTATATTAGAAAACCATGAGGAGGGGAATTTTGTCAACATTTCTAATATAAAAACGCATGCATGATCTCGTGTATCCAAAACACAGATATAAAAACACGTTACAACAGTTGTCACTCTGGCTCAAAATCCTAAAAGTAGCCGTTATAAACGTGTCTGTCACACCATAATAAAAAAATGTCGTGCTTAGTTGTAAAATATAACATTAATAAACACGAACATAGGACGACTAAACAAAACGGTAACAAATTAGTTATTAATTAACAATTACTTTTATTAATTAATTTTGGGTCTATCATCATGCCATGGTAACATCGCGTGCAAAAAAAAGGCTTTTATAGGCTCAGGGACAAAGCTTTTAAGGGACCGGGGGGTGCCTGGCTCCCTGTTTTTTTTCTTAAAATGGTCGATATAATAGTATTTTGTGGGAAAATTTTCGATTCTCTTCGTTTTATTCATAAAAATCCTTCGGTCCCCTCCGTTTTCATCCTAAAAATCCTTCCCCCCTAAAATTTGAAACATCCTGGTTAAAACTGTAAGATTTGAATTAATTCCATTACTGTGAGATCTTTTGCAGCGGTTCTAGAAGAATTCCAATTTTTGCTATGAAGCATCGTTACAAAAAACCATTTTTATGCAACAATCGCGTCTAAAACTAAGAAAGTAACCGCGGCTAAAGATCAGCCACGCGGCAAATAATAACGAAAACCGTGGCTAAAGATCCACCCAGGATAACACCGCTTTAAAAGATCATCAAACCGCTACTAATACAAATATTTAATTAATATTACTGTTCACTCGTAATGATTACGGTTGATAAATAATATGTCTTTGCATCTTTGCATTTCACTTGGTTAACTTACACAACTTGTCAACTTTGATGGCTTTTTCTCTATGATTAGAGCTTGAAAAAATGTTTGAATTACGATGTTGGCTTAAACTTCTAATTGGATGGGTAATTAGAATGAGACCTTTTGGCAGTACCCTATAAACATCTTTGTTTAAGTGTTTAACAATCAGTTTGTTATATCTCATAGTCTTAACATGCGACCCTTGTTGCAAAAGTCTGTCTTCAAGGCCAAGTACTCGCTTCAAGGAGTTGTTTCATGGCCGAATGCTTCCCGAGTATTCCCCAAGTACTCCTCGCCTAAGCCGAGTATTCCTCGATTACTCGCTCCAATAAGTTATTTCGACCTGAGAGTGTCTAGCGACTTTTGTAACCTTCTATGTGACCATGACAATTTACTTTGACAAACTATACTTTGATATCTGAAGGCGTAAGGCCGATTATAAAATAAAAATAATAAAAAAATAATAATCATCATGATATGATGTTGGACAAATATTTATACACATACGCACTTATATGCGTGTAAAAAGGAGCAACGAAAGAAAGGAAATATATGTATATATGTGTGAGAAACGGTTATGGTGGGCCCGACAAGAAGGAGACAATCCTCAATAGTCCGTAACAAACTGATACGGGGACCCACCGTCTCCTATATCTCAATGAATGAAAGAGGAAAGAACCCCATTCATTGATGCATCACATTCAACACACACACACAAAGAAGACCTGATACCATCTCATCTGTACCGGAGAAAGTACTTTACCATTGCTTTGCTCAGCCAGGGATGATGTCATAAAGATTAGTTAATCGGAAGTTGACAAAGAAGATTCCGGTCAATACATCTTCATTGGCGCCATCCGTGGGACCCGCAGGGTCACCTCCGTCATCATCCTGAGCGAATCCTAAGAAGCATGAGCAATTCCGGTAGCCAGCCATTTTCCTTTACGTTCGTTCCTCCTCCTCATCAAACGACTGTGGCAACGGTGGTACATACCGGGACGCCCGCGAAATCTGCGGCAATGAGAGCAGATGGTGAGGAGGCTAGCGTTTCCTCCTCCGACCACACAGCCCCAAGATCTCCCCTCACAACTACTGTTACCACCTCGCCAATGAACATTCCGCCATCAGGAGGAGGGGTGATAAGAGCTCCGTCTGCTCCTTATGGTATGTCTGTATCTCTTCCTCCTCCTTTTTATCCTTACTACCTTGACGCCCTTGCTACCTCCATTTAGCAACTTCTCCCCTCAAACCCCTGTTTATACTAGCACCGTGGTTACGCCGACTCATTCTAACACCATGGTCCCCTTCCCCATACAGGGTGACGAACTCTTTGCCGAGATTATCATCGGGGGTTGCAATTCCTTTCGTCACGGGAGGAATGCATTCAGACACTCCGGTCACACCATACCCCCAGTATATCCCCACCCCGTCGATTTCGCCATTTCACTCAGTTTTATCCACACCAGTAGGATCGATGTCCCATGAAGCGATTCTAGATAACCTGAGAACTCAGTTACAGTTCACAGGTATACCAGCACCCCAAATAACTAACCAGAATGATACAAGCACCTCCTTTTACCTTTCTGCTAATCCACATAATTATTCTCCTTCCTTGGATTACAATCGGCCATATAAGCCACCGGAATTATTAATAAAATCCAAGTTTATAGCACCTATAGCTTTGGCAGAATTCCAACGGAAACTAAAAATGCCCACCAACGTAGGAAAGTATGATGGGCTCTCTGACCCAGAAGATCATTATAATGTATTTGTCAGCGCAGGAGGAGTTGAACAATAGACCATGCCCGCATGGTGCCACATGTTTGTCCAGACCTTTGTGGGAGCTGCATGTATATGGTTTGATAGCTTGCCGGCGGGGAGTATAACAAGTTTTTAAGATCTGGCAGTCAAGTTCAAATTGCATTTTAGCCAGCAACGCAGACATACTCGAGACAAAACAAAAGTTCTAAATCTTCGGAGGGGTCCAAACGAAACGGTGGAAGAATTTATAGTTAGATATAATTTAGAAAGTCTCCAAATAAATGGAACTACCGAAGCTTTGAAAGTAGTAGGGTTCATTCACGGGGTCAGGGATAAACATTTGATTCGAAAGTTGCATGGAGTGAATGGTACTCCAGAAGACATGAATGCTTTGATGACCATTGCCAAAGGCTATGTACAACAGGAAAAGTCTGTGACAGTGAGCGCGGATTGGGAGAATCGAAAGAGCGAGAAAAAGATGACAAGTGTCCCCGCGCAACCCGGCTACACGGGTCGGAAAGGTTTCGTAGAAGCCAGTGCAAGGTCTACACCATTCCGACGAGAAACAGGAAGATTCGCACTGTACACCCCCCGTGAAGTGTCCAACGTAGCTCGAAAGCAGGAGGAGAAGCAGGAGACGTATCCCACTCTTACCAAGATCCCAGGGAAAATTTGGCGAACATTGTGATTATCACCGGGTGCATGGTCATGACACTGACGATTGTTGGCACTTGAAGAAACAGATAGAAAAGTTCATTTCCAATGGAGACTTGAAACACCTCAAGGAGTCGAAGAAAAGGGAGAAAATGTCAAAAGCGGAAGAGAAAGCAGAAGGCAAAACGGTCCATGAAATATTTGTTACGGAAACTCAGGTAGTAAAGCCTAAGGATACTGCCAAAAGACGTGCAGATATCTTAGAAGCGTGGATGTGTACACCGTTGCTCATGCCAGCCTGTGATGGTTGTTATAGTACAAGTTCTTTGAACATAACCGCTATGGTGGGAAGATACAAGATGTATCGGATCTTTATTGATACAGGTAGTTCATCAGATATTTTATATGAGCATGCGTTTAGAAGGATGTCCTGGGAAGATCAACAATTGATGGAAAGAGTGGATTACCCCGTAATGGGTTTCTCGGGTGAAATGGCATGGGCAAGATTAACTTGCCATTAACCATAGGAGAAGGAAAGAAACAACGAAGGGTGCACTTGAAATTTTTAATAATTAAGGAGGAAACAAAACATAACATTATCCTGGGAAGAGTAGCGCTGGGTTTATTAGCGGCATGGGTATCCACGGCGCAGGGTATGATGGTTTTCCCCACCCCGGGGGGGCAAATGTGTATTAAGGCAGAAGAACAATGTTCCACAGCAGAAAAATGGGCGCCCGCCATGCCCAAAGAGGTACGATTAATGGCGAATGAAAAGTGGGTTCTCAATCCTAATTATCCCGAGCAAGTGGTTACTTTGGGAAAAGAGTTGTCCGAAAATGTGCGCCACCACTTAAAAGGCCTTCTAAGGGAATACGCGGATGTTTTCGCTTTCCAACATTCGGATATGACAGGAATACCCCGAGAAGTTATAGAACATCAATTAAAGATTCATCCCAACAAAAAACCGATAGTCCAGAAAAAGAAGTATGGGAAGTGAAAGGCGGGAAGCAGTTGTAAAGGAGGTAAAGAAATTGGTGAAGGCGGGGATCCTAAGGGAAACCAAACACCAAACCTGGGTAGCTAATCCGGTAATGGTGCAGAAATCTGACGGAACCTGGAGAATGTGTATAGATTATAAAGACTTGAATAAAGCTTGCCCAAAAGACAACTATCCTTACCAGAAATCGACTTGAAGGTGGACTCTCTGGTAGAATTCCCGGTAAAATGCTTTCTAGACGCTTACAAAGGATATCATCAGGTTCAGATGTCGGAAGAAGATGAAAATAAGACGGCTTTTCACACCGATATAGGCATTTTCTGTTACAGAAAGATGCCTTTCGGATTAAAGAATGCGGGGCCACATACCAACGAACGATGGATATGGTGTTCAAAGACCAAATTGGAAAGAACGTGGAAGTATATGTTGATGATTTGGTGATCAAAAGTCGGGGAGAGAAAATAATGCTGGCAGATGTGACGGAGACAATGATCCAATTGCGCAAGTATAATATTAAACTAAACCCAGTTAAATGTTCATTTGGAGTTATGGAAGGAAAGTTTCTAGGCGTGGTCGTCACGAAGGAGGGATTCAAAGCCAATCCAGAAAAGGTAGAAGCGATTCGAAGTATGGCTCCGCCCAGGTCAGTAAAAGAAGTTCAAACTTTATAAGGAAGACTAGTGGCGATCAACAGGTTCTTGTCAAAACATGCCAAAAATCCTTGCCGGTCATAGCGACCCTGAAAAAAGAAATTGGAAAAGAGTTTCAATGGACTGAAGAAGCAGACCAAGCTTTTCAGGCCCTCAAGAAGTGTCTTGAAGAATTGCCCGCGTTAACTGCACCGCGCCAAGGAGAAGTTTTACAGTTGTATTTATCTGCCGCTGATAAGGCGGTCTGCTCAGTTTATTGGTTGAAAGAGATGGTGTCCAAACCCCGGTGTACTACGTCAGTAGAGTACTCACCCCTAGAGATAAATTACACTATGTTGGAAAAATTGGTGTTAGCATTGGTTCATTCTTCAAGACGATTGAGGAGGTATTTCCAAGCCCATCAAGTGAAAGTGATAACGGCACATCCCCTACAACAGATACTCAAACGCCCAGAGGTTTCGGGAAGACTAGCTAAATGGGCCATAGAAGTAGGTGTGTTTGATCTCATATATAAGCCAAGAACGACCATTAAAGCACAAGTCATAGCAGATTTCTTAGCAGAAATACCCCAAGAATGTGAACAGGAAATGGAAGAAGGAAAAGGCGGAGAAACACAAGGAATTTGGGAGATTTACACAGATGGGGCTTCTAATGTGGAAGGAGCAGGGGTAAGCGTGATGATAGTAAGCCCCCAAGGGAAAGAAAAAGCACGAGCCCTGAAGTTAAAATTTAAAGCTTCTAACAACGAAGCGGAATATGAAGCTTTGATTGCGGGACTGCAATCGGTTTTCTTGGAAAATGCGAGAAGGGTAGTGGCGCACGTGGATTCCCTTTTAGTTTCAAATCAAATTAATGGGGTGTATGAAATCAAGGAAGAACGTATGAAACAATATGTACAAGTGGCTAAATTCGAAAGTTGTGTTGTGATACACGTTCCAAGAAGCCAGAACAAAAAAGCTGATGCGCTGAGTAAGCTGGCGTCGAGCTTCGCAGACCCGGTTAAGGAAATCTCGGTGGAAGAAGTGCTGGCACCAACTACCGAGGTGAAAATGATTAATGCGATACAAGAAGAGAGGGAAAATTGGATGAAACCTATGGTTGATTATCTAAGGGAATGAAAGCTTCCGGAGAGTAAGGCATTGGCGCACAAACTGCGGTGCAAAGCCCAACATTATGAAATACAAGGGGGTGATCTATATAGAAAAACTTTCTTAGGACCTCTATTAAAATGTGTAGACTTGGAAGAAGCTAATTACTTAGTTAGAGAATGTAACAACCGGTTTTTAATAATGAATGTATTGTGAATAATGGTTAATCAAACGATTGTGGTTGTTGTGATTTGAAAATATGTAAGAATTACGTGATTAATGGCAAGAGCACATTTGGTCGTGCTTGAAATCCACGAGGATTTAGTAACTTTTGTTATTGGGGATTGATAGTATGTGAAAAATGATGAACGTGGGCAAAAACCGTGCGCAAAACGGAGTTCGTATGCTCCCGGAATCGCGAAACGAAGTTAAAAATCAAAAATGATGACGCTGGTGACGTGGGGCGGTACGCCTGGCGGGATGCACCCAGTTGGGGCGATGCGCCCCAGGACCTATGTCGGTTTAAAAGGTTTTTAAAGATCAGATTTCATCGGAAGTATCATTTTTTATACTTTTTCGACCTGTTCTTCCTCCCAAACGAAGAACCACCAGTTTTAAGTCCAAAACCCTCAATTTAAAGGCTTCTGTTCATCCAGATCGCGCATAGGATCGTGTTTTCAAGTCCGATCGTTGTTTTAACCGTAGAAATCCGTCAGATCAGGTAACGGTTTGTTTTATCCTACTAGTTTAATATTGTGTGAATTAAATCTAGTTTTGATTGTAATAATATAATTATGGGTATTGATTATTGCCTAGTTGATAACTAGGGATTGTTAGAAACGAAGAACTTGATATTTTGACGGTGAAATCTTCGTTTTGAAGCCGGGATAATGTCCGGTTGTTATGAAACCCATATCATAGTGTGATAACTAGCAGGATGGGTTGAATATGATTCTAAATAAATTATGGATTATAATCCATAGATTAAATGATGATTTTGATGAATTGATGTTACCATTATTAATAGTTATGATCTAAAAATAAAAATTGAATAATAAAAGTGATTAAAGATCGTAACTAATATAATGAACATCAATTATTTGATAAATTGCCTGGGAAGGCATGAAATATGAATAAGTGTGATAATTGACTGAAACTTGCTAAATGTAGTAAGATAGAGTCAGTTATGTGATGAATTGACTTTGAGGAAGTCAAATCAGTCAAGTGTGTTAAACTTGATTGTATGTGCTATACGTGTTGAAACTAGTTGTATATATGTATTTTGCAACTAGGTGGTGGTAGTGGAAGTCAAACCACTAGTCATAGAGCAGGAAAGGAGCCTGCAATTGCTAATCTCTTATCTGATTAAGGTAAGTAATCCCACAACTATGACATCACATAATAAATATTGAAATTGTTGTTGAATAAATTATATAATAAATATGGCATCGGTGATAGGGGAATGTTGAATAATAAAAGTTCAACAACCTATGATAAATCCAATACCTTGGTAAATAATAGTGTGGGACTACTATGATGGAAGTACCGGTTGGGTGAACATCATAGTAATTTGATTGAATTATATATGACTCCACAATGGTGGATAGACAGAGGTGCTGTCAATTGTCTTAGATGGAAGTACCGGTGGGTGAACATCTTAAGACTTGAATTATATATGACTCCACAATGGTGGATAGACAGAGGTGCTGTCAATTGTCTTAGATGGAAGTACCGGTGGGTGAACATCTTAAGACTTGAATTATATATGACTCCACAATGGTGGATAGACAGAGGTGCTGTCAATTGTCTTAGATGGAAGTACCGGTTGGTGAACATCTTAAGACTTGAATTATTTATGACTCCACAATGGTGGATAGCCAGAGGTGCTGGCATTTGGCTATGGTGGAAGCACAGGAATGTGAACCCCATAGTGTAATATTGATTAAACTATTGTGAGCAATAATTGATGATTGGTAATGTGATATTTTATATTGTGAGAGTCAATTCGAATAGAAATGACTCAGTTGAATGTTGATTGTGAAAAATGTATTTTTACATTTTATTGTTGAGAAACCATTGGGGTTTACTTACTTAGTTCTTATGAACTAATGGGAATTATTGTGTGATGTTTGTAGGTCAAAAATGACGTACACGGCTGTAAGGATCGAGGTGGAGCAAGAATCGAACAAACAAACCTTGTTGCAAACGTTTGAAATTTTGGTTTAAACTTACTTATGTAAATAAGTATTGTAAAATGTGTGGCACGTTTACGTTTGCGTTAAACTTTGTTTAATATTATTAAATAAAGAAGGTCAAACAAGGTTTGAAAATGAAAAATTTGTTGGGACCAACTCTGATATTATTTTAAAAGGTTGAATAGTAACCGGGGGTTACAAAGCTGGTATCAGAGCATTGGTTTGAGGGATTCAAGTGTTAGAAATACACTTGAACTCAAATCTTATGCTCTTGATATGTGATTAAACGTTCGATTCCAGCCTCGATCATTAAGCCGGAGATATGAGGTTAGTATTTATGTATTGAATTGTATATGTACACATTGTTGTGTGTATGAATTGTGTGAACCGAACTTCTCAATTATGAAATGAAATGATGAAGTTAAGGGCCCGAATGTGTGATAAACATGTTATTATGCCTGGCCAGTATAATGAGATGCTTATGACATAACCGTTTCCTTAATTAAGTCAGATTGTATCATGATTTTGAATATTAGGTAAGGTGATTATGTACTATATAAGTACAAGATTGTTAAATATTGTGAATACATGAAACTGATTGTTTAATTATATGATTTCAGCCACGAATGGCTGAGGAACATACATCTGGTGTAAATAGCAGTGAGAAGGTGGAACTCACTGAAATTCAAATAATGGTGAAGGAAGAGGTGGCAAAGGCTTTTGAAGCTGCTTTGCCCACATATATTGATGAAATTAAGTCTTCCTTAAAAGAGTTCCTTCATCAAGAGTTGTCTGAATTTGAAACTGGAGTGGAGATGAAACAATCTTCTAAGACAACTACTTTTAAAGAATTTATGGCTTGTAAGCCAGCTGAGTTTAAAGGGGAGGTAGATCCCTTGATTAGCCAGCGTTGGATATCTGATATTGAAAGTACGTTTGAAACTAGTCATTGTAACCCGTCTGATGAGGTCATGTTCGCTGGAAATCAGTTGAAAGATCGTGCCAAAGATTGGTGGAATTGTTGAGGAAGGAAAAAGGCAGAGATGGAATAAAAGGGCTGACGTGGGCCCAGTTTAAAGAACTTTTCTTGAAGCGGTTTTGTCCTCAAGCTGCTATTGATCGTATTACTGAGGAATTTCTGCATCTACAGCAGAAAGATGAAAGTGTTGATACCATCACTGCAATTTTCTTCGACAAGGCTAAATTTTGTCCAGACCTCCTTCAGACTGAAAGGATGTGGATAAACCGGTATCATACTATGTTGAACACAAAGTACCGGGAATTTCTCACGCCTTCTAAGTGTGAGACACTTAATGATTTGATTAATTGTGCCCGGGAACGGGAATTGGAATTGAAACGACAAGAAGATCGCGGAGATAAACGAAAGGCTGAAACAGAAACAGGTTCGTCTAAAAAGGCAAAGTTTGCCAAATCGTTTAAAAAGCCCGTTTTTACTAAAACTTGTCCCAATTGTGGGAGGATGCACGCGGGGGAATGTCGTGCTAGGCCTGTTGTCTGTTACAAATGTGGGAAGCCGGGACATTTGGCAACCAAGTGTATGAGCTCTCCTAGTCTGTGCTATCATTGTTATAAGCCAGGACATAGGAGGAGTGAGTGCCCTGAACTTAAGAGGGCAGCACCGATTAGTGATGATAGCCGATCGTTTAAATCTCAAAGCTCTGGAAAGAAACCGGAAGCGCCCAAACCAAAAGGGAGAGCTTTCCAGATATCAGCAGAGGAGGCTAAAGTCACATCTGATGTGGTGACAGGTACCTTCTTTGTTAATTCAATACCTGCTTATGTGTTATTTGATTCTGGAGCCAATCGATCTTTTGTGTCTATAAAATTTGTGCATCATCCATCTTTTGTCTTAGAAAAGTTGCATGTACCGTTAGAAGTAGAGGTTGCTGATTCTAAGAGTTTTCGTGTGTTTGATATTTATCGAAACTGTAAGCTTACGATCAATAACGAGGATTATGTTGTTGATTTAATACCCATGGTATTGGGGGAGTTTGATGTTGTTATTGGAATGGATTGGCTATCTTCTTATAAAGCCAATATTCTTTGTAATCGCAAAGTTATACAATTGATAACCCCTAGTGGTTATGAATTGTCCATCCAAGGAGAAAAACGTGGAGGGGTTGTTTTGTGTTCATTGGTCAAGGCCATGAAGTATATGAATCATGGGGGCCAATCTTTCTTAGCTTATGTCATTGATGCTGAGAAAACAGTAAAGTGTTTGGAGGATGTCCCGATTGTTAGGGATTTTCCTGATGTCTTTCCGGATGATTTACCGGGAATCCCCTCTGATAGAGATGTTGAGTTTAGAATCGATCTTATTCCAGGGGCCAAGCCTATAGCAAAAGCTCCTTATCGTTTAGCACCGTCTGAATTGCAAGAGTTGATGACTCAATTGCAGGATCTTCTCGATAAAGGTTTTATTCGTCCAAGCATCTCGCCTTGGGGTGCTCCTGTTCTTTTTGTTAAAAAGAAGGACGGAAGTTTTCGCATGTGTATTGATTATCGAGAGCTTAATAAAGTGACGGTGAAAAACAAATATCCTTTGCCTCGGATCGATGATCTTTTTGATCAGTTACAAGGGGCTTCTTGGTTCTCTAAAATTGATCTTAGGTCGGGTTATCACCAAATTAAAGTTAAGGAAGAAGATATTCCTAAAACAGCGTTTCGAACCCGATATGGTCATTACGAATTTCTTGTCATGTCTTTTGGGCTGACTAATGCACCGGCTGCATTCATGGACTTGATGAATCGGGTATGTCGTCCCATGTTGGATCGATCTGTTATCGTTTTTATTGATGATATTCTTGTTTATTCCAAGAATGAAGGTGATCATGCGTGTCACTTACGGGAGGTACTTGAAACTCTCCGTAGAGAGAAGTTATATGCCAAATTTTCTAAATGTGCCTTTTGGTTGCATGAAGTCCAATTTCTTGGACATGTGATAAATGCAGATGGCATTCTTGTTGATCCTTCTAAAATTCAAGCGGTGGCCAATTGGAGTCTACCCAAAAATCCAACTGACGTCAGAAGTTTTCTTGGCTTAGCCGGTTATTATCGTAGATTTATTCAAGACTTTGCTAAGATTGCTTCATCTTTAACTAAACTTACAAGAAAAGATGTTAAGTTTGTGTGGGGTGATGACCAAGAGAAAGCATTTCAAGAGTTAAAGTCAAAATTAACTCAGGCACCGGTATTAACGTTACCAGATGGTCCTGATGATTTTGTGGTATATTCTGATGCTTCTTATCTTGGTCTGGGTTGTGTTCTTATGCAACGAGGCAAAGTGATTGCTTATGCCTCAAGGCAATTAAAAACCCATGAAATTAATTATCCTATTCATGATTTAGAACTTGCAGCAATCGTATTTGCCTTAAAAATTTGGAGGCATTATTTGTACGGTGTAAAGTGTACCATTTACACTGATCATAAGAGCTTGAAATATTTCTTCACTCAGAAGGAATTGAATATGAGGCAAAGACGATGGCTGGAATTACTCAAGGACTATGATTGTGAAATCCTTTATCATCCTGGTAAAGCGAATGTGGTGGCGGATGCCTTGAGTAGAAAAGAAGAATATGAACCAATCAAAGTGAAAGCTATGCAGCTTGTGATTACTTCAGGGCTAATTGAACAGATCAAGGAAGCCCAGACTGAAGCTTTAAAGGAAGAAAATTGGAAACGTGACAGGATTATAGGGCAAGCTCATAATCTTGATGAAGATAGTCGTGGTTTAAAGACTAGGTGGGGTCGAGTGTGGATACCTCCCACTTGTCCACTTAAGTCTGCATTGTTGGAAGAAGCGCACAAATCGAAGTACTCAATTCATCCTGGGGCTACTAAAATGTATCGTGACCTTCGGGTGAACTATTGGTGGCCAGGTATGAAACGAGATGTGGTTAAACATGTGTCGAAATGTTTGACTTGTATGCAGGTAAAAGCAGAGCACCAGAAACCTTATGGTAAGTTGCAACCATTGGAAATCCCAATGTGGAAATGGGAACATATCACAATGGACCTGATTACTAAACTTCCTAAAACAAGGAAGGGATGTGATACAATTTGGGTCATTGTGGATAGGTTGACTAAAAGTGCTCATTTCTTGCCCATTCGTGAGACCTATTCTTCTGATAAGATGGCAGAGATATATGTACGAGAAATTGTGTCTCGTCATGGTGTGCCTGTAACCATTATCTCTGATCGAGATACTCGATTTACTTCTCGATTTTGGAGAAATTTTCAGGAAGAATTAGGAACAAAATTGTTATTAAGCACGGCGTATCATCCTCAGACTGATGGACAAAGTGAAAGAACCATTCAGACCCTGGAGGATATGTTACGAGCGTGCATTATTGATTTTGGAGGTAGTTGGGATGATTACCTACCCTTGGCAGAGTTTTCGTATAATAATAGTTATCATTCCAGTATTGGAATGCCTCCTTATGAGATGCTCTATGGAAGGAAATGTCGAACTCCCGTTTGTTGGGGAGAGGTGGGGCAACGTGAACTTGCGCATAAAAAGGTAGTGAAAGCTACCAATGAACGGATAGATCAGATCCGTGCCCATCTGAAGGCGGCCCAAGACCGTCAGAAATCATACGCTGACAAGCGTAGAAGGCCCATTGAATTCCAGGTAGGAGATTTTGTGTTGTTAAAAGTCTCACCGTGGAAAGGTGTTATACGTTTTCGTAAGCGAGGAAAGTTAAGTCCACGCTTTATTGGACCATTTAAAATCATAGCTCGTGTTGGTGAAGTTGCTTATCGCTTAGAGCTACCAGAGGAGTTAAGTGGAATTCATAATACGTTCCATGTTTCTTACTTACGAAAATGTTTAGCAGATGAATCTGCATACGTACCACTGGAAGATATAGAAATTGATGACAAGTTGAATTATGTGGAAAAGCCAGTGGCAATACTTGACCGAAAAGTCAAGCAACTTAGAAATAAATCATTGAGCCAGGTGAAGGTTCAGTGGAAAAATAGAACCGGTTCTGAAATTACGTGGGAATCAGAAAATGAAATGAGAAAGTATTATCCTTTCCTTTTTGAGGTTTAATCGGTTTCGGGGACGAAACCTTTGTAAGGAGGGGAGATTTGTAACAACCGGTTTTTAATAATGAATGTATTGTGAATAATGGTTAATCAAACGATTGTGGTTGTTGTGATTTGAAAATATGTAAGAATTACGTCATTAATGGCAAGAGCACATTTGGTCGTGCTTGAAATCCACGAGGATTTAGTAACTTTTGTTATTGGGGATTGATAGTATGTGAAAAATGATGAACGTGGGCAAAAACCGTGCGCAAAACGGAGTTCGTATGCTCCCGGAATCGCGAAACGAAGTTAAAAATCAAAAATGATGACGCTGGTGACGTGGGGCGGTACGCCTGGCGGGATGCACCCAGTTGGGGCGATGCGCCCCAGGACCTATGTCGGTTTAAAAGGTTTTTAAAGATCAGATTTCATCGGAAGTATCATTTTTTATACTTTTTCGACCTGTTCTTCCTCCCAAACGAAGAACCACCAGTTTTAAGTCCAAAACCCTCAATTTAAAGGCTTCTGATCATCCAGATCGCGCATAGGATCGTGTTTTCAAGTCCGATCGTTGTTTTAACCGTAGAAATCCGTCAGATCAGGTAACGGTTTGTTTTATCCTACTAGTTTAATATTGTGTGAATTAAATCTAGTTTTGATTGTAATAATATAATTATGGGTATTGATTATTGCCTAGTTGATAACTAGGGATTGTTAGAAACGAAGAACTTGATATTTTGACGGTGAAATCTTCGTTTTGAAGCCGGGATAATGTCCGGTTGTTATGAAACCCATATCATAGTGTGATAACTAGCAGGATGGGTTGAATATGATTCTAAATAAATTATGGATTATAATCCATAGATTAAATGATGATTTTGATGAATTGATGTTACCATTATTAATAGTTATGATCTAAAAATAAAAATTGAATAATAAAAGTGATTAAAGATCGTAACTAATATAATGAACATCAATTATTTGATAAATTGCCTGGGAAGGCATGAAATATGAATAAGTGTGATAATTGACTGAAACTTGCTAAATGTAGTAAGATAGAGTCAGTTATGTGATGAATTGACTTTGAGGAAGTCAAATCAGTCAAGTGTGTTAAACTTGATTGTATGTGCTATACGTGTTGAAACTAGTTGTATATATGTATTTTGCAACTAGGTGGTGGTAGTGGAAGTCAAACCACTAGTCATAGAGCAGGAAAGGAGCCTGCAATTGCTAATCTCTTATCTGATTAAGGTAAGTAATCCCACAACTATGACATCACATAATAAATATTGAAATTGTTGTTGAATAAATTATATAATAAATATGGCATCGGTGATAGGGGAATGTTGAATAATAAAAGTTCAACAACCTATGATAAATCCAATACCTTGGTAAATAATAGTGTGGGACTACTATGATGGAAGTACCGGTTGGGTGAACATCATAGTAATTTGATTGAATTATATATGACTCCACAATGGTGGCATCGGCTGTAAGGATCGAGGTGGAGCAGGAATCGAACAAACAAACCTTGTTGCAAACGTTTGAAATTTTGGTTTAAACTTACTTATGTAAATAAGTATTGTAAAATGTGTGGCACGTTTACGTTTGCGTTAAACTTTGTTTAATATTATTAAATAAAGAAGGTCAAACAAGGTTTGAAAATGAAAAATTTGCTGGGACCAACTCTGATATTATTTTAAAAGGTTGAATAGTAACCGGGGGTTACAGAGAAGTCCATGCGGGCATCTGCGGGATCCACGCAGGGCCAAGGTCGGTGGTAGCCAAATTAACCAATGCCGGGTATTATTGGCCCGGTATGCACCTTAGTGCAGTTGAGGAGATAAAGAAATGTCAAGCTTGTCAAAAACACGCACCTTTTCTAACCCGCCCGAAGAATGAGCTGATACAGGTGACATCGGCATGGCCCTTCCAAAAATGGGCTATTGACTTGGTGGGACCCTTCCCCTAAGGACAAGGAGGAGTAAAATTTTTAGTGGTGGCGGTAGAATATTTCACCAAGTGGGTCGAAGCGAAGCCGTTGGCCAGAATCACAGCTAAGCAAATAAAGAAGTTTGTATGGGAACACATAGTTTGTCGGTTTGGATTGCCTTTGTACCTTGTCAGCGACAATGGAACCCAATTTGCTGATAAACTGTTCCAGCAAGGGTGCGAGGAGCTGAAGATAAAGCAAGTTTTCAGCTCAGTGGCGCATCCTCAAAGTAATGGGCAAGTGGAAAGGGTCAACGGGAGTCTGGTGGAAGGGCTGAAGAAGAGATTGGAGAAAAATGGACCCTCATGGGCGGATGAATTACCAAGCGTATTGTGGGCCTATAGAACGATGCCAAAGACTAGTAACGGAGAGTCACCTTTCCGATTAACCTACGGGTCTGAGGCAATGATACCAGCGGAAATAGGATCCCCCTCTCAAAGGGTGACGAGCGTGGGTATGATCGATAATGACGGTGGCCTCAGAAGGAATTTAGAGGCATTGGAGGAAAGAAGGGAGCGGGCTGCCTTGGAAGAGGAAAGGTACAAAAGGCAATTAGAAAAGAATTACAACAAGAAGGTCCATCCTGTCTCATTCAAGAAAGGAGAATACGTGTGGGGGAATAACAAGGCTAGTAAAGCAGGAGATCAAGGCAAAATGGGACCAAATTGGGAGGGGCCTTATGTAATTAATGAAGTATTGGGAAAAGGGGCGTATAGCTTAATGCTGATGGATGGACGTAATGTGCCCAGGACGTGGAATGGAGCACAATTAAAGAAATGCTATATGTAACTTGATGAGGCAAGTTGAACTCGTTTTTATTATTATTATGATGAATTAATATATATGAGCAGCTGTTATATAATAGCGTGACTGTTTTTATGCCTTGAATCAAGTTATGGTGAAAATAATTCACATGTTGACAATAATAAGCCCTGTTTTAACGGGTACATATTGATATATTAATATATTCATATGCGTGAACATCCCCGAAAGGTTTATCTCGTCAAAAGACATAATTTACGTGCATTAGCGTAGAAGACCCTCAAAAGGTCCTTTACCCTCAAAAGGTACATTTACGCGCGTAGGCGCGGAAGATACTTAAAAGGTCTCGTACCCTCAAAAGGTACATTAATGTGCATTAGCGCAGAAGACCCTCAAAAGGTCTTGTACCCTCGAAAGGTACACTCACGCGCATTAGCGCGGAAGACCCTCAAAAGGTCCTGTACATTTACACGCATTAGCGCAGAAGACCCTCAAAAGGTCATGTACCCTCAAAAGGTACATTAATGTGCATTAGCGCAGAAGACCCTCAAAAGGTCTTGTACCCTCGAAAGGTACACTCACGCGCATTAGCGCGGAAGACCCTCAAAAGGTCCTGTACATTTACACGCATTAGCGCAGAAGACCCTCAAAAGGTCCTGTACCATCAAAAGGTACATTAATGTGCATTAGCGCAGAAGACCCTCAAAAGGTCTCGTACCCTCAAAAGGTACACTCATGCGCATTAGCGCGGAAGACCCTCCAAAGGTCATGTACATTTATGCACATTAGCGCAGAATACCTTCAAAAGGTCCTGTCCCCTCAAAAGGTACATTTACGCGCATTAGCGCGGAAGACCCTCAAAAGGTCCCGTACCCTCAAAAGGTACGTGTAGATGCATAAACGTAAAAGACCCTCAAATGGTCTCACTTCCCCCAAGGGGAACATATATATACACCCCTCATGGTAACTTAACTATATAATCGTAAACATATAAAAAGTCCTTGCATGTACAAAAGGTACTTCGTTCATATAACCATTAGCAAGATGAAGCCCTAGGAAGTCCTTATGATCGGTAATGAGATCTTTATGTTACGAGACAAAGCTCAAAGTTATGAATGTTAATTTATCGAAAAGATTCAATACAATTGCAACAATCATATAGCCAAGAAAGACCCCTTACCAGGAAGGGCGTCAAATAAATTACATTAATAACAAAGGGAACCTCCCGCAGAGATCCCTAACTCCTTACATCAAAAACATAAACCCTAAACCATAATAAAAAAAAAATTTTACTGAAGTAGTGACATGGAGGAAGCTGAGGGATGACGACCGGCAGAAGGTGAACAAACCGGCGCCAGGGAGCCATGAGACTCCTATTCTTCATAGGTGCGATAGGGGATGACATGTGATAATAAACCTTTGAATCCTTAGAAAAGGATTGGAGGAATTTACACAATGGCATCCCCAGGTCGTCCTCACATGAAGAAGATATTTGACATGCTATTATAAACCTTTGGTTTATGCTGAAAGGACTTGCTGAACCAAGCCCTTCCATTGCTGTCGGAAGAAGGCTAAGAGCCTTAAGAGCTCTGAGTCTGACATGTGATAATAACCTTCTAGAGCCTTCAAAGCCTTCTAAGGCACAAAAACAAGAAAACAACACTGAAGAACCAAGGATTCCCATGGAGAGAAAAATAACTCTTCATGGAAAAAGGAAGTGGGAAAAGTAATTTAAGGATGGGATGTCCTTAAGGATGGAGTGTCCAATTTATAGAGGGAAAAAGCCTGCAAACAAATCTCCAAGAAAATCTGGAGGAAAAGACTACACGCTAGTCAGATGTAAATGTAAGGGCCCACTAAGGACAACAGTGATAAGCGAAGAATTGAGTTGCTCAGTTGATAAGACAAGACAACTTTAACATATAATAAATAAACATAAAGGAAGATCAATCCAAAAAACACCCATGCCATTTCCCATTATACTCAAAAAAAGGGAAGTACAATTCATAAGTAAAATTACAATTCATAAGGGATAATTTTTAACAAAATAACAAGCTACACAAAATACACCCAATTGATGGCGCGGCCTTTACAATCAGTGCTACCCACTAAGAGAAACCTGCTCGCTGTTTTTCGAAGCATTTGGAGTATCTGCAGCCTTGAGGAGCTCTTTGAGACCGTCCAAATTGTCAGCGGAAGCTGTGGAGATGATATCATTAAGTATAGGAACATTAGGATCTCCTAATTCCTCATAAGCAGAACCCAATAAATCCACAGCGGGCAAAGAAAGGATTTGACAATCATCTAAACTCTGACCACCTTGAGACAAAGCATATCCTTCCCCAATACCTTGTTGTCGACTTATCAAATCTGAGGAAGATGTGATCTTATCAATGATATGCAAATAAGGGCCGCTTAAACGCAAGGGATCAAAGGACCTAGGAATCCCCTGTTGGATGAGCCATTCCTTCTCAGCCTTTAAGAGCGCGTGGGAGGCCTCGGAAGACTTCAAATCCTCTTTTACGGTTCACAGTTCTAACTCCATTATCCGCAAGGAGTCTGACAAATCATTATTTTTTCGGCGGAGATCTTTATTATCCTCATTACGCTGAACGAGACGTTTATGAGTTTCAAGCCTTAAAGCGGTGAATTGTTCTCTTTCTTGAAGCAAAGTAGCAGACAAGTTGTTAATTTTGGTCTCTTTTTCCTCCAAAAGATCCTGAAGCTTAAGATAATTTCCGCGGTCAGCACGCAAATCCATAACCTGGCGGCGGAGAGCAGCCAACTCTGATTTGTCCGTCTCATTCTCTTGGCGTAGCTTAAATAGTTTAGTCAAAGTATCACCATGCTCTACACTCAACCTCTTCATTTCCGCATCCAAAAGTTCAGATCGGCGGCCCAATTCGGGTACACAAGCAACCAGAGAACTCAAGGAATGAGCTAGATGGTCTCCAAGATCCTGCAAAGGGAGTTTTTGTGTCCGCTCAGCTTCCGCGAAAGGAATCCCTCGAAAAAGGAGCTCACGACATAAGGAAAGAACATTCAAAATGGAACCGTGCTTGAGACTCCAATTGGGAACAAAAGGAGCGGCAGGATTGAATCCATGGACATATCGAGAGTGAGAATGAGGGGGAAATTCAGAAGAAGGCAAGGACGAAGGAACATTTGAAGGGGAGGATACTATAATAGGGGGCGAATCTCGGGAGGTAACAATGGAAGAAGAATAAGTGGAGACAGAAGAGTCCAGGAGGGACGCGGGTAAAGTAATAGGGGGTAGAGAAGATAAAGAAGTGGTAGAGGACAAGGGAAAACAAACGCAACAAGAGGATGGAAAGACACTCACATGGGGAATAGAAGAGGAGGTCTCGGGCGGAGTTAAGTTGACCGGGGTAGAAGAAGGCGACTCTTTAAGTTTCTTAAGAGAAGGAGAGGGTGGAAGATCCGCTCCTGTAAAAGAAAAGAGAAAAGATATCAGTCAAATTTCTCCAACCAAATAAAATGTGAAAACGGAGACAATAATAAAACATGAAGAAAATAATACACATACCCACGCGCTTCCGAGTATACTTATTCAGCATAACAGAAGACAATTTTTTGGCCCGAAGCTGGGAGGCCGAAAGTTGGGGAGAAATAGAGGACTCCGAGATCGCAATAGATGAAGGAGTGGGAGATGCCAAAGAAGCCAGAAGGTGGCCCGCGTATGAAACAATCGACTCAGAAGGGGTCACAGCGGGCGCGGAGGAAGCTAAAAGTGAATCTTGGGGTGAGTGATTTGGCTGACAGAGGTTATAACAGGCGCCAGAGAAACCTGGGGCAAGTCCGCGGATGTAACAGCTTGGCTAGGGGGGGTCATAGTGAAACCCAAAGAGGCCAGAGGAAGGACCGCGAAGACTGTAGGAGTTGGGGAAAGACCCTGAGAAACTAGGGGTTCACCTGCAGTTGAAGAAACAATATCAATAAACCTGGGGGCTGAACTTTTAGAGGAAAAAGGGGGATATACCAGAAGCAATCATATGGGTAACGTAGCTCTTGGACGCAGTTGAAACCAAAGGTGTGTTGACCGAACTCAAATCAACATAAGAAGACAGCTTACGAGAAACCAGGGGGGTGGATGGAGTAGACCTGCCAATTGAAACCATGGGTGAGAATGAACTAGTAGATCTGGGAGGTGTATCAGCGGGTTTCGAGGAAGCAGGTCCCTGGGAAAAACTAGAAGGTGATAGCTGAAAAAGCAAGAATAACAAACACATAATAAGTAAAAATAATAAGGGAAACAATACTCCTCTAAGGGGGAAGAAATAACCTGTAACGAAGAACTGCCCATTAGATCCTTCCCTTGCGTACCCTCTGTGAGGGAAAAACCACATAACGCGCACAAAAGCGGAGAAAGGGAACTTCGTGGGGCTTTAAAGGCTGCTCCCGAGGAACCAGAAGCCCACGGCGAGTATCGGATAATACTTCAAAATAATAACCCTCTTCTAATAAAAGATAAAATTACGATTAAAAGATAGAAAAAGGGAAGATAAAGCGATCACATAAGAAGAGAGAGATAAAAGGCATACTTCCATCTTTATTAAGGTACACCGGCTTGGTGGAAGGTGAGTCCCAGAAACGGCTTATCCCAGTGGCTACTAGAGCGTGTTCAGGGATGGGCTGGATATCTGTAGGATGCTTGCAGAGCCATTTATACAATCTTGAATTCACATATTCACTCTCGTCAGGGATGGGATCAACGATAGGATCCAAAGGGGATCGCCATTGCATTATACCGGGAAAAACTCTCTCATCAATATAGAAAAACTTATTCCTCCAATTTTTATCCTTTGAACTAGATGGTACTTTATGAATCATAGAAGAACCTCCTCTTTTATCAAAGGAATACCAATCGTCTTTCTTCACCAGCTTGAAGAATACTCGGAAAAGAAGAGGAGTAACATCCTCCTGAATACTGCGCAAAACGAACTCATGGTAAAGTCGAATCAACCCTAGGGGACTCATCTGAGATATATGAACCCCATACCTTTCTAACATCTGTAAGCAAAACTTGCTCACCGGTAAACGGAAGTGAGAGAATCGGAAAAAGTCGGCATATAAGCATACCTTGCCGGGAGGAGCATTTAAGGCTGTTTGCCCTGGGCCGGGGAGCTCGAGATGCCATAAGGGCGATATTCGAAATTCCCCCAAAAACTCCTCAAAGTCGGAGGATACCCAGTTTATCTCATGATTCGACACCGATAGCAAACTCTTGGAAGAGGTCGCCACAACATTTTTAGATGATTTCGCGGATTTAGGAGCCATGGAGGTGAAACGAAAAAAGGAGCGTACAAATAGGAAGGAAGTTCTGAGAAAGAAAAAGGGGATAAAACCTCCGCAATTGCGAATGCATATATATACTTTGGGGAGAAGAACAATAAATTTAACTTTTGAAATTTTCTGGAAAGGCGGGATATTGAAGGGGGAAAACTCCCAAACGCCGCCGACGGTTATAAAAGAAAGGAATGAAAAAGACAGTCGTCTAATCATTGTCACTGAGAATTCATCAATTCCCTACGTAAAAAAAAGAGACATGTGTAAGCAACTCATAGATCCCTGATGATTTTAAGAAAAATCACCGGTCTGGGGGAACTTGAAGGCGTAAGGCCGATTATAAAATAAAAATAATAAAAAAATAATAATCATCATGATATGATGTTGGACAAATATTTACACACATTCATTAATATATATATATATATATATTTATACACATACGCACTTATATGCGTGTAAAAAGGAGCAACGAAAGAAAGGAAATATATGTATATATGTGTGAGAAACGGTTATGATGGGCCCGACAAGAAGGAGACAATTCTCAATAGTCCGTAACAAACTGATACGGGGACCCACTGTCTCCTATATCTCAATGAATGAAAGAGGAAAGAACCCCATTCATTGTTGCATCACATTCAACACACACACAAAGAAGACCTGATACCATCTCATCTGTACCGGAGAAAATATTTTACCATTGCTTTGCTCAGCCAGGGATGATGGCATAAAGATTAGTTAATCGGAAGTTGACAAAGAAGATTCCGGTTAATACATCTTCAATATCAATACTTCATCTCACTCATACGTCGAGATGCAATATATCTTTCTTTATTCAACGAGCCTCTCGTTAGATTTCCATAACATTTATATACCCTTAATCGCAAGTGTCGGTGGCCTATGAATTCGATTACGTTATACTTTATATATTTTATGGTTGACTTGAGTCTCATATGTTGGTTTGGTTTGGTGGTAGGTTCTTCCGATTTTAACTTGGAGGTCGCCGGTTCGATTCTTCCACGGAGTATATTTTTTTTTCTTTCATTCGGCTGTTCCATGTGCCTCTTTTCTTTCCTTTTTCGTCTGTTTCCTCCATTTTGTTGTCTCTCTTCATAACTGCAGTACTGCACCTTCTACATTCTTCCTTTTTTTCTTCAAACTTTGTTTCCTCTTATAATCTTTCATTTTAGTTTCACTAGGCTTTCTCTACTCAATCCATGTGAGGATACCTTTTAGGCTTTTACATGCAATATTTCAAGGATAACCAACTTCCTAAATTATTGGTTTAAATTCTTCTTCAAGCTAATTAAAGAAGCGTGACAATCATCGGGTGCACATACAAGATCTCAATGAAAGTCAACATGTACTAATGTATTATCAATTTGTTTGCAGCAATAATTCACCTTTTTGTTGCTGCTAAAAAGAACAGTAATTTACCTTTATAATTACACCAAAATTAAAGGCAGAAGAACAAAATTTTCCTCATCCATTCTATTTTCCTCCTGAAATTTAGGTCAGATTTTTTTGAAGATGTTTATCTATAACATCCCCTGTAACTCAAGTAGATACAAGGCCTTTTCCTAAAACATATAGGCCTTTAATGCCATGTATATAAAGGTAATAGTATATATATGTATAACACAAAGTAAAAGGACTTTAAATTCTCGATTCTTAAACATGTCTAAGCTAAAAAATGTGCATAAAAGGATAATGAAAAGTTGTCAACTCCGGTATTCAAACCCACACCCTTATCATGTGAAAGAGATAATTTACCAGTGAAACTGCCAAACATACGAGCAGAAAATGAAAGTTAAAATATATATTAAATACTTTAGAGCGGAAAAGAATGTCGAAACCAACGACATTCACTTTTAAAATATATACAATTTGATAATATGTTTGAAAATAAACAAACCAAATAGTTGATAATTATAAAAAAAGGTTGTCAACTATCATAAGTCGAACACAATAACACACATTAAAAAAAATAGTTTAATATCATAATTACGTAATTGAAGTATAATCAAAAGAAAAAGAAAAAAGAATAGGAAACTAAATAAAAATGGCAACAGGATTCGAACCTGTGGATTACCCAGTTGACTTTAGCTTTGACTCTTCAGTTTTTCTTACATTGAATGATACCACCGACGTTACTAATTAAGAGAGATAGTCTAATTAATGATTCTTTGATTTGATTTAAAATAAGCGACATGATATTACATATTAAAAAAATTAGTTTGCTGATACATATAACTATATTATTGATTTGGTATACATGGGCGTCAAAAACCATTCATTCATTTTTCTTACGTTAAAACATGTTTTTGCTGATTTAACCTTAGTCTTTGAGTTTTTTAAGACTCTTTTCATATGGATGCATACGTTTTCACTATATTAAAAACGACTTTTTTTTTTCCTTTTTTCGAGATTAAAGTTGACTAAATTTTATTGTTATCTCCCTTTTATTACTTACGTACACTAATTTTCCCTGTGTCACGCGGTTTACCTCTCTCATATTAGCCATAAAACCAGTCAGTGAGGGACGCCTAATGATGGCGTTTATCATTTTTTTTCACACTAATTAATGTGCTCATATGAGTCTTAAAAAATTGGATTTATTTTTTATCAATAGTACAAGTTCAACTCTATTACTTATTGTGAATAGCGTCTGTAAGAATTTCTTAAAATAAGGCACACCAAACAAGTGGTAACTTTTTTGTTTTTCAACTACCTGAAAAATTCTTTTATTACTATTACTTACGTTTATTATCATAATTTACAAATCAATCACAAATCCGCCGCGAAGCGCGGCTACGACACCTAGTTGTCTACAATATTTGAGGACATAATACATATTAAGAATATTTTTATAGTTACATCTCTTTTTTTGTGCTCGCTTCATGTTCACAACTCTTTCATTTTTTTAATCTATCTTTTGAATATACTAAAAATAAAATAATAATAAGTGATCGAATAACATGTTGAGATGTGAATTAAAAGACGAAGATGTGACACAAGGTGGGAAAAAATAACGAAAAGTAAAATATAACTATAGAGATGATTTTAATCGAAAATTTTATTTTTAAATTAATATAAAGTTAGGGAATAGATAATTTGAAAACCACTTCTTAGTGTGAAAACCGTGAAAACTATGCAAAAATCATGTAAAAAAACGTATTTTTTTGTAAAATTTTTTAATAGGTTTGTAACACTATTGGACACATTTAAAAAAAAATCAAAAAAGCGCCGACTAAATATTTAAAAAAAAATATTTTATAAAACCACGTAAAACATACGTAACAAAACGTAGAAAAATTTGGGTCAGATTTGACGCAGCGTTATGTATGTTTTACATGGTTTTATAAAATATTTTTTTAAAAAATATTTGGTCGGCGCTTTTTTGATTTTTTTACAAAAATGTGCCCAATAGTGTTACAAAACCTGTAAAAAAATTAAAAAAATACGTTTTTTTACATGATTTTTGCATGGTTTTCACGGTTTTCGCACTAAGAAGTTGTTTTCAAATTATATATTTCCTATAAAGTTTTCCTTACCATAGAAAACATTTGAATTAATTATCTTTTATAAAAAAAGTTTATTAATAAAAATAATAAATAAATGGTATTTTTTTTAATTTATTTTACACTTTTTAAAAATTATCATCGTTCACATCTCACGAGCACGAATGCACATTTCTCAATAGTTTGTTTATGAAACCCAAAAATACAAAAAATAAAAACAAGCCCCTTTCAAACGGATAAATAAGAAGGGCATATTCGTCCTTTCAGAAGCATAACGTTATCTTACTTTCGGAACCCAAGATCATTCAAATTCTAAATCTCGTGTAATATACCCTTCTTGTCCCTTGCTACCGTCTATAGATACACATATCTGTATGTATATCTATACACCTACAAACACGCACATCTGTGTGTATAGCTTCTGGTTTTCTGCAACACAATCCCCAAAATCCTCGGCATTTGTGTGAACCTGAAGCCAAAATCACTTGTTCTCTGGAGAGAATTTTGGAAATGGAGGTGGAAATGGAGGATGATAGTAGCTGTGATCATGGTGATACGGCGGTTGAGTTTACGTTTACGGCAGTGGAAATCGATATCGATTACGAGTTTGATGCTGTGCGGTTTTTTGATTTTACGAGAACGGAGTCGATTGATGAAGCTCGTGAAGCGGAAATGTGGTTTGATTCGGTTGGAAGTTATCCGCCTTCACGTAAGCTGTTGAAATCTGTTTACATTGCTAATTTATGCTTCCCGTTTTTGATTCTGCATAGTTGTTATTGATTTTTTTTCGCTGATTATGTTACTGATGAAGTGTAGTATTTGCTGGAGATTGTTATTGATATGCTATCGATCGTTTTGCTAAACCTATTAGATTGAGGAAGGGCCAAATTTGATTGAAAATTTTGTAGTGTTATATGTATATGCGCTCTAATGTTGATTTTGAGGTCAATCAATAGATTTTTAGGTTTACATATGATAAACTTCATGAAAATTATTGATTTCTATATCTAATTCATGAAAATTTTAAGCATTGAAAATTGTTCAGGTTAGATGTGGTGAAGCATTTAGGTCAATTTTGTATTTGAAGTTCTAGTGTTGACCTTAAAAGTCAAAAACGAATCCCTTGATCTGCATTGAAGTGGTGTTGGTACTTGGTAGTTGGTACTTTATTGTAATGATAGTTTACAGAGATACACCCAAGGGGAAATGATGCTAATAATGGAAATTTTTGTGTAGTATTTTGTCAATGGTGTGTGTACTTCTGGCTCTGGCTCCAAGCTCCTGCACGTCAATGTTGATGTTATCTTTTATTTGTGGCACAATAAGTGGTCCTGCTAAAGCATCATGATTGGAATATGCAGTACATTTGCATGATGTGTTATGAGAAATGAAACCACAATAACAGCGATGATGGAATTATGGAATTAGAAACGAGAATTACACAGAACTAAGCAATCAATTACAAATGAAGATGATAGATTCCAGGGTTAGACCCTTCTCACTGCACAAGCAGGAGCCAATACAAATATCTAAACAATTATCTTTCCCCCCTCACTCAAAGGCCTCACCACTATTTATAACCCACTAACACATAACTAGACATTAATATTACCAAACTACCCTTATCTAGAATCTACCATTACTACAAACTATTACCAACATATTAATATAATTATGATCTCTATCATTACTCCCCCCTTATTTAAAAGTCTTGTCCTCAAGACTTGGGAGTTAACCATTGATCCTGCTTCCCGTGAATGAACTTTCCTTCCTGGTATTTGTGAGATGGCCCATGTCGATTACCCCAACACAAACAATTTCCTTTCTTCCTACGTCCTTTCCATTCCAAGCGCAGAAGATATCGAACTACTCGATGACGATGAAAAATATGTCCCAACTCAGGAGTAGAGTAGGCTCCTGATCAAAACAAACACGTATTCTCTGGTAGTGATGTGGACTGTTGGTCATAGTATTGAGTTGCACCACCCTGTTTGAGCATAAACTGACCCAATATGTTAGTAGCTTCAAAAGGCTCAAGTGGATCCCCACAACGAAAAACATAAATGTTGCTGGGATTAGGAAGAATCCTCTCTTCATCGTTCGTTGCCATGGCATCAGGAGTGGAATGTGTGTCCAACTTGAGGTTCGCCGTTTTAACTTCTCTCAGAGGTTCAAATTCCCTGAATTCAGGCAATGGAAGCTTTTGCAAATCCACAGAACCATCCTTGGAGCCGGAGGAGGTCTTGGAATCGAACAAAATAATGCCAGATAATCCCAATTGAGCCTCAACAAATTGTTTGTCCTGTTTCTTCATCCAAGCGAGAAGAGTTTTGTGAAGTTCAATTGAAACTGATCGCTCTTCCTGCAACAATTTGAGTGATGTTTTGATTTCTGCCACCTCATTCTAAAGTTGAAAGATCTGTTGTACATGAACATCTAATCGAGAGGTTAGATTAACCATGATTGATAAGGAAAACGTGAAGGATGAGTAAAATAGAATGACACGGTGTAGAATCGAACAAAATCGATGAAATTGAGTCCAATCAGAATTGAAATTGTAATCAACAGAAAGTGAAATTTAATCAATAGCAAATGATATGGAAATTGAAATTGAAATCGTGAATTGAAAGTGAAATTGACAGAACCTGAAATAAGCGATTACGCGAGGAGCGTAGCCGGAAAATCAACCTACAGTGAAATCAGCAGAAATTAGGGCCGACGGTTATGATTAGATCCAACAGTGATGAATTGGATATGAAATTGAAGGCGTAGACAGCAGGTTATCCGACAATTTGATCCAGCAGAGTTTCCATTGGAAAAAAATCACGAACACGGCCGGTCGACGGCAGGGTTGGACCATTGATGAGAAATGAAACCCAATAACAACGATGATGGAATATTGGAATTAGAAACGAGAATTACACAGAACTAAGCAATCGATTGCAAATGAAGATGATAGATTCCAGGGTTGCACCCTTCTCACTGCATAAGCAGGAGCCAATTTCTAAACAACTCCCCCCCCCCCCCCCCCCCCCCCCCCCAAAAAAAAAAAAAAAAACAAGCCTCACCACTATTTATAACCCACTAACACACATAACTATTACCAAACTACCCTTATCTAGAACCTACCATTACTACTAACTATTACTAACATATTAATATAACTATGATCTCTATCAATGTGTTACTGTCCCAATGCTATTTAGAGGTCTCCTCAATAATGGTTCTGTTTGCCATTAATTTGCATGTGCCTTTTTCACATTGTATAGTCTGATAGTAATTTGATTCACAGTAGTTAATTAAAGGCACACTAGGCCATAGTTGTCAGGACACAAATGTGGAGCTTTGAGCCTAGGTACAAGGTGCTCAAAAGTAATGGCTTTTTTAAGCAAGGGGCACGGTATAAAGTTACCTTTTGTAGGGTTTTAGACATGTTTTAAGCTTGTTCAGGGCTAGTTGACTGGTAATACGACATTTTCAGATTTTCCAGACTTGGAATTTCCAGAATTTTGCCTGAATCACATTTACAAAATTTTGCTTAAATCTCACCTGGACAGCCGCGAGTGGTTTTCTTGGACTATGCATCACCTAGGCTGCACCTAGTGCATACTTGTCAAAGGACCAAGGCACAAAGGATGAGCCTTTGGCCTAGGCACAAGATGCATAAAAGGCGAGGGACCAAAATAAGGAAGACGCATGGCATAAAGATACCATTTTTAGGGTTTTGAATATGTTTAAGGCTTGATTATGGCTACTTTAGGCTTCTAGGACATTTTTTTATAATTTCAAGCTAGATTGGCTGGAACTTGCAAAAGTTTGTCGAAATTTACTGGATGTGGCTAGAATGTTCATGAAAGCTGGCTAAAATCTTTATTGAAACCTTGCCCAAGGGCCCGGATGGCCTGAAGGTGTTTCCTTTGCGCCTCAACTCGCCCGTGAGCCTAGGCACACGTCCGGAGGGCTTTTGACAATGTAGCAATGTATCATGCCATACCGTAGTGGGTGCGATACACAATATCATAATGCAATCTTAAATTTATTTTTGTCTCCCATTCGCTTAGTCATGATAAATTTTACTTTGGAAAAGTAATTGATTTTTATTCTCAAATCCACCCGGAGTTATTACTGAATTACACCATTTTTACTACCTTATAAGTCATGGAAGAAATATGACTCTTTATTACTGAACATGGTATATTGTTTGATTCTGAATTTCTGATTCTTCTTTAGATTGAAGATTATTAATATAGCATAATTTTCTCCAAGACTTTTGTTTGATAATGTATCAATAAAACTATTTTTTGTAGCGAAAGTACATTCTTCTGTTAAAAGTTTTTGTAAGCATGACCTCAGTCTTTGCTAATGTGTGCACTTAATTTTGATTTCAGCATTTGCAGTCAGGTTACTTTCAAGAGGAAAAAACAAAAACGCCAACGATGCTACATTATCAAAAGGTTTTGATGATGCAATTCAGCTGGATAGTGCCTCTGATGTAATAAGAGCTGAACATTCTACAATGACTTTGGGCCACACTGGTATTAACTAGACTGCTTAACTACTTCTACTTAGGGCTGTAAACGAACCGAACGTTCAGTGAACAGTTCGTGAACCGTTCGGCGGGAAATTCGTTTATGTTCGTTCGTTTAATAAATGAATGAACACAAACAAGAAATTTTGTTCGTTTAGTTAAATGAACGAACATGAACAGAGGTCGTGTTCGTTCATTTGTGTTCGTGAATGTTCGGTAACATGTTCGTTTATGTTCGGTTAGGTTTATTTATTATATTTATGTATTAAATGTGTTGAATATTTTTAACTTTTTATTTTTAGTTTAATAACATAATATTAAGTTATTTTTAGTTTAATATTATAATATTTTAGTTTGTATCTTTATAAATGATTATCTCCAATGCCTGAGATCAAGATTGTTGATTTTTGTTGTTTAAATAATATGTGTTCGTTAGCGTTCGTGAACAAGCTAAATTCCTTAATGAACGAACACGAACAATAATTTTCGTTCGGTTAGCGTTCGTGAACAAGTTAAAAGTAAAACGAACGAACATGAACAAGGGCTCGTTCATGTTCGTTTACAACCCTACTTCTGCTTATTCCATCTTGCACTTGTTCACCTAGAGCATTATACAATTAAGTAGAAAATATGCTAAGCACATCATATTAATTTTATTGTATTCAAGGACCATCAATGGTTAGTCATAAATGCAGCTTATTTGTATCTAAGAGTTTTAGCTACCTATCCAGCATTTTAATATAAAATACAATATGTCAATTTACTTTTCTTTTTCTTTTTCTTTTTTTGTAACTGTGAGAATCTGTTATTAGAAAACTCACAGGATCCCCGATACCCTGCTAACCAACACAATCGGGTAAAACACAGGTTGCACTGGGCAGGTGGCCTTCAAAAGGGTTAAAGACAAAAAACTAATAGAAGCTGGATTCAAATCAGTGACTGCTAGAGGTACTCAAGGGCTTATCTCTGATGATGATGTGAATGGGGGAGTTCCTTTGGACTTGAAGAGTTACTGTCTACCAGAATTCCATAAGCAGCAGATAAATTGTAAATTTAAAACAAAATCACGTCAGAAATCGTCTTTTCCAAGGACCTCAACTTTAATGAAACCTACAGCATGTCAAATAGCAAAACAAAATAAGGATCGTTTAGTTGATCATTTCAGGTAATTTTGGTTAGATATTGACTCACAAAATGAAGATATTCATATAGTAGTTACCAACCTTCATAATCTCCTTTTTAAAATATATTATCATTGTGCATTAGATTTCAAAAATTGGGAAACAATTCTTCGATTGTTGAAAGTCAAGCTGCCAAAAGACAAAAGATAGAGGGTAGCCATTTGTGTAAGGTTAGAAATAATCTGTATTCCACAGGACTTTTATTCTTGTTTATGATTGTGCATAACATATCTATTACACTTGTTAATCAATCTAATCTAGCATTTCTAGAATCTTATCTCACTCTTGGTTTAATAGGTCACAGGCGTGAAGCAACAAACTAATTTTGTACACAAACCACCCAAAAGGGTAAATTGTTTAAATTCAGTGGTTCACTTGTTTTTTTAAACTCTTAAACTTATTTTTGGTGGTTTACAGGAAGGCGCTGTATACGGTAATTTAGGTCATGTTAAGTTACGAATCACCATCCCTAGACCTCCTGATCTTGCAACAGCTCAAAGGGCGCAAAGAATAAGGTTACATCCACATATTGCTAATTTAGTCATATGATTTGAAAATGAAACATAATTTTTTTAATGTCTTGTTTTAAGTACTTGATTGTTTTGGCTTCAGGAAAAAAAGTGATCATGGAAACGAGCATGTGGCATCAAGTGGTCCTGGGTTTCTTGCTCGTCCACTCAACCGAAAAGTTGTACTTAAATACAAGTTCTTTTTCTTGTTTTGGTTTTAAACAATCTTCAGGTTTTTATATTTATTTTTATATATCTTGTTGATCACCTGCAGATTTTTGAGCCCCCTTCAGTGTTGCACCAAAATAGCACTCCACAGTTACCAGAGTTTCAAGTAAGTTGTTGCTTTATAGTGTTTTCTCATAATAATAATAATAATAATTATTTTTGTAATAATCTAAATTAAAAAAAAAATGCCTGAGGCGTCTCAGGTAATGAGGCACACAAAAAAAATGGCTTGAGGCGCATGCATGAGGTGTCTCTTGTACATGGGCAGGTTTTTATCACTAGGAGATTGTACAAATTGCTTTTTAGGTTGTATATAGAGGTTATTTATTTCAAAATTTTGGGTGCATGATGATAGAAACCTATTGTAACTAAATAATATTATGTAAATACCTTAGCACCTCACATACAGATTGTATGTGCCTTTGCCTTGGCTCCAGGGACCCTATTGCCTCGGTGAACTTCACACATTTTAGAATTGATGCAACTAAAGATTTACATTATGAATTATATTGATACTTGTTACCAGGAATTTAACTTGAAGACAGCAGAAAGGGCTGTACAAACTACCACTGACGTACCATCAGTTTCGGCATGTTGCAACAATTTGAAGGTTATAAATCAAAAAATTACATACCAAATTTTGTAATTTTCTTTTATCTATATTAAAATTTTAATATTTTTCAGGCATCAAAGAAGACTAGTCTTGCCTTTGGCACAGAAAGTAGCAGTAGAGATTTTAAAGGGTATGTTGTAATGTTAAGTTTGATTTTTTTTCAAATGATGATATATATGTATATAAATCGTCCTAAATGTCAGCCTAACTTCTCATGTTTGACATATATCTTATGCATTTTCTCCCTTGATTTTGTACATGCTTAATTATCAGAGGTGTACATAAACCAATGAAACAAGCAAAACTTGAGGATTGTGAAACAATTCACAGATTCAAAGCCCTACCCCTGAACAAGAAGGTATTGTTTTAGCAGTCACGAATAAACTTAATTTCTTTATAGTAAAAAATAGTATAACTTGGTTGCATGCTTTTATAAAATGCAGATATTTTCAAGCAAAGGAGGTCTAGGAGTTTTTAGAAGTAGCAAGAGGGAGACCACAGTAACCATGGCAAATTTCTACTATTTTCTTCCTTAATAATACCATATAACGTCATAAATTATTAAAACATTATATTTTCTTTTCTTTCACCACAGGCGTTCAATTTTGAAACCGAAAAGCGATCTCAACATGCGCCTCCAGTTGATCTTTTTAAAAAGGTGTGTTTATCACGGCCATCTTAATTTTTCTTAGAATAACAAACACATACTCTCTAAAGTCTAAACGATCTCAACATGCTCCATCTATATACACCATATGCATATTTTTTTTTAATGACTGTGCGAATCTACTTATTTGATAAACCTATATCATGGGGCACCGTTACATTGGGTTAAATCACTCACTTTCCTTGCATGTTTTGTAGCTCTCGTTAGCATCAGAATCTGGTTCTCGGTTGTCTAGGCGTCCCTTGATATTCCCTAAGGTTATTCATAGTCCCTCACTGTGACATTAAATATTGCATTTTTAATACTTTTACCGACTTACATATTATGTTGGCACAAGGATTCAAAAGAAAATAGAGGATGCTCTGTTCAACAACAAAGTGAGGTAAGCACACACCAAAACCAGGATCAAAACAGGTTCATTTTGCCAACATGATCACCGACAACGATCCCTTAACAATTATCAGGTAAACACGAGACATTTTTTTGTGTTTTTAGTTTTTATCAATTTATACATTTTGGATTTGCGTAATTGATTTGGAACAGGAATTTGGGAACCCACTGAAGAGGCTAAACCAAGAAACCACGTAAATTGGAATGAATGTCGGGGCACTTTTCGATCTAGTAAATCTTGTTACCGACTATGCCATACGACCTTTTAACTTGATTAAACACCGCGAAAACTAAAGTTGTACAGCTCCTTAGTTGTGTTTGGGTAACCATTTTGAAGCTGGTAAAATGCACAGCTTATTACCTTGGGTTAACACCTTCAAGCTCAAGGGGTATGAAGCAGGAAACAAGTGGAAGTTGAATTTTAACAAGAGACCTCTGCTAGTGTTAGAAAGAAATCTTTCTAAATCATACGTATGTTTGCCATAAAGTCACCTGTTCATGTTGGTTATTTTTTGTATCACAACTAGTGGGTTTACCCGCGCGTTGCGCCGGAAATTTTGTTACGATTGCAAATTTCAGAATGAATACATGATCTCATATATAAAAATTCATATATAAAAATAAGTCGGAACGATTTTCACTCCGATATAAAATCCTAAAATGTCGTCGTATAGACACACCAACAAAAAAATGTCGTCTTTAGTCGTAAAATTTAGAATCAAGAAACGTAAACATAGAGATAACAAATAAAACGAAAAAAACTGTTAATTATGATTTTATTTAAATAATATTATTACTCATTTGCTAGTATTCAATAATAGTAAAAAATTAAAAATGACCTAAAACTTGACTCACACAATGCCACCTAATTAAAAAAAAGTTTAAACAATATCGTTTTGTCAATATGAGTACTCTGTCACGACATGGGTAGTAATCAAGAGTATTAAAACATAGACTCGAAAAATTGGTAGCAATTGTTGTTAATCCATCTTAAAATAATAAACAGAACCATCACAAAGAATATGACGCTCCCAAAGAATGCTAAAACAAAAATAAACATGTGATACTAAAAATCGTATAATGAAAATAAAAAAAAACTTTTGTTTTCGCAAAATCTAGCAAAAAGAATCACCAAACATTGCTTAATTATTCGTATTTAATTACTGTTGTTATTTGATATTATATTATTTAATTATTATTATTCTTTACCAAAATATTTAGGAAATCAAAGAAGGAAAATAAAAACTTGGTTGCGAGAATTGAAACGGTGACCTTCCTTGAACACCATTTGCTCTAACCAAATGGCATAAGCACCAATAAGACATTGCCTCAATGGTACCCCATGATTCTTTCAAATAGGAGTTCTTGGGTTCAAATCCTTTCTGTAACGAAAAAGGGGTCTGAGGAAGGTCAGAGAGTTTTCCCAGTTGGGTTTCCTCCTGGGGTGGTTGTGGTGGCTCATAGGAGGTCCAGATAACTAAACCTTGATGACATGACCTGAAAACAGTAAATTCACATTATTAAGACATTCACCGTTCAAAAAAAATGGCATAAGCAACATTCCCTTTGAAAACTTTATATATTTATCTGGTTTTCATTTTTATTTAATTATTTTTACTGCCAAAAAAAACGTAATCATTACAGTTAAACGTAATCATTGCAGTTGCTCTTTGTATATATATATATTTTTGAACGGCAATTTGGATTACTGACGGGTCATAAATCTATCCGATCATATCCACACCTCATAGGAGAAAACCCACCATAGGTGAGAGAAAACCCCCTAGCCTAGCATGTAACCCCTATTTTGTCCATGCCAGGACTTGAACCCGTGACCTTCCCAATATTGAAGTCACAGAGTACCTCTCCTCAACCGTTTGAGCTAAGGATCATTAGTTGCTCTTCGTATATATAGCAATGAGCCAATGACCGATATTTTATTTATTTATTATTATTTTTATTTATTTATTTTTTGAACGGCAATTTGGATCACTGACGAGTCATAGACCCACCCGATCATATCCACATCTCATAGGAGTAAACCCACCATTGGTGAGAGAAAACCCCCTAGCCTAGCATGGAACCCCTATTTTGTCCATGCCAGGACTTGAACCCGTGACCTCCCCATTATTGAAGCCACAGGGTACCCCCCCTCAACCGTTTGAGCTAAGTAGCCTTTTTACCGATATTTTATTGAGGAAGTTGATGCTAGTTTTTTTTTTCAATTTTTAAAAATATATTTCTTATTACAATTTACAATGACTTTATTGCTTTCAGAGGTGCAGTGGTTTATTCGTTCAATAAATCATTAGGTTTTATTTAATTTTTTACCATTTTTTTAAAGTTAAATATACATTAAAATTATGTCTGGTAAAATGAGCAGGTTGAGTAGGGTAACGGATCAGAACAGGTTCGGGTCAAGATGGGTGCAGGTTAGAACGAGTTTTACGCAAAATCAGTTTGAGACTAAATGGATTGTTCTGAAAAAACATCAATTTATTTTAAATTAAAATGTGTTATAACTAAACAAATAGTTTATTACGATAATTTTTAGTGTTTTTTCATCAAATATGTTATTAATCATTTTTAAATGTTTGAATCTATTACATTCATATAGTTTTAGGTTACCCACTTACCCATTCTGACTCATATTGTGTTTAGGTGTTACCTATCTCAACCTATTTCATATGATGATGTTACTCATTCTAACTCATTATATAACTATTGTTTATCCAAACTAACACATTTCTCTTGATTTGGATAAAAATTATCAGATATAATTAAAATAGTACTACAGTAGTATCATTGGATCCTCTTACAGGAACAGGGACAACACCTGAAAGAGTTGTATGAGATCGATGCCAATATCTCTTCAACATAGAAGCAAAAACACGTGCTTAAATCAGCCAGGAAAGAAAGTTTTGCTTTGAATAATACTCTTTTGTCCTGCTATTATTATACATAAATAAAACTTAATTATATATATTTTAAGCTACAGATTGATTGTAAAAAAAATATAAAGTTTAAAGATAATAGTAAGCTTAAAATCAGAAAATTTACCTATATTATTAGAACGTTAAAAATTATTCGAACATAAATAGAATTAATAGTTTTGAGACAAGAATTGTGTTAGGGTACAATGTATTATTGAGTTTTATTGCCATGGTTTCCACGTGTACTATATGATTGGAAAATATCTTTTTTTGAACGATAATTTTGATCATTGACGGGTCATAAACCCACCTGATCATATCCACACCCTATAGGAGGAAACCTATCATAGTTGAGAGAAAACCTTCTAGTCCAACATGAAACTCTCTATTTTGTTCATGTCAGGACTAAACCCGTAACCTTCCCAATTAGAGGTGGCCAAACTGGGTTTTTTTGGATCCGGTTCAGGTTTGACCGGTTCAAGGGTGAAACCGGTTCCGGTTCTAATTTTTCTGAAAACCCGGAACCGCTCATACCCACCAGTTTGGGTACGAGTGGTTCTTGTTCGGGTTTTTGGTTCCGATTCTGGGTCCGTTGACTAGGGGTGATCATAATATAACAATAACCGATAACTACCCCGAACCGTAATTGATTTAACCGAAACCGACTTTAACCGACGGTTATGGTTAAGTGAAGCCATTAACCGAACCATTTGGTTATGGTGTATGGTTATGGTTAAGGCTAGTCATTCAAATATAGAAGGTGAATCTTCCCTTTTTATTATATGAAAATATTATGAATCATATATGATATATTACAAAATAAATTAGAGTTCACGTGGTTTTACTTTTTATTCACACATTCTCTTTCATCACAAAGTTTTACAAGCTTCATTAAGATTTTCATCATTAATATATCTATAAGACTATAATTCACAAGCATATTTACAAGTTTTTCTTAGTTTCTCAACAATTTCATTATTAACCGAATTTAACCAAAACCGAACCGTAACCGGTGGTTAACCGATCAATTGTTTATGGTTATGGTTAAGGATTTAGAATTAACCGAAGTAGCGGTTTTAGTTATTGAAATGACCATAACCGCACCGAACCTAACCATGCACACCCCTACCGTTGGCCACATCTATCCTTAATATTGAAGTCACATGGCGCCTTCTCTCAACCTATTAAGATGATGATCATTAGAAAATATCTAAGAATAAAAATTGAATATTTCTAAAGTATAAAAAATTATTATTTCATTTCTTTTCTTTGTTTTTTTCATTTTTTTTAATAAATTACAAAAACATCCTTACATTTATTTGACATTACTTGTTTAATCCTTTATGTTCGAAAAAAAAACGTTGTTAAGTTCCTTTCTCTTTACATTTTGTTTCAGATTACGTACTTTACACTAACTTTTGTTAAAAACTTCGGTTATATATTTTAAAATAACAATTATGTCCTTGTATTTAAAAATCAAATCGAAAACTTTTATTGTTACTTTTGTCCTTATATTTAAAGGACATACTTTGAAATTGTTATTGTTTTTTTTTTCTATTCTTTGAATTATGTTCTTTCCTTTACATTATTTTTTGCATCATTTTAATTTTATAAATTATTCTAAAATTAGTTGATTTTTTCTAGATATAAGCTTCAATAAAAAAAATTATTTTATTACATTTTTTAATTCTCATTTGTTTAGTTTAATTATCTACTTTTCTTATATTTTATTGCATTTTTTAACGTAAACATAATTTTTTTTGTTACACTAGCGTTACGTTATGCCCCACCCGGACATTTAAAATTATTATTTGTTAATTTACGTTTAGGTCTCTGAAAACTTTCATGTTTTGTTTATTTACAAACATATTTTTACATGACACAAATATTAACACAACATTTAAGTATATCCACATACTTAAAGTAAGTTAACTTGTACAAACTATTCATAAAAAAGTTTGAGTTTAGTCTCCAAATCCTCACCCGAAGCTTCATGTTCGATCCCGATCATTACCACCGCTTACACAACTAATTTGTACCTACAAACATCACAAAAATATCACCCGTTAGTTCATAAGAACTAAGTAATTCCTCATGCTCACTCCCTCAAGCATATACGACCAAAATAGTTAATTTTGATCAAAATTCAACTCTCGGTGTAAAACTTGTAATTGGCGTCCTGGGTGGCGTCCTAGATCAACCCAGTGGCATCCCAGACTCTACTGTGGCGTCTACAGAGACTCAATGGCGTTCCAGACTCCACTGTCAGCATTTCTTGAAATTATTCACAATCATCTTATACTTGGATTCATACAAGTCTTACTAATCAAATACATAAGTTCAAACATATTATACTGGATTTTAAACATGTCTTGATAATCAAATCATACATTTAAACATATGACAAACCTTTTTAACACATTTCAAGTTCATTAAATGGGTTAAAAATTGCATAAACAAAAAATTATCATTCCGACCCTTTTAGAACTGATTTAACTCATCCATATACATATCATATGGATTATCAACATGTCTAAACATTATATATTAGCATAAACACATATGTGCACACTAATCCAATTGGGCATCAAATCCCCAAAAAGTCTAACTTAACCATTTTGACTCTACAAATTAGACCTACACTCTTGTAGATCATTCAGTGTTCAAACTTTTGTTAATCTACAACATTAGCTTTGCAAGTCTTATATTCACACAATTGTGAATCAAAGCATGCACATAGCAAAATAAGTGTCTATTATTTTGTAGATCTTGACTCCATACATTATAATGTTTGTTCACAGTATTATGAATCAAATTACCCATGATACTAAATGAATGTTCACACCTATGTAAATCATTCAATTACAATGACCATACTAACTCATAATTATTACATCAAGTGTAACAACACAACAAATCACGTATTGTAACAACCGGTTTTTTTTTAATAATAAATATGTTGTAAATAATCGTTAATTGAAAGATTGTGGTTGTTGTGATTGGAACAAATGTGAGAATGACATCATCAGTGGCAAGAGCACATGTGATCGTTCTAGAAATTCATGTTGATTTGATGATTGAAAGTAATATGGAATGATAGTATGTGAAAAACGATGAATGTGGGCGAAAACCGTGCGCGAAACGGAGTTACGGATTGTCCGGAATCGCGAAACGAAGTTTCCGTCGAAAAACGGGCGAATTTGCCCTGGGGCGGTACGCCCCAGGTCGCGTGATTTAGCTAGGCGATGCGCGCGGGTGTAGAAAGCTTCTGGAAGGTGGGGACGGGCCGCGCGGGACGCCTGGACTGGCTGCGAGTCGCCAGGCGATGCGCCTGGGGTTGTCTGGTCGGGCAAATTGCATAAAAATCAAGATTTTCATCCTCATCTTCATTCCTTGCTTCCTTTCGACGCCAGCCACCCTCACCCACGAAAAATCCTGTTCTAAACCATCAAATCTCCATTTTAAAGGCCTCACGACGTTTAGATCGCATCCAGAAGCGTTAAAACAAGTTCTGATCATCTTTTTATCCGTTGGAATTCGCCAGAATAGGTAATGGTTCATTTTAAACCTTCTGGTTTGATTTATATTGATTAAATCTTGAGTTTGAATGTAATGATATAGTTAGGGTTGTTGATTATTGCCTAGATGATGGCTAGGATTGATTTTGAATGACAAACTCGAACTGTTAGCGGTCAAAGCCTTGTTTTGAGCCGTTATAATGTCCGATTATCATGAAACCATATCATGGTGTGATAACTAGTAGGATGAGCATAATATGATAATAAATGAAATATGGATTATGATCCATAGGTTAAATGATGATTATGACGAATTGATGTTAAAGTTAATAAAAGTTATGATCATAAATGAAATTTGGAATAATAAAAATGATTAGAGATCGTAACTAATATGATGAACATCGATGAATCGATGAAATGTCTGAGGAGGCATGAAAGTATGATTAATTGTGATAATTGACTAAAACTTGCTAAACGTAGTAAGATAGAGTCAATTATGTGATAAATTGACTTTGAGGAAGTCAAATCAGTCAAGTGTGTTGAACTTGATTATTTGTGCTATACGTGTTGAAACTAGTTGTATATGTATTTTGCAACTAGGTGGTGGTAGTGGAAATCAAATCACTAGTCATAGAGCAGGAAAGGAACCTGCAGTTGCAAATCCCTTATCTGATTAAGGTAAGTAATCCCACAACTATGACATCACATAATAAACATTGAATTGGTTGTTATACAAATTTGCATGTTAAACATGGTATTGGTGATAGAGGAATGATGAATAATAAAAGTTTAACAACCTTTGATAAATCCAATACATTGGTGAATAAATGTGTGGGATTCTATGATGGAAGTACCGGTAGGTGAACATCATAGTAATTTGATTGAATTATATATGACTCCACAATGGTGGATAGCTAGAGGTGCTAGCAATTGTCCTAGATGGAAGTACCGGTGGGTGAACATCTTGAGACTTGAATTAATTATGGCTCCACAATGGTGGATAGCTAGAGGTGCTAGCAATTGTCCTAGATGGAAGTACCGGTGGGTGAACATCTTGAGACTTGAATTAATTATGGCTCCACAATGGTGGATAGCTAGAGGTGCTAGCGATTGTCTTAGATGGAAGTACCGGTGGGTGAACATCTTAAGACTTGAATTAAATATGATACTACAAATGTGTAGATCGTCAGTAAGGCTGACAAATAGCTATGGTGGAGGTACAGGAATGTAAACACCATAGTGTAATATTGATTAAACTATTGTGAGCAATAGTTGATGATTAATAATATGATATTGTTATTTTGTGAGAGTCGATTTAAATGGAATTGACTCGGTTTGAGTATTGAATGTGAAAAATGTATTTTACATTTTGTGGTTGAGAAACCATTGGGGTTTACTTACTTAGTTCTTATGAACTAATGTGAATTATTGTGTGATGTCGTAGGTCAACCCTGATGGACATGGCTGTAAGGATCGAGACAGATTGAGAATCGAACAAACAAACCTTGTTGCAACTTTCTAAATCTTGGTTTAAACGTACTTATGTAATTAAGTACTGTAAAATATGTGACTTGTTGATGTTTGTTTAATGTTATTAAATAAAGAAGGTCAAACAAGGTTTTTGAAAAATGGAAAATTTGTTGGGACCTACTCTGATATTACGTGTAACCACACGAATGTTTTGGGTGTCACACGTATATGCTTAAATGCACAATTTCTTGTAATGTGTACTTAAATCAATCCTACTATTACCAGTCAAACAATAATGGGCAACTTACAAACAATTGAATTTATTCCTTTGTGTTTTCATCTAATACACTACTAATTCATATTCTCACACACTTGTGAATCATCTAACTACAATTCAACAAACTAAATGTTCCCTCTCAAGTGAATCAAATAGAATTGTCTACACAATTGTAAATCATCAAATACACTTCCTTCTAACTACCAAATAAATATCATACTATTACAATTCAAAGCAACACACTTATGTGTCTCAATGAGTTTTCACACTTTTGTGAATTAATCAAACTTTCACTAATCTAGAAATGTTCTTGTAATCCCTAGGGTTTTCTATGTCGATTTTTAAATTTTAATCGTGTTTGAGTTATAATAAATAAAAGTTTTGGGTATTCATTTAAACATTAGTATTCGTTTATGCATAAATAAACAAGTTTATTATTAAACAAATTATTTCAAAAGAAATTTATTTCTTTATAAATGAGTATAATATATTATACATTTAAAACCTATATTATTCATTTTATATAGGCATACAAGTATAAAAATAATAAAAATAAGATTAAAACAAATTAATAATAATAGTAATAATAATGCAATTATAAAATAAATAATTAAGAACTCATAAAGTTTATGTTTTATAAACTTTTAGATTTACAAATTAATTAATTAAATTCTTAAAAAGATTATGTTATAAACTTTTTATTATACAAATAGAGGTTAAAGGGGCTGAAACTCAAATTCTTATAAACTTATATGCGAGTGTTAAAAGGATTTAAAACAAAAGGAGTAATATCATGAAAAGTGAGGGACTAGTACTGTAAAAACCCTATTCTCCCCTCCTTCCTCGCCCAGCTTCCAACCCGTCGACCCAAGACCCGGTTTCTTGACCCGTTCGCTCTCTCCAGCTCATCGCGCGGTTCCTAATCAAATTAGGAATGGATTCGAGAATAAAACGAGTGCGTGATTCGTATCAAACCAGAAATCAAACGAAATCAAATCAAATCGGTGAGATTTGATCTTCATAATACCGCACAAACAACCCAAAATAAAATTCGAATGGAACTAGTATAAAATCCAAATCAATCGACTTTAAAAGCTCGCACCACTCCTCTCGAAAGTTTCTGAACATCTCAAATCAATTCTTAAACTCTCTAAAGACGAATTCGAATCCAAGAAACGGCCGAAAGCTCCACCTACTCGAACTCCTATCAAATCTCATCGAATCAGGTAAAACACCACCATTCCGATCGGTTTTCTGTGTAGATCGAAAGCCCTAACATCTCAGTGGCTTACATTCGATTATCTGATCGAATTGGACATAATCCCAAATTAGGGTTCATACTTGAATTGGGATGAATCTAGAATCTGTTTAAGTCTAATTAGTTCAAGATCAAGTCAAAGAAACCTCCCCCAGCCCAGCGGTTAAGTCGCTGGGGCTGGGCAGGCTAGACCCAGGTTCGAACCATCCAACCGACATGGTTTTTGGGTTTTGGTTCTTGGAGACTTTTTCCATCCCATTTTCTTTTAATAAAAAAAAATATCCTAAAACCACATTTTTTTTATTATTCTGTTTATTTCAGAAAAATGTTAAAATTTACACTTATTTACACTCAATTTTAATATTTACACTTATTTTAAACAAATAAACTAAAACATCTAATCTTTTATTATTTTAAAATAATACTAAAATATTTTGTATAAAATACATATATGTATATAATTATTAAGTCAATTAATAATTAATCTTTTACTATTTATTGAAAATAAAATAATCTATAAAATGAATATATGTATACCTTTATTTTTTTTAGATGATTAATAAATAAATTCTTTAATTATAAAACATTTTTGTTTAAACAAATTTTTATAACTTTAAATGGTTGTTTTATAAAACTAAGAATTTATTTATTTATATATTTAAAACTATTAAAGCAAACTAGCATTATTATAGAAAGGAAATTTTATGAACAAATAAATATTTCAAAATAAATGAATAAAAGGGGTTTTGTTCTTAAACTAAAATCTTTTATAAACATGCAATTACTTTAATACAATTATTTGATCTAAGATGTAATATTTAAGAACAAGATTTCTTTAAACATTAAACAATAAAACAAAAACAAAAGGATGGAAAAAAAATTAGGATATTTATTTATTTGATTATTCAAGTTCAAATAAATAAATGATTATTCAAAAAACAATTATGATATTATTTATTTGATTATCCAAAATCAAATAAATACATTAGGATATTTATTTATTTGGTTATTCAAAAATCAAATAAATAAATGACCAAATCAATTACGACATTTATTTATGTGATTATTCAAAAATCAAATAAATAATGATTATTCAAAATCAAATAGGATTATTTATTTGTTTGATAATTCAAAATCAAATAAATAAATAAATAACCATTCAAAAGCAAGCAGGATATTTATTTATTTAACTGATAAATAAATAAATAATCCTAAATGAAAACCATTCAAAACTTAGACATATCAATTAAGACTTTCATAGTATGCCATAGAAACTAGGACGCCAAAACTTGAACGCTAAGTACATAGACTAAGAAATTCTATTGCCTTTAGGTTGAGGTGTGCAAGCACAACTTCTTAAATCCTAGGCAACGATTCAAGTGACAAAGCTACGACATCATGTGAGTAATTCTATACTCCCTTTTTTACATTTTGTACTTTTGGGATGTTACATATGTCAGTATTCAAAAACTCAGTTATTCTAGAGTCAAATTCTATAGATGCAATGCCTTTAGTCTATTTGGTTTGAATTCGTGCTATGTGATTCTATTTGCTTTGTGATTATGTGTTATTCTATGTTACTCTATGTTATTCTATGTTATTCGATACCGAGTAGCCTAAGGTGTGTTAGATAGCACCTTCGCTTTGACTTAGGTTAAATGTGCTAAAAGGGCGAAAAGTACAATCATGGGCAGACTTGTGAAAATACTTAGCTTTGTGCTTTGTATTGAAACGAGTTTGGAGACGATATAAACTATTGCAGACTTGTAGATATACTAAGCTTTTTAGCTTAATATTGATACGAGTTTGGAGACGAGATATTCTAAAACTTAATTGCAAACTAGTAGGACATGCATACTAGAGTTTAAACTTTGTAGTCTAATTGAATTGCATCAGTTTTCTTACGCATACTATATAAACTGTATGGGTTACTCACCAACTATGCAAATAGTTGACAAAATTTTTTATTTTGCATATGTAACAGGTTTGTTGATGCAATGGTGAAGACATAGGATATGTTTATGCTAGTAGACCTAGTTTTAAAATGTAGACTTATTCAACTTATGTATTTTGACTTTGTAACAATGTAATGAATGTTTTATTTAATATGAAGTAATGTTTGTTAAATCTTTAATATTGTTGCATTAATTATTGAAACTTACAACATAGCGCCATGAGCTAATGAACAGTCGAGCTCGCGCCCCTACGTATTCCGCCGTCGGTCGGGGTGTGACAGTTCTCACCTTTGAGAATCAACCAAATTCAAAGTTAGAAATATGTGTCATTTACGCATATTTTTAACATTAGACACAAACAACTATTAATCACGAATTTGTGATTCAAAATAACATATATTGGTGTCTAACTTCAAATTCAACATAAAATATGTCACCAGTACATATTTTCACACTTCTTGTGAATCATTTATATACCAATCAAGTACAAGCATGTATACACCAAACACATACTAATCACATGTCTTTAGCCCTTAGGCTATTTGTTTGTAATGGTTCTACTCATTATAAAATATGATGGTCACCTACCGGTACTTACATCACAAACACTGCCAACACCTTTGGCTATCCCCACACTCCTATACCTTAACACAACTTATATTCATATGAATTCTCACAATATCATATATAATCAAACATTTTTTTTCTACATCATTGTAGATCAACTAGAGTGTCTACTAACATCATTGTCTCACTTTTAAGTGAAACATTTCAACATGTCTTCACAGGACATTATCCACACCCTTGTGGATTGAAATCAATTCAAGTAGATATAAATGCCTACATAATTGTAGGTCATCACTACCAGCACATGGTTTGTATCCATGTGAATCAACAATTAAGTTTTAGCATACATGTTCACACTTTTGTGATTCATTATCATAGCATTCAAAACTCAACATTAACGGGTGACTTACTTTAAGCTGGATGAATATGACCATTTAGTTATCTCCCTTTAGGGTCTATGCTTTTCTTCTTTATCAATATTTCCTATGATCATACCGCAATTCATTCAATACACACATATTCTACATAGTTGGTTTTCACACAAATTAACATGTTTTCTAACTCCAAGGTTTTACCTAACACCACATGTAAGTTTCATATCAACTTGTTATTCATTCATGTTTTAAGCCTCTTTTAGGTATTTCATCAAACACCTTATGTATAGAATACTTAGTTATGATTATTAACACCATTTGGTTTCTACAAAACACCCATTCAAAACCAATATTCACCAAAATCATAACTTTAATATATTTGCTATGTTTTGATAGCACCTTTGCTTCTAAAACATTAACATAACATCATTTTACAACTAAATTCATCAAGCTCATACTTGAATTCAAACCCACATGATTATCCAACACCCATATCATCACCTATGGATTCTATATACAAAATACATGTTTGGTTGTTTAAAACATGCTTATAAGATCAAACTAACTTGTTCTTACAACCTACAACACCCAATTCAAGATTTGGATGAAACCCATCCATGGAGTCATCCCATATACTCACGAAAATTCAACTAAACAAGAATCTAACACTTACATCTTGTTAGTAAACTCTTTGGGTGTTCATTTCTAGCTTCAATCTTTGAATCTCAACTGAAGAACACCTCCAATTTGATCAAGATGTGAGAAGATAGGGTTTTCCCCCTTTTTCTCTTCTTTGGACGTCAACCCAAGCATGGGATGTGGGTTTTGACCCACTTTGACCCATTTTAAATTCTTATCCCTCCATAAACCATCTTTTGCCAATTAGCAAATGTAGCCCATCATGTTTTTATATCACTTAACTAGTTTAACCAACCTAAAAATGTTAGTCACTAGTTAATTTTAACAACCCAATTTGTTTAATAATCACCAATTGTCTAGTTACACATCTTGTAACTTAGTATTCAATACAATTACTTTATTTTACTAATAAATCCCAAAATGGGTCGTTACATTTTCATATGTTTATAAATATAAACATAAATCACAAAAAAATTAACAAAATATTGTTGCTAAATGCTAATGAATGCAGAGAAGTTGCATGGTCGAAGCAAATTAAAGTTAGATTGTAATATTGTAATAACTTCATGATGCAAGGATATGCCATTAGTTTGCAATACCTAGAGCAAAATAAACTTAAAATAATCAAGTGAATAGTTACACTTGTGCCTTTCCCTTGATTATTTTTAGTTTATTTAGCTCTAGGTATATCTTTACATAATTTTTCATGTTTTTTAGTCATGAAGTTATTACAATATAATTAATTCATCTCACGGTTCAACTTTGATTTGCATTGGTTATGCAACTTCTATGAATTCATTTGCAACAATATATTGTTACTTTATGGTTTTATTTTTTGCTTATAAACATATGTAGGTTTGTTTATGTTAAAAAAATGCAATAAATAAAATTCTTTATTGTTTTAAATATAAAAAATAAGAAAAGTAAATAACTAAACTAAACAAATGAAAATTAAAAAATGTAATAAAATAAAACTCTTTATTGAAGCTTATATTAAAAAAACACGTTAACTAATTTTAGAGTAATTTATAAAATTAAAATGATTAAAAAAATATATAATAAATGCAAAAGAAAGAACATAATTCAAAAGACTAGAAAAATAAAAAAAGAAATTAAAGTTTCATCCTTTAAATATAACAACAAATTAAACAATAAAACTTTTAGATTTGATCCTTTAAACACATAGTAGAATTGTCATTTTAAAATAAAAAACTGAAGTTTTTAATAAAAGTTAGTGTAAAGAACGTAATCTGAAATAAAATGTAATCATAAAAGATTTTAGTGGCTCTTTTTGTACATAAATTATGAAACATACAATGTCAAATAAACGTAAATGATGTTTTTGCAATTTAATCTTTTTTTTTTGTATAGGGTGGGAGTAAGGTTTACAAAATTATTTAACGTTAGGGGACTAGGAGTCCTCCCACAACTCCCCACTTTTCCCCGTTGCCACATCAGCCCCACATCAGCTTTCCTCACTTTTCCCCACTTTTCCCCATTTTGCACGGTGTCGTCCCACTTTTCCCCATTTTCAAATCTTATTTTTATTTAATTATTTTAACAATAAATAAATAATAATAATTAAATAGATTCATTAAAAATAAAATATAAAATTACATTAAAATTTAAAAAGATATTACATTAAATTAAAAAGATATTACATTAAATGAAAATACTAATTATTCGGGTTATTGGCGTGATATTGTTGCGATAAATGCTCCAAATGCTCGATAAGGTCGGCTCGAAGATTTTCGTGCGTTGTTCTTGATCGTAGCTGATAAAGAATGTCTTCTTCAGGCTGTTAATCATCCCGTGTGTATTGTCCGCGCCATTCAATCGGGCAATTCTTCCAAACCCAATGCGTACAATCTATACTTCCCAACATCCCCGGGAATTTGTGTCTTTCAGAATGCGCTTGGTATAGCAACTGAACATCATTGTAAGTGGGTTTTCGAAGAAATTCTTTTGCATACAAAGAAATAACACCGTCACAAAAATGATCGAGGCTTTCACGCGACGTTCTTTCAGACATTTGTAAATACTCATCAAGAGCATCTGGAGCGTTACCGTAAGCTAATTGTCGTATCGCGGACGTGCACTTTTGAAGTGCAGTAAAACTTTGATGACCTCTTGCATCAAACGATGTTTGAAAGTATTGATAATTCATTTCAATATCGTCTACGATACGCAAAAATAAATCTCTAGGCATACGAAATCTTCTTTCAAATAATTCGTTGGTGAATGTTGGGTTGGTTTCGGTGTTAAAATAATGATCGACAAGCCTCTTGTGTGATTCGGCACGATCGTCCCGACATATATACCTTTTAAACAAATTGTAACATATATATTGTAAAACACATGATAAAAAAATATAAAAAAACAACTATACTAAATAAATTGTGTATACCTTCTCGAAGAGGATGCGGTGGATGCAGACTCGTTTAATCTCGTGGCGACGATGGTTGACAAAAACTGAAAGTTTCGTTGTTTGATATTGATCTCCTCTTCTTCTGAACTTGACGATTTACTTTCAAATGTGGGAAGCTCCAACGTAAATGGATCCATTGTTTTAAACTTTATAAAATTTGAGTGAAGAATGAAAGAATAAAATGATAAAGAGTGTGAGTTGTGATTGTTTTGGAGTTGTTTAAATAGAATAAAAATTAGTTTTTTTTTTAAACATTCCAACGGTCCAAAACCATCTCCAACGGTCGAAACCCACTTTCTTCCCATTCGGCGAGATTCGGTGATGTGCTCCCGATTCACCCCACCCCACTTCCGGGGGGTGGTGTTCCCATTTTCTCCCGGACCGGGAAATGGCTCCCCGGCTCATCCCGAAGCCCCACTCCGAGCCCTTAGAGTGGTAAAGCTTCCATTAATGTAAAGAATTCAAGCCTATTTAAGACGAATTAGTGTAAACTATTTGTGTAGATTCGGTTACTATTCCAAAAAAATTTCATTAACTACATAAGGCTATGTGTTGAGGTATGACCACCATCACTCCACGTAGGCGCCACGTGGACGCCACATAATCAACCAATACCATCACCCCATTGTCACTTCACATCATCTTTTCCTATGTTATCCATCACTTCCTCATCACTCCACGTCATCACCACCATTTTCATTATTTTATTATTTGAATTTTATTTTTTTAATTAAAAATGAAATTTAAAAAAGACATAATATAATTAAAAAAAATATAAAATATAAAATTATATTTCTTCATAATCCGCTCCTGCGTCTTCTCGGCTATTTCACGAGCGCGACCGGTTAAGTGATCGATTGGAGTTCACAACAATTTCATATCATTGTTGTATTGTTTTTCCTCCTATAAGGGGAGACGGAGTGGGCAACGGGAAGTGGTCGGGGTGGGTTTTGCCGGATCGGGAGAGGAAGGGAACACCGCCCCCCGGAAGTGGGGTGGGGTGAATCGGGAGCCCCTCACCGTTTCAAGCCGAATGGGGAAGAAAGGGTCGACCGTTGTGGGGGTGGGTTTTGACCGTTGGGGATTTAAAAAAAAAATCTAATTTTTTTTCTATTTAAACAACTCCAAAACAATCACAACTCACACTCTTTATCATTTTATTCTTTCATTCTACACTCAAATTTTATAAAGTTTAAAACAATGGATCCGTTTACGTTGGAGCTTCCCCCATTTGAAAGTAAATCGTCAAGTTCAGAAGAAGAGGAGATCAATATCAAACAACGAAACTTTCAGTTTTTGTCAACCATCGTGGCCACGAGTTTAAACGAGTCTGCATCCACCGCATCCTCTTCGAGAAGGTATATACAATTTTTTTAGTATAGTTGTTTTTTTATATTTTTTTTATTATGTGTTTTACAATATATATGTTACAATTTGTTTAAAAGGTATATATGTCGGGACGATCATGCCGAATCACACAAAAGGCTTGTCGATCATTATTTTAATACCGAAACCAACCCAACATTCACCAACGAATTATTTGAAAGAAGATTTCGTATGCCTAGAGATTTATTTTTGCGTATCTTTTTAATTTAATGTAATATCTTTTTAAATTTTAATGTAATTTTATATTTTATTTTTAATGAATCTATTTAATTATTATTATTATTTATTGTTAAAATAATTAATTAAAAATAAGATTTGAAAATGGGGAAAAGTGGGACGACACCGTGCAAAATGGGGAAAAGTGGGGAAAAGTGAGGAAAGATGATGTGGCGCTGATGTGGCAACGGGGAAAAGTGGGGATAAACGGGACGACTCCTAGTCCCCTAACCTGTCTATGGTAGTGTAGAAGTTTTTGGAGATTTGAAAGAGTTTTTAAGAATTTTTGAAGATTTTTGATGTTTTTTGAATGGGTTGGATGAGTTTATATAGGGTCATTTTTTTTTGGCATGTCAACGGTAACATAGCCGTTTGAATATATTTTTTTTATTTTTTCTTTCCCTCTAACGTTCATCACCCCGTGATTGCCCTCACCACCTTGCCCATCACGCCACCCTCACGCCCCTGTGTTATGGGGTGGGGCTTGACCAGAGCGTGACCCAGAGGCATCACGCCTGGGTCACGTACCACAACACATAGCCTAATAATCATAATCCGTGATAATCTCTCAAAATCAATTTAAATTATTGTTTATTTTTTTCTTTTATGTGTATAAATGCATATATGTTTGATATTATACACCAATGTAATTTTTAAAAATTAATCTAATCATACATGTAACAAAGAAAAAGAAACATAAGGGTTATTTGGTAACTTCGTAATGGCTCATAACATCTATGGGCGAAGCCATGTGACTTTTTTTTCGTCAGTAGTGTTAATTTTCGAGCCGAAATGTTATTTTTTGTTAAAAATACGAGTTTCGCCCCCTCTTCGTTTAAAATATTTAACATTTATTTTGAGCCTCATAAATTTCCGCCCACCCTTCCCTAACTCTAAAGCTCCGCCAGTGACAAAATCTTAATGATTAATAGGTAACTTTAAGTTTGAATGATTAAAAGGTAACATTAAGAGGAATACTCTTAACCATTCAGATTTTAAGTTACTTAACCATTCAGATGCTATGAACTATTTAAACCTCTTAATGACCATTAAAAAGTTACCAAATACACGAATGCATACAATTATACATACAAAAAATTTAAAACACACTTGATTTGATAAAACCTGACGTAAAATTTGATTTTTTTGTTTCTAAGAAGGTCTGTCAATGGCTCTTAACCCCCTGTGATGCTTTAACTTGATTCTCCATTGAAGAACCCAAGTCGTCTCACGCCTGCCACTTGAACAGTAACTTAGGTTGTCTGCCACTTTGTCTACTTTGAGTGGCTAATTACTTGGTTACATTCGCTTAATTTAGATATTGTGTTTAATTTATGAATTCACTCGACGTTTGACTCGGTCGTATGCATGAATATTCAAGAGAAGTGTCTTCATGATTGGATTGCATCAGCCGGTTGAACCGGGAATCTTTACTAAAACTGATTTGGTTAGGTGCCTTTAAACCACACTTATTTGGACGGTCTATTTATCGGTTGGACTGGTTGAATCAACATACGAGGACAGTGATCAGACTTAATGTTATGTTTTATTTTTTTCCTTCTAAAATCTAAAAAATAAAACATTAAAACCAAACCCTATATTTTTTTAAACATGATTATGCTTGTTTGAATATTGATTACGTTTATTTAAATATGTTTAAATATTATAACATTTTTTATTTTTACGGTAATTTTAAATTTTTTTGATGTCATTTGGTTATTAAATCCGGTCTGATCGATTCAACCACTCGACCAGTAAAACGACTAGTTTCACGTACAATCCTTTCATGAAAACATTGATCAAAAGTTCAAAACAAAATCGCCACCAATCCTAAGGTCTGAGACGACCCGAAAAACAGTTGATCGAATCACGATCTATTTTATAAGCCTATTGGGTATTGAGTATTTATTTGTAAGAGCGTATTTTATGGACAGTTTTCATAGCAATCTCCTCATTTTTCTTTACAACGATGCAAGATTTCATTTCAAAATATTAGATCTAACACGTGTTCTTGATGTTTCAATGTTTTGTGTACCACACTACCTTTCATAGTCCTAAATTAACGTATCAATTTGGACACATCTTTTACAAAAAACCAAATAACCAAACAATTGGTCGGCGTCACCAACAAGTTAGGACTTTAAAGCAACTTCTTTTAATACCAACACGCAACTCCTTCTTTTCAACTTTCAAAATTCTATTTTAAACCCTAAATTAATCACTTTCCCACTGTGTGTTCTTGGTGTAGTATGTGTGATTAGGCCACCTAACATTCAATTTTTATTCAATCAAACAATTCTTGCCAACAAAATCTTTCCCAATTTAGTAACAAATGGCTTTTCTGATCATCCCCTCAAAGCTGAAAACTTTATCTTCAGTTCTTGATCACCAACAAAGTTCTCTGTTTATCTGCAAATCACCAACAAAGATCAAGAAGATTAAATCCCCTGTAACCAAAATTCATTCAATTCCCACAATTTTTTATTAAAAATTTGTTAAGTTTTTCATGGGTTTTTGATTTTTTGTGATTGAATTAGGTTGCAAGATTGTTTGGGCCATCAATCTTTGAAGCTTCGAAGCTGAAGGTGTTGTTTCTGGGAGTTGATGAGAAGAAACATCCTGCAAATCTTCCAAGAACATACACACTTACACACAGTGATATTACTTCTAAATTAACTCTTGCAATCTCTCAGACCATCAATGATTCTCAGGTAAATTTAGACTCTTGCTTATTTATATAATTTAAAGAACTCAAGAATTTTTAAACTTGATCAAGAAATTGGTTGAGGATGAAAAAATAGGATTACATGAGATGGTTAATATACATCTGAATAGGGAATTATTTCACCGGGCAAGAAAAATTATTTAAATTTTGTAAAGGAGCCGAATCTAGCCGATCTGAGGCCAAGATCGAGCTCATCAAGACTCGATCTTGACTTGTTTAAGTTATTGAAAACTCCAGCTCGTTTTGAGCTATATTCATAACGGCATTTATATATTTTTACTTTCTAATGTTAATTATTATATATATACCTAACTAGAAAAGGATAATTACATATTTCTCTTTTTTAAAATATAGTTCTTCATGTAAATAAACTAGTTAATTACGTATTTCTTCCTATTAAGAAGAAATATGTTATTGATTTTAAATATCAATAAAATATCTAATAAATATTCTTATTAGAGGAATATATGTAAACATCCTTAAAGCATGATCATGAAAACTAGATTTTCAAACTCGAATTTGACTCGATTATTATCAATAATTATGTGACTAACTTTTTATGTGTCTATAAATATTTTTGGATTCAGATATTGATACACCGATGTACAAATAACAATACTTTTTTGTATTTTTTTATACTGAAATATATTTAAAAAATATGAGTAAAAGTTGTGTGATTATGATCTAATTGATTTGACTTTAATATGATATATAAATATTTAATGATAATGATAATGTATGAATATTACGAACTTTTATATATTAATAACAAATCAAGGTTTAAAATATTTGGAATCCATGATAGGTTATTCAGACACTTTGGATATGACGTGTTGACCAATGCTTGTGTTATTGGCTTGCAAGATATCAAATCATTCAATTCATGTATTAAACAAAGTTTGCTTGGCACTTGATCGAGCTAGTTTTCTTCAAATTAGTCGGATTAACTCAAAATCAGTTCAACTCGGTCTAACTTTGACCTAACTCACCTAAAAAAACTCGGTCCAATTTAGACCAACTTGGTCATGTCAAATTTTCATAGTTTTTTGACAAATTCTCATTGTTTTTAACAGGTTTTCACTGTTTTACCTCAATTGCTGTTTGATTTTCCTTATATATTTTATATGTATTGATATTCACTTTATTTGTTATATATACTACTATATTAGTAAACTTATGATATTTAATATATATATATATATATATATATATATATAATTTTTAATAATTATTTTTTTTATAATTGGTCATATTCGAGTACACTATAACTAGGCCGAGTACTCACAACTTCTCAGTTAATCAACCTAGTAGCGCACAACGAATTCTCTAACCATTATTATTCGAAAACATTGAATATTATCAGTCGTATGAATTAACTGATTTAATATTTGACAAACATATATTATGACTAGTATCTTCTAATACATTTTGTATTTGCCAATACCTATAATTTATAAATACAATTAACAAATGATACTAGGTTAGAAAACTTCTGTATTATACAATTTAAATGAATAAAAAAAATTAATTAATAACCATTTAGTTAATGCTATAATTATTATTTTTAATTAAATTTAAATATGTATTTTTTTAATTAAATTATTATTTAATACTATTATTTAACAGAAGAAGGAAAAAAAATAAGAACAAGAACACACTCTACGAATTCACATTTAATAGGATAGAGATACTATGAAACAAAAATAAGAATACACAATGATGTCATACTGTCATGCATTTCTTTTTAGTTAATTATTTATTAGATTAGATTTAGTTAGTTTTATCACAATTTTATAAATTATAATATTGTTATGTAAATACGTAATAAATATGTTAAATAAAAGTAAACTAAATAGTAAGCTCGTTTTATAAATCGAAACATAGATAAATAATATTTACATATTTGTATAAATATTTTACAGTCAGTATTGGTCTCATTTTTCATGGTATAAGTACATTACTATAATCATGGGTTAAATATTATTGTTGTTATTAAAAAGATATTTTATTATTTCATGGGGTCAAAGCGACTCAAGTCGACAAACCAAGACATATGTTATTAAAAAACAACACACCGTTAAGATTTGACGTATAATATTCTATTTAGTTAAAATTAATAATAAAAAATGAATTGATGAAAGTAATTTTCATGTCTTGTTATTACTGATTTGATAACAAATCAATGTTATGAATACTATGATGCGTGAACGGTGAATAAACCATAGGTAAACATTAACAGTGAATAAACCAAATTATCATCATGTAATTGACCAAATTACCTTCACATAAGAACAAATATCAAATGTTAGGGACCATATGTGTAATATATGAAATCTAGGGACCAAAATTGAAATTCTAACAAACCATATGGACCATCTTGGTAATTTACTCTATATATTATGTAATTCTAATTATGTTATTTTATCTGTTAACTAATAAATCGATATAATTAAATTGTTCATAAAATAAGGAAAATTTTTCATGATTGATGCAAGTATAGATGTCTATCTATAAAGTATGTTTCATGAGACTGGTTTGGAAATAAATTTATTATTAGCCATTAGTTTTTAAATAATATTTAAAAAGAATGAAGTTAAAAAAAAGTAAATAAAGTATGTTTAATTTAATTATTAAAGTAAAGTATATTAAATTTTGTATTTAATTATGCATGAGATTATACGTGCGTAGGAAGTGGGAACTAATTAATGAACTATTGTGTCACCAATCTTTTAACATGGTTGTTGTGTATGAAGAAGTCGAAATATACTCGCTTTCAGTTGGATAAATTCTCACACAATCACAAAAGCTACACATGCAAAAATAATTGTAATATCACAAATCGGTTAAAACTGATCGAGAACAAAACATTTTGTTATAAGGAGGCGAATACCTTATAATAAAGATGTATTTTACCTGATCGAGCCACTCATCAGGTGAAAACTAAACTATGAGTTTTTAGATAAGCAAAATATCAGTAACAAAACATACAATAACTTGATATTGGTGACTTTAGTTGTTACAATAATAAAATTTTATGTCGTCTAATATAGCTTGTTAATAAACGAGACAAGTTAACCGCTATTATTTATAAATATTAAACAATCAACTGATAATACATTTTCAAGTTATGATTGATATATAAGACATAAATAAATATATGTGTCGTCCTCAACTTATCAACATTAAAATTATTCATAAGCGTCTATCATCAACCCAATATGATTAAGACCCAAGTGACAGCATCTTTGTCTTTAACATGGTGTTACGTTTGGGAGGCTGCCTGCGACCAATTTCATAAGTATTTTACAGTTCATATATATATTTTTTATATATATAAACATGAAAAAGACATTTAGAAAAATATAGACCAGACAATTTTGTGTTAATTCACGTTATAGTAATTTTTAAAGGTGTTAGGTAAAAATTAACTTATTAACGTGTTCATTGTAAAAAGTTAATTACAAAGCAATTATTGATAATACACACGTAATACAAAACTTTTAACATTTTTTAATCAAAAAGGTATATTTTATAAATTTCTAAACAACACAAATGAGATTTGAAAACTTTGAAATTATTAATTGAAAATAGAAAGTTTGAAATGATTCAATTTTATTATGATTTAAAGAAAATGAATACCTTTTTTTAATTTGGGAAGTCACCTGATTGAATTAAATAAAATTAACTTTCAAATTTATTAAATATGTTATGTGAATAACATAAAAAAATAACATGTGACAAATGTGATGCAAATAAACAAGAAATACATCATTTGACATATTATTATAGTTTATTATACATTATAAATTTTAAGTAAAATCTAATCCTGATTTTATAAAATGAAAATCAAAGCCAGTTGGATTGGTTGGCTCAGTTGAAACTATCTAAAGGTGATCCATTGTTTCAAAAGGTTTCTTAAATTTTTCAAATTGGTTTAGTGTTTGAATTTTAAATGCTAAACACAATTCATTAATTAGTTATTTACATTGATATTTATATAGATGTATATTCAAAAAATGAAACAGATTGAAGGCTAATTAGCTAGGGATATTCAAATTCGGATATATATCCGGTGGTTGAATCCGAAAATTTCGTATAGTGATTTTTGCTATCTGAAAATGAATCCGAAATTTTAGATATCTAAAATCAGGGAAAAAAATTAAAATTTTTAAATAATATATTTCGGATATCCGAATAACTAAAAACTATCCGAAAAATTATCCGAAATATCTGAAAAAAATCTGAATATACGAAAAAGCATCGAAATATCTGAGATATCCGATTATCCAAAAAAGGATTCGAATATCCGAAAAACTATACGAAAAAAATATCTATTTCGGATAGTTCGGATATCCGAAACTATCCAAAAAATTTTAAAATAGTATCCGAATTTTCGGATATTCCGCGTTCGGATTTTCGGATATTTTG